>WOXC01004225.1:600000-1000701 GCA_011680675.1 Gymnobelideus leadbeateri | reverse complement strand
GGCTTTTTCAGATTCATAAGACACATAAGAGGGAAAACTTGTCCTGGAAGCCCCAGTTGTATAGCACTCTGCATCATTCATCTTAGTACTCAGGACCGGATTTCTTTTTCACGTCTTAACACCCCAACTCTTCAATTCTCTTCAATCAACAGGCAGCACCTTGGCCAGCAGCCAGATTGGCTACGCCACCTAGTGGCTCAGGCTCAAACCTCAGTGCTTCTCCCCTGCCTGGCTCCACCCCACACAGCCATCCAGCACACAAAGTGAAACCACCTGTCTACTCTTCTCAATCCTCAGCCCTCTGTGGGCGAGTGATGTGTTGATGGGGGATGGGGAGGGGTAGAACTCCAAGGAAGAAAACACAGTATCTGATTTCAAGAAACCCCTAGTCTGATGGGAGAGATAAAGCCCTTGCTCTAAGGGACTACACTCAGTCTGAGGAAAAAATCCCTGCCCTTGAGTAGTTACCAGTCTAATAGGGACAGCCCCAATCACTGTCTTTGGGGAGCCCATAATCTGATAAAGAAGACAGGAGGCAAAAACAGAAACAAAGACAGTTGTAGATGTAGCTTTGTGTACCTTGCTGGGGGGGGGGGGGGGTAGAAAGGAATTTAAAACAGCAGAGAGGGATAGGGGTTAGATACAACATGGGAGGAAAGTAACATAAAGTAAGGTTGAGAAGATGGACGGAATGGTGCTGGGGTAGAGGACAGGATGGGCTCTCATGGTTGAGGAAGGGCCAGGGAATGGCCTGTGGAAATTCTAACAATTATTAAGCACCTACTTAGTGGGTATAGCACTATGTTAGGTAATGGAAAATTGAACAAATGGAGAAAGACGTGTCATAGAGCACTAGACTTGGAGTCAGGAGGACTAGCTGAATAACTAGCAACTTACTTAACTTCTCCTAGTCTACTTCCCCCTCTGAAAAATGGGTTTGATACCTATACTACTCACTTCACAGGGCTATTCTAAGGAAAGTATTCTGCAAACTTTAAAATATTATACAACAGGGGCGGCTAGGTGGCGCAGTGAGTAGCGTGCTGGCCCTGGAGTCAGAAGGACCTGAGTTCTGATCCAGCCTCAGACACTTAAAGCACACACAAATAAAAACCTAGCCGTGTGACCTTGGGCAAGTTACTTGACCCCAAATGCCCTCCAAAAACCAAGAAATGAAATGAATGAAATTTTCAACAACATTTTATTAAATTAGCATAAATTTTAGTCATGAAAATTTCATATGGAATAAAATCTTTCATTAGCTATTGGGGACTATTTTCAATATTAATGAGATTAAATTAATTAATTAATGAGATTTCCCATATGTCTCTTATGTCTTCCTATGAAATCTCATTTATGTTAATTTAAAAAATGTTGTTGAGGGGCGGCTAGGTGGCGCAGTGAGTAGAGTGCTGGCCCTGGAGTCAGAAGGACCTGAGTTCGGATCCGGCCTCAGACACTTAACACACACACAAACAAAAAAAAATAGCTGTGTGACCTTGGGCAAGTTACTTAACCCCAATTGCCCTCCAAAAAAGGAAAAAAAATGTTGTTGAAAATTCTGTTCATTTCATTTCTTGGAAATATGCAGTTAATGAGACTCCCTATGTGTCAATACTTTAGGGACACCCTGTAGAATGAGGGGAGATTTGGAATAGCTGTCATTTAGGGCCATGAGTTCTATGAGTCTATAACATCCAGGCAGTGGGGACCACCAAAGATGAGGGACTTGGGATGGTAACTAGATATCCTAAAAAGGAATAATATGGGATGCTGGAAGAAGAAGTCAATATATACATATTACAACAGAAGTAAAGCATGGATCAACATCTCGCATTCAGTAGTCCCACCTATTGGCCTACAGTGCCACCTGGTGGACAAACTCAGAGCACACTCTCCTTCCCACCTTTCCCTCTACTATCCCAGAATTTGAGTCAGCCTTCCAACTCCAACCTGGAGTTCATTCCCTCGTGATTCCCTCGTGTGTATTCTAAACATCCTGCCTCCCCAGGTCTTCCCTCCATTTCTCTCATTCTAGTCTAAAATTTCACCTTCTACAGGAAGCTATCCAAATTATTCTTTAATTCTAATGCTTTCCCTCTAACAGAGGAATTATTTCCTATTTCTCCTATTCAGAACACCGTTGTACACATTAGCCTGCTGTTTGCCTCATGGTCAGGAACGGTCTTCCTTTCTTTGTGTTTAGCACAATGCCTAGCTCATAGCACGTCTTAATAAGTGTTAACTGGATGGCTTAGCTTTCCAATTGTTTTTGCCTGATTTTGTGATTCAAAGTAAAGTCTCACTTCTTCCAAGAAGCCTCCCGCTCATGCCTATCTCTGCTCTTTGAAGCCATTTATTTGGTCCTTATCACATACTATGCATACTATGTTGTGTGTTATCTGTCCGTGTGTGTCTTGTCTTCCCAAATAAAATAAAGAGTAGGGGTCATATTTTATACCTTTTTATAGCTCCCCATGGTGCCTAGTATAGTCCCAAGTCCAGAGTAGGTGCTTAATAATAATAAGTCAATCAATCAACTATTTATTAAGTACTGTAGCAAGTACTGACTTAGGTACTAGGGTACAAAGCATGAAACAATTCCTATTCACCAATGAGCTTACATTACTTGCTGACTAACTTATTGACTGTTAGCTCAGAGGTTCTAATTCCAGCCCTGTTAGCCCTCCCCCAGAGACAGTTCCCATCCCCAGCTGGCACCAGGTATCCAGGTGCCTAGATCCCTGCCCTTCTCCCTCCCCCCCAGGCCGAAACCAGAGCTGGCGCCACTGGGTGAGGAATCCAGGGACCAACTGTCACAGCTCCAGTGTCTACTGACGCTGAGACACCCAGGTCTGGCCTCCTCCCCCACCAGAGGGGTCTCACTAACCAGCTGTCCATGAGGGGATCTGCCCATCCTGCCCTGGCATTTCTCTGAGATATATTCCTCTGGGAAATTGGGGTGCTGAGGTAGGTGTTACACAATGGAGGGGGGTAAGGAGAGAATGAGTATGTATGTCTAATGGTTTAAGCCCAAACTCTATTCTGGCATTCAAAGCCCTCTATAATCTGGCCCCATCCTAACCTCTTAGGCTCATGTCCAGTTCCTTTCCAGCCACTTCTTTGTTTGTACCCTTCCTCCTGCACAGAACCCATCCTCTAAGAAGATCCACCACCCATGTAACCTTGGCCACATCACTTCCCCTTTCTAGTCCTCAGTTTCCTTACATGTAAAATGAGATGGCTGAACTGACTACATGACCTCTAAGGTCCCTATGAGTTCTCAGTGCTACAATCCTTGGCATCAGAACTACAGCTAAAATCTATCACCTTTCCCTATTAGACTATGAGTTTCTTGAGAGCAGCTACCATTTTATTTGGTGATTCTCATCCCCTGCATTTAGCCTAGTGCTTGGCACATAGTAAGTACTTAATAAATTTGTTTTAATTCATTTATTTATCACGATCCTAAGCCTTCGCTAACAACTTTGGACAGAGACAAGCTCTCCCTCTCTTTCTTCCCTCCCCCTATTTCCCTATTCATTTTCCTACCTGGTCCTAGGCTGCCTTTTATGGTTGTTTTGTGTGCATGGGTACCACTTATACTGTTTGCTTCTATCGCAGTGTATGATTTGAATTTGGGGTAGCTGGGAGTTGCAGTGGATAGCATACAAGGACTGGAGTCAGGAAGACCTGAGTTCCAATTTGATCTCAGCCATATACTAGTCAAGTCACTTAACCTCTGCCTACCTCAGTTTCCTCATCTGTAAAATGGGGATCACATTAGCACCTACCTCTAAGGATTATTACAAGGATGAAATAAGATACTATTAAGGTTAGCTTGGCACATTGTGCTTTGTAAATGGTAACTATAATAATTATCATTATCGAATGAATATTCATTTTCAATCTTCTATCCACATGCTTACTAACAAGACCCCTGCTTAAGTAGTCCTTCTTTTGGATCCACACCAGCTTAGAATCCCTAACTTTCTTTGAGGCCATGCTGAGTGTCACACCCAAATGTAAGCTCTTCCTAGTTCCTCTATCAGTGGCTTTTAACTTGGGATCAATGAATTTTTTTATGTATTCTGATGACTATTTCCATCAAATTGCTGTCCTTTATAAATCTGTGTGTTTTATTTTATGCATAGAAAAACATTCTTCTTAAGACTCATGATGGAAAAATGCCATCCACATCCAGAAAAACAACTGTAGAGTCTGAATGCAGATCAAAGCATACTATTTGCTCTCTCTCTTTTTTTCTTTCTTCTTTCTTGTGGTTTCTCCCATTGGTTCTGATTCTTCTTTACAACATGACTAATATGAAAATGTTTAATATGAATGTATATGTTGAACCTATATCAGATTGCATGCCGTCTTGGGGAAGGGGTGGGGAGGGAAGGGGAGAAAATTTAGAATTCAAAATCTTATGTAAGTGAATGTTGAAAACTAAAAATTAATTAAATTTCAAAAAATAAAAACATTATTCTTAGAGGGTGTCTGTAGGCTTCACCAGACTTCCAAAGAGGTCTATGATTAAAAAGAGGTAAGATCTCTCCTTCCTCAATGCATCTTGCATACGATTTTGTATCAATTCCAATAGAAGGTATACTCCTAGAGGGCAGAAATTGTTCTTTGTTCTGTCCTTGTAACCCTAGCACCTTGTATACAGTAGATTTTTTTTTTTTGCTTTTTTGGAGGGCTATTGGGGTTAAGTAACTTGCCCAAGGTCACACAGCTAGGTTTTTTGTTTGTGGGTGAGGTCGGATCCGAACTCAGATCCTTCTGACTCCAGGGCCGGTGCTCTACTCACTTCGCCGCCTAGCTGCCCCTATACAGTAGATTAATGAATGTTTGAGAGGCAGCTAGACAGCATCGTGGATGGAGTGCTGAAACTGAAGTCAGGAAGACCTGGGTTCAAATCCAGCCTCAGATTCTTACTAGCTGTGTGACCCTAGGAAAGTCACTTAACCTATGTTGCCTTGATTTTTTTCATCTGTAAAACGGGGATAATGATAGCACTTAACTCCCAGGTGTGGGTAAGAATCCATTATATAAATGCTAGCTGGTATTATTATTTGAAGTATTATCATGTGATTAGAGCGAAGAACAATAGGCAGATGTTACAAATTCATAACTGAAATAAAGAAAAACTTTGTAGTAATTAGAGTCATCTCAAAGTGGAATAGGCTAACTTGGGAGGCAATAGACTCCCCTTCACTGGTATCCTTCAAGCAAACTAAAAGACAGAGTATTGTTGTTGGGATTTTCTTGCAGGTATAGGTCTAGATGACCAATAAAGTATGATTCATGACTCAGCTACTTACTGGCAGTGACCTTAGGCAAGTCATTTCCTTTATGGGCTTTATTTTCCTTCTCTATAAAAGGAAAAAGCTAGATTACATGATCACTAAGGTACCTGACAGTTCTACATCTATGATCCTTAGACATTAATTAATTAGCGGTACATATTCTATCTTTTTTTTTTTGCAATCATTATTAAATGACTTGCCCAAGGTCACACAGCTAGTAAGTGTCAAGTGTCTGAGGCCAGATTTTAACTCAGGTCCTCCTGACTCCAGGGTTAGTGCTCTATTCACCACACCACTTAGCTGCCCCTATATTCTATCTCCATTATAAGTTGAAGAGGAAACCTCAAGAAGAGGTAAAAGTTGGACAGCTAGATAGAGTTCCAGAAGACTCTTTTTTTTTCTTTTTGGAGGGGGGAAGGCAGGGCAAATGGGGTTAAGTGACTTGCCCAAGGTCACACAGCTAGTTTTTATGTTAAGTGTCTGAGGCCGAATTTGAACTCAGGTCCTCCTGACTCCAGGGCCAGTTGCTCTATTCACTGCACCACCTACCTGCCCCTAGAAAACACTTTAAACAGAGAAGGAAGCCTCTTCTGGCTAAGATCAATGAGGCAAGAGGATGGATGCAATGCCCTTTTAAAGGGACAGTTTTCTAGGTTAGTGGTTGTATTGCAAGTTGTTAATGCTTCTGTCTTTCTCCTCTCAAGAGGCTCTGAGCATGGTGTCTGCAGATGGGAGAAGGGGGATTCTTCCACTCCCTTAGGTACTTTGGTGTCTAGACAGTAATTACAGGTGACAAAAGAGGGAGGGGATATAAAACACACACACACACACACACACACACACACACACACACACACACACACACACACAACCAGAATCCTACCTAGATGATGCCTCAAGTCAGGAAGACCTGAGTTCATATGCTGACTTGTATACTTCCTTAATAGCTGTGTGACCCTGGGCAAGTCACTTAACTTCAGTTTGCCTCAGTTATCTTATCAGTAAAATGGGGGTTTTAATAGTACCTAATTCTCAGGATTATTGTAAGTATTGAGTAAAGCACCTGGCACATACTAGGCACTTAATAAATGCTTGTTTCTTTCCTTCCCTTTATAATTAACACCCATATACACATTTAACAGAATTTTTTGGTCTCTGAACCTGGAATCAGGTTCGAAACTAAAAAGCTAGGGCTCCAGGATTTCTCTCACTACTATGCTACTCCATGCCCTGAGTTTCCCTTTTATGCTTATATGTCTACATACATGTATATGTGATTATGATTGTGTTTCAAAACTAAATATAAGTAATTCAGGAATTATCTTCTATTTGGTATTTTCTACGCTTTCTGTTAACTATTATTTTGTTCAGAGTTGAAAGTACACTGGCTAATATCCGCAGGGAGAGGAGAACAATTAGGAAAGGCAAGTATAGGGTTTCTGTTTAACCTTCTATTCCCAGGGCTAATTGTTTGCCTATGAACAGTCCCAAAAAGTCTTATCGTGGTTTTGAGAGTTAGCAGCTTTTAATTTTATTTAATAGCTTAAAACTGCACAAAGACTTTTGGGACACCTTGTGTAAGAGCTTTACATATCAATAGATCATTTGCACCCCTGCAACAAATATATAACATGTACACACCATGCATGCATGCAAACATACACAAACACATGAGCTATGCCTCTACATGCATCTGCATACACTGAATGAGCTTACATGTGTATATATATTTGTGAGCCTACACACATGAATGCATGAGGTATCTGGGAATGGGATAGAAGAGGAAAAATTGTTTCGGATAAAAGTCTCCTGAGCTTGGAGTTAGGAGCCACTTAGATTCTTTTTTTTTTTTTGAGAGGGGAAGGCAAGGCAATTGGGGTGAAGTGACTTGCCCAAGGTAATATAGCTAGTAACGGTGCTCTATCTACTGCACCACCTAGTTGCCCCTGAGCCACTTGGATTCCTAGCTTTGATGCCTCCTACTTGTATGATCTTTGACAAATTGATTCCTCCTCCCTTAATCTCAGTTTCCTTATCTGCAAAATGGGAATAATACACCTTATACTTTAATTCAATGAAAAGTATAGAGCTTCTACAGAACAAATACTGTAAATGCAAGAAACAAGAGAAAACAGGTCTTGCCAGGTGGCATGGTGGATTGAGTGCTGGCCTTGCCCTCAGGAAGACCCGAGTTCAAATTTGACCTCAGACACTCTATATGTGATGTTGGCCAAATCACCAAATGTCTGTTTGCCCTTTTTGTCAACTATAAAATGGGGTTAATAAGAGCACTTACTTCTCAGGGTTATTGTGAGGATCAAATGAGATCATATTTATAAAGTGTTTGGCACATTGTAGGTACCATATAAATGCTTATTCCCTTCCCTGTTCTCAACAAGCTTATGTCCTACCAGGGGAATATAGGACATGCATAGACACAAGACCTTTTGAAAAGGAAGTGGGGGGTAAAGAAAGGCTTTAGACTATCTGTCTCCTATGTCTGTGAGGAAAATACTTCAGAAAACTTAAAGTGCTTAAATATTCGATGTTATTATGCAAACCTACACGTGTAATCATGTGCAGCACAAAATCATGAATGTCCGCATAAACCCACAAAGGCAGGTACCCATGCACATACATGGAAAACACTTACATGTACATGCACCCCTAATGTGTGTGCTTCCATGTGCACACACAAGCCACCAAATTCCTACACCTCTCCCACTGGTCTTTTTAATAGGAATACCTTCCTTGATTCAACATTCAGATTGTACAAAGACTTCCCAGACACCAATAAAGTGTCCGTGGTCTACCTCTAGGGGACAGTCCCCTCTTATTATTAAAGTATAACTGCCTGCCAGGAAGGACCCTGTCCCTGCATATGTCCAGAGATCCCTTAGCTTTCACAGTTCTTCTCCTTGGGAGGAAGTAGATTCAGCGGATGTCTCCGCTTTTTCCCATCCCTCCCCACTTTGCTTGCCTCTCCTGACAAATTCCCTGGCCATAGTCTTGATCGACATTAATCTTCAGACTTTAATTGGCTTAGGAGGGGGAAAGCTGAGGACAGTTGAGACTCCAGAGCAAGAATCTAGAGGAAACTCAAGGGACCAAAGGTGGGGTGGGAGGCAGGGCTGGATTTGACAACTGGACAATTATAGTTAGCTCCACCCACTCAAGGCTGGGTCCCACTAACTATAGAGGACTTCACCCTTTTCCACTCTGCCACATGGGACCAGAACAAGCTCTGAGGGTTTCTGTAGACAGCTCTATAATAAAAAAGTATTCTGTGCACACATATAGAGACCTACTGTAATTTGGGGCTGGCAACTCTAAAGTGATGGTAGTCTGATTCCTTTGCCTCTGCTTTCTGGGTATACCAAATCTCTATTACCTGACTGTCCCATTCCCTTTATTCTCTCCTCACCTCTTTCTATTATTACTATATTCACTCTCCCCTAGCACCAATTCTACTCCATATCCTCAGTCTTTCCTCCAGTGTGAACTGTTCCCAACCTGCTCTGAGTCAAGTGAGCCAGAGATTTGTCTGACCAAGGATCTTCAAGCATCTTTAGCCTCAGCTGCTAATGTCCTTCCCTTTGTCTCTCAACCTGTGCCATCTCTTCTTCATTCCTGAGTTCCACGGGGGCTCATTTTTATTCTCTTTTACAGCAATTGGTACAGCAATTCATTCTTGGGGCTTGCCTCTATAAAGGCAGAATACTGCTCTGACCCTCTCTATCCTGAAATAAATCCAAAAGAGATCCAGACATCAGGTTGCTAAACTCCTAACATCCAGTCCCATTTCAGGTCCTAGGAAGTACCAAAAGGGGAACATGTAGATTTCCCTGATCTTTTCACTCCTTCTGTTTAAAAAAAAAAATCAATGGTTCCCTACTGTCTACTTAGTAAAGTTCAAATTCCTTTTCCTGGCATTCAAGGCCCTCCACAAAGTAGTGCCCCTCTATTCAGTCTTAAATTCCTTTTCATGCATGCTATGCTCTAATCAAATTGGCCTTACTCCCCCTGGAAAATTCACTGCACTTAGCCACTTTGGTGCCTTTGTTCTTATTGTCCTCTGTTCCGGGAATTCCTTCTCTCCACTTCTTGGCCATCCTTACTCATCCCTTAAAGCCCAATTCAAATGCTACTCACTCCACAAAGTCTTCCCCTACCCCTCCTATGGAAAATAACTCTTTACAGAAAGGACACTGACAAACTGGAGCCTGTTCAGAGATGGGCAACAAGAATGGACAGTGAGGGGGCAGCTAGGTGAGACAGTGAATAGAGCAAGGCCCTGATGTCAGATGGACCAGAGTTCAAAGCCGGCCTCAGACACTTAACACAAAAAACCTAGCCATGTGACCTTGGGCAAGTCAGTTAACCACAACTGCCCCACCAAAAAGCAAAAAAAAAAAAAAAAGAATGGATAGAGGGGACTGGAGACCACACCATACATGGAACAAATAAAAGAACTGATGATATTTTGCCAAGAGAAGACAAGACTTGATAGCTCTCTTCAAGCATTTGAAAGGCTGTTGTGTAAAAGAGAGAAGAGACTTGTGCTGTTTAGCTGTGGTCCATTGAAATGGGGGCCATGAGTGGAAATTGCAGAGAGAATTTCGATTTTGTGTATGCCTAAATTTTATGAACAATTAGTGTTGTGTAAAACTGGACTGCTTCTTGGTCTTCAAAATGGAGGTTGAATAACCAGATCCTCTCTGGAGGCCTTTTCAAGTCAGATTCTAAGATTTCACTAATCTTCTCACTTCCCCATCATGACTCCCTCCCCACCCCAAGTCTCTCAGACTTCACATAACACTTTGTTTCGCAACACTCTAATGTACCTATAGATGTAATGTATATTTTGTGTATTTGTATTTGAGTTCTCTGGAGAGACAGCTTGACATGGTAGATAGAATGCTGGACTTAACGGCATCACAAAGTACAGAATTTGAATCCCACCTCAAGCACTTACCAGCCTGTGTGACTCTGGGCAAGTTTAACCTCTCCAGGCCTCAGTTTCCTCATCGTACTAGCACCTACCTCACAGGGTTGTCAAGGGGATCTAAACCTGTGGCCTCAAGGCCACATGTGGCCCTCTACATCCTCAAGTTTGGTCCTTTGAATCCAAACTTCACAGAACAAATCCTCTTAGAGGATTACTTTTTTTAAGGGGATTTGTTCTGGGAAGTTTAGATACAGTCAAAGGGCTGCACTTGAGGACCTAGAAGTGCTACAAGTGGCCTTGAGGTCAAAGGTTTGCCACCCCTGAGATAACATATGCAGAGTGGTTTGTAATTTCTGAAATGCTATATAAATGTTAGCTGTTATCCCTCTATTGGATTATAAACTCCATGGGTACCCCCAGGGACTGTCTTATCTAAACTTTGAATCTCTGCCACAATTGGATACAGTGCATTTAATAAATATCTGTTGCTAAATTAATGTAGTTACCTTATTCCTCACCCATCACCTGAGAAAACCTTTATTTTTAAAGCTCTCCAGAAGAAACATTTCTCCCTGGCCCAATTCTGAGCTGCCCAGTTTGGAAGTTCTTTTCAGGTCTATCTGCCCTGGATCCTTCATGCTGTAATTACAATATTCCCTCTACATTCACACTTTGTTTTAGGGGAGTTGGTAGTTCTTTCTTTCAGAAAGGAAAAGTAGGGGAATGCTAGGGGCAAGTGATTCTCCCCCTCCCAATTCTGTCAAATCCACACTGAATCCCATACTCAAAGGCCTGACCTAGGACTCAAAGGTACAGTGAAGGAAGAAGAAAAGTTGAGTACTAAGGGTTCAATGGTGGGGAAGAAAGTGCAGGTCTCTGTTTTTCAGTTCTATTCAAGACCTTGAAAGCCTGGGTTCCAAGCAATCACACCTTTGGCTTCCCTCTATCCTCCACTTCTTTCTCTCCGTCTCTCCTCATCTAGTTCCCCTTTAACTCCCCCCCTCAATTTCTTTTCAGCTTGTTCCTGGCTCTCCAAAGAGGACCCCATAAATTTTAACCACAGTCAGGTCCCCCAAGTAAACTGATCAACTCACCTTTCTGCTTGTAGATGACTTCTCTTGAGTCCCCCAACTTGGGAAGATGTGAGCTGACAGTCTGGAGACTATGGGGTCTCCCGTCCTTGGTCTGTGGTCCCCCATTCCAGCCAGCCTGGCCCACTCTGCATTTCCCTCTCGCCGCACCCCCACCCCCCCACCACATCCACAGTCCACGGAGCCCGCCTCTCCCCATATCTCAGCTTTGTCTCTGCAGGGAACATGGAACTGAGGCCAGGATCCGGGATCTAGTTCTATGAGTGAGAGCGCGGGAGAGAAAGAGACGGAGAGAAAGAAAGGGAGAGGGAGAGGGGAGAGAAAGCCGCAGTGACGGAGCCGGACCGCTCCCAGCTCCCAGTTCCCAGTTCCCCCCTCCCTCCTTCCAGGCCAGCCTCCAGCCTTCCCTCATTTCCATAAGAAAGATGGACCTGGGGCTGGGGTGGAGGAGGATGGGGAGGGGGTGTTGGGAAGAAAGGAGAGGGAGAACGTTTGCCTTTTGCAAACGTGAGCTGTTTGTTCACACACCCTCTTGGCAAAATCATAGCACCATCTTCGGTCCGCTTTCGGCCACCCCACCCCGCCAAAGATGCTTCCTTTCCTCGACATCTGAGCTGCAGTTGCGGGGCGCATCTTTCTTTTGCTTGGGTCAAGAAATGTGTTCCCCCAGTCCCTCCCCCGCCCACCCCGCGCTGAGCTGGATTGGAAAAACTACAATTCCCAGCATCCCTCGGGGCCCCCGCCCCCTCCCCCTCCCCCAGTCAGTCCCATGCTGCTCTATCCAGTTCATTTAAAACAAAAGAGTTTGAGAGCTGGAAGGGGCTGGGCTCTATTGGGGGCGACGAAGAGCCGCTGGGGGGCTTGGTGCTGGGAACCTAGACGGGGGGGCGTCTGGACTGTGAGTGTCTAGAGACTCTGACTCCGAAGCGGGTGGGGTGGGGGCAGAGATCCCGCAACCCCCCCGCCCCCCAGCTACCTCCACCTTCACCCCCAGAGAGGGGAAGAAAGCTGCTCTCTTGAATTTGCTACAACTCCCCCCACCCCCCCTCGGGGGCTGGGGGAGAGGGGAGTCGGATTACAGGGTGTTTGGGGAGGGGGGCGCAGGGGGAGGGTCTATCTTTCTATCTTGCTTTCTTCACCCCCTCCCCAGTTCTTTGTTCCCCCCTCCCCACACCACACACCCCCTCCTCTCCCTTCCCCTCCCCTTCCACCTCTCTCTCTCTCTCTCTCTCTCTCTCTCTCTCTCTCTCTCTCTCTCTCTCTCTCTCTCTCTCTCTCTTCCCCTTTCCCTCTCCCTCTCCCTCTCTCCCTTTCTCCCTCTCTCTCTCCCTTTCCCCCCCCTTCTCCCCCTCTCTCTCCCTCTCTCCCTCTCTCTCAGCTTTTGTTTCGCCATGCCTAGTCTAGTGGTATCTGGAATAATGGAAAGAAATGGGGGATTTGGGGAACTGGGATGTTTCGGAGGGAGCGCGAAGGACCGGGGTCTACTGGAAGACGAGCGGGCCCTCCAGCTCGCCCTGGATCAACTCTGCCTCCTTGGTTTGGGGGAGCCCCCCGCCCCCACGGCGGGTGAGGACGGGGGAGGTGGGGGGGGCAACGCCTCCGCCCCGCCAACTGCCCCCCCTCAGCCTGCCCCGCCGCCGCCACCCCCGGCACCCCCGGCGGCCCCGCCGGCGGCCCCCCCGGCCCAGCCGCCCCAGCCACCGGCGGCCCCTAAAGGGGCAGGCGATGCCAAGCTCTGCGCCCTGTACAAAGAGGCCGAGCTGCGGCTCAAGAGTAGCAGCAACACCACGGAGTGTGTCCCCGTGCCCACATCGGAACACGTGGCGGAGATCGTGGGCAGACAAGGTAAGTGGGGGAAAGGGGAGGCACCGGGACCCTGGCATCCCCGCTTGCTCCCCTCCCGCCCATTCCAGCATCCTCGTTCTCCCGGGCCAGGAAAAGTTCATTCCCCCCTCACCAGTCCCTAGTTCCATCCTTTCACCACAAAGGGGGACCCGCCTCCGCCCCCAATTTCCAAGTGACATAAAGTTCCCTTCTGATCCCCACTGGGATCGTTCTGGGGCACCCCTTAGACAAAGAAATACTAACAACGAGGCAGTCGGGTTTAGTGGTCTTGCAACCCAGACTGGATTCTCAGAGGGGGTGTCCCTTCTGAGCTGGAAAAGCTAGAGGAATGTGGGGATAGGCACTCCTTTGCACCTACTCCCCCTTGGCAAGTGGGCGGGGATTAGAGGAGGGGTGCCCTGCAATCGCTCTGGCCCCCTGAGTTACATACTTTTGGGGGAGATGGAGCCTGGGAAGCTGGGACTGGGTGTCTCTTTGTTGGACTGAGTGTTGGAATGGAAGGGGGTGTGGCTGGGGGGGAAGGGCTGGAACCTGGGGGAGGGGCAGTAGAAGGGTGGGTGGGGGTGCATAGACTGTAGGAGGTGGGGGCTCCAGATCACCTCTCCACCAAAGTTCGAAGGCTGGACTGGGGGTGGCATGGGGTGGGGGCTCCCTCTAAGAAGGTCCTGGGCCTTGGATCCTGGTCCTGTCCCCCACCCCTCCTCCCTCTCTCCTTCTCTTGCTCTAGCTTTTGTTCTGGGTTGGCAAGCCCAGGGGTGACAGGAGGAGCCTGAGGAGTGGGTTTGCTGCGGGTGGAGTGAGAAAATGGGGGTTCTGGGAAGCGGGAGCTAGAGACGGATATCTAGAGAGATTGGGCTTGGGGGAGGAGTTGAACCTGAGCTGGGGGGTCGATTTGTAGAATCAACCTCGTGTTGTGTGTCTCTACCACACCCTCCTCTCTAGCATCCCTAAGCTGAGAGTTGGGAGGTAGGGAAGAGTCCCAGAATAAGCAAACAGGGGTCTTGGGGGATCCTTCCTTCTGCAGGTTTTCCTCTGGGAGGAAGGGGGTGGATCTGGAAATTGCTAAGGGACTTGGATGGGAGAGGGGGAAGGAGAAGAGGTGGGGCTGTCCCAAGCCTTGGAAACAATAGAGGGGTAGGTTTCTGACTGGGAGCTGGGTGGGGGGTGGCAAAAGCACTGGAGTCCGGGTTAGTCCTAAATTTAAAAACCCCCTTGGAGGGTTTAAGGGGGAGATTTGTGATGGAGAACTAAGTAGAAGTAGGAAGTCTCTTTTTATCCCCCCCTTCCCCAGATCAGGTGCTATCTCTTTGGGAATGCCTGTTTAGAAAGTTGAATTTTCTGTTGTGTTCAGAACAGAGAAATCCTGAGAAGTGGGGTTGTAGGACTGGGAGGCTGACACATTTTCTCAGAGGGGGAATTTTGAGAAGCTCCTCAGACTGGCTGCATCCCCAAGAGATCATTTTTTTCCTCTGTCTCTATATCATATGGGCCAGTCCTCAAGTTGGACTAGGAGAAAGTCTCCAGTTCGGGAAGGATAGGGGATTCACTCAACTCCTGACAGTCAGGAAGTCTTTCCTTCAGTCTAACCTCCATCCCTCCCGCTGTAGCACCAATCCTTTCCTGTCTGTCTTGAACACAAAGTGAGTCTTCACATCCAAAGAATCCCCTTCATGTGGTGTCTCCTTTCATCTTCTCTTTTCAGCTAGTCCCTCCACTCCATCCCTACCCACCTCCAACAGCTTCCTAGCCCCAGGATCTTTACTTCTCCTTCCTAGATCCTTGCTCCTCCTTTTTTCCCTAGGCCCCTTTGTAAGGTGTCCACTCACACTTAAGTTCTATGTCCCGAACTTGGATACAGGTGTTCCTTCAGAGGTCATTGCAGCCATCCCACTGCCTCTGAGCAGAGGTGCTGAGGAAGGAAACCCCTCACCATTCCCCAAGTCTCCCTGGATACAGAATAAATAACTATGGATATGAAAGTAGATGGGACGGGGAGCTCAGTAGCAAGTAGGTAGAGAAGATAAGGAAGAAGACTGTTTCCTAGTCTTCCTAGTTAAACTAGCTCGTAGGAGGAGGTTGTCTGGAGTAGGACACAGGGAGACAGAAGAACTATGAACTAGGGCTGTGGGAGAGCCAGTAAATTGGGAGGTAATCAGTGACTTTGATCGGGGGTATTAGTTAGAGAGAGTCAAGTCAAGAAGCATTTATTAAATGCCTATGTGCCAGGCACTGTGCTAAACTCTGGGGAATACAAAGAAAAGTAAAAGATAGTCTTTGCTCTCAAGGAGCTCCCAGATTAATGGGGGAGACAACATGTAAACAACTACATCCAAACAAACTATAGACAGGGTAGATTGTGTCAGGAGGGAGAGCCTAGCATTAAGGGGAATTGGGAAAGTCTTCTGGCAGGAGATGAGAGTTTAACAGGGACCTGAAGGAAACTAGGGAAGGTGGGAGGTGGAGATTAGGAGGGAGACAATTGAAAGCATGGGGGACAGCCAGTGAAAATGGGAACTAGCCAATGAAAGTCAGGGAAAGTCAAGGCAGTAGGGAAAGGGTTTGTAGGGTCTATGTGGGCTCCCTGAAGTCCAGAAGATAGAGTGCACCAATGTGTGGGCAATTTTCTATGTTTCAAAATGTGATGTGTTTGCATTGGGATTCGGGAGAATGTGGTGTGTCTAAGGTAAGTGTGGATGTTCTGTGTGGCAAGAGTGTTTATGACAGAGTCTTTTGGCTTTATCTTAGATACATAGTGGATAACTGTGGGTTGTTTGAACATGTGTATTTGCATATATATGTGTGCATGGGGGATCAGGGTGTGAATTTTGTGTCTGTATACATGTATGTTTGTATATGTGTCAGTATATATTGTGTGTGTGGTTTTCCAACCAATGTAGTGAACTGTATGTGATTTGTGTAGGGAAGTAGGGGAGCATCCCTGTCTGAGATGTTCATATCAAGTGTCCTGTTTGTTCCCTGTGTATCCCTATCTCCTCATATCCCATACACACACACACACACACACACACACACACACACACACACACACACACACACACACACTTTTCCTTTCCATCTCCCTCTTTGTCTCTTTGTCTCTGCCTTTCTCTTGTACTCCCTGTTTTGTACCCAACCTCACAGCTATAACACTTCTCATCTAGCCCCCAACCCCAAAGCTGGTGAAGTGTTGTAGGGGGAATCCATCCACCTTACTTCCCATACCACACATACAGAAAGCCTAGCTAGCCACTGTTCTCCCCTTATCTTTCTTCGTGGAGGAGGGGGGTAGTGAATAGGAATTGTAGCCCCAAGGTAACATCTTTTATCACTTCTCCCACTCTTCTGTAACTAGTGAGGTCTGCACTTGAGGACATAGAGGGCCTCATGTGGTCTTGAGGCTGTAGGTTCCCCATCCCTGACCTAGGTTAATTTCTTTCCTTTGCCTGGGTCTGTTTATTTCTGCAAACTCTGTATGGATGTGGGAAATGTACAGGGGTCAGAGTTAAATCGAAACATAAGTTACTAGACAAAAATCAGCAGGGGGAGACAATGAGTACGTGGGGGGGGTCAGAGTGAATTACAAGGGGTCTTTCATTGGATTGGAGGTCAGTGGATAGATTGGGCATTGGTGAATGGATATAGGAGGTTAATAGATTTTTAGAGGCTCATTGAACAGTTTTGGAGAGCTGTCAGGTGAATTGGAAGATCAGCAGGTAGATTGTAGGTCAGTAGGCAGATTAGAGGCTCAGTGAGTGGTCTGGAGGGGTGTTGGGTAGATTGGGAGTCAGGTAAACTGATTTGGAAGTCTTGAGTATTTTAGGGGGTCAGTGAATAAATTAGAAGCATATGTGTATGGAGATTTGTGATCTATGAGTAGATTTTGAATCAGTGAATATTTGGGGGGAATCATTAAATAGACTGAGGGTCAATAGGTATATTGGGGATCCATTGTGCAAAATGAAGGGTCAGTGGCCCAATGAGGAGGCTTGGATGGATTAGTGGGTAGATTATGAGAGAGGTCAGTGTGGGGATTGTAGGTCCAGTGGGTCTGTGTGTAATTTGAGAAGACAGTGAATATATTAGGAGGGTTATTAGGAAAATAAGGGGTCAGGGGTGGTTTAGAAAGGTCACTGAGTGAACTTAGGTGGTCATTGGTTAGGTGAGGGTTAATTAGTGGATTGGGAAGATCAATTGATTGAGGGTCAATTGTTGAATTTGGGAAAGAGTAAATAGATTAGGGATCATTTAATGGATTAGGAGAAACTATGGATATATTGGGGACAAATGAAAATATTAAGGGTTCACTACCCACTAAGTGGTCTATTCTTGGCCCAGATTAATCCTAACTTTCTCTCGTAATAAGGTCCCCTATATTTCTTCTCTATTCTTTTTTTTCTTTTCCCTTAGGCTGCAAGATCAAGGCCCTACGAGCAAAGACCAACACCTACATCAAGACCCCTGTTCGAGGAGAAGAGCCGGTATTTATGGTGACAGGACGAAGGGAGGATGTGGCCACTGCCCGACGGGAGATCATTTCAGCAGCTGAGCACTTCTCCATGATCCGGGCCTCTCGAAACAAGTCAGGGGCAGCCTTTGGAGTAGCACCAGCTCTCCCTGGCCAGGTCACTATTCGGGTTCGAGTACCGTATCGTGTGGTGGGGCTAGTGGTAGGCCCCAAGGGGGCCACCATCAAGCGGATCCAGCAGCAGACTAACACCTACATCATCACACCCAGCCGGGACCGAGACCCTGTCTTTGAAATCACCGGTGCACCAGGCAATGTGGAACGAGCACGAGAGGAGATTGAGACCCATATTGCTGTTCGCACTGGCAAGATTCTTGAATACAACAATGAGAATGACTTTCTGTCAGGTAGCCCTGACCCTGCTCTGGAGAGCCGATATTCCGAGGCCTGGAGAGTCCATCCACCAGGGTGCAAACCCCTCTCCACCTTCCGACAGAATAGCCTTGGTTGTATTGGAGAGTGTGGTGTTGAGTCAGGATTTGAGGCACCACGGCTTGGGGAACAAGGGGGTGACTTTAGCTATGGTGGCTACTTGTTCCCTGGCTATGGGGTTGGCAAGCAGGATGTGTACTATAGTGTGGCTGAGACTAGTCCTCCACTCTGGGCTGGCCAGGAGAATGCCACCCCCACCTCCGTCCTTTTTTCTTCTGCCTCCTCCTCTTCATCCTCTTCAGCCAAGGCCCGGGCTGGTCCCCCAGGGTCACACCGCTCAC
This sequence comes from Gymnobelideus leadbeateri, assembly GCA_011680675.1. Lineage (NCBI taxonomy): Eukaryota > Metazoa > Chordata > Mammalia > Diprotodontia > Petauridae > Gymnobelideus > Gymnobelideus leadbeateri. Next base: position 982,264 of record WOXC01004225.1, on the reverse strand, counting down.
CAGCCCCAGCATCAGCATCGTCAGCCGTCCCAGAGCTGGCTGGGCTTCCAAGGCGACCACCTGGGGAACCCCTGCAGGGCTTTTCCAAACTTGGCGGGGGTGGACTGAGGAGCCCAGCTGGAGCAGGGGGCGGGCGGGACTGTATGGTATGCTTCGAGAGTGAGGTCACAGCAGCCCTGGTCCCTTGTGGACATAATCTCTTCTGCATGGAGTGCGCTGTACGAATCTGCGAGAGAACCGATCCTGAGTGTCCTGTTTGTCACATTACAGCCACACAAGCCATCCGAATATTCTCCTAAATGCCCCTCCCCGGTTTTGGCTTCCCTCCCTGCGTTGGACTGAGTTTTCCACCAAGGTCCTTTAGAAATTGGCAATCTTGTGGGGCCAGGATGTTTAAAGATCCCTGCTTTGGGATTCGGGAGGAGGAAGTCCTACGGGAGCAGGGTAGGACGTGGGTCTTTATGCCCTCCCAATGGCCTCATGTGGGGCGATGAGGGAGGGGCAGACTGGGAATGAATGACATTCCCTTTGAGAGTTACAACTCTAATACCTCAATAGACCCTCAAATCTGGAAGCAGCTAAGAGAACCTTTTATATTTTGCAGGGGGCAAGAGTTTTTGCCCCATCTCATCACCCCAACCCCTCCCTTCACTAAGCCACCCTTTCCCTTTCCTCAGTGATTGTTAGGAAGACAGGGAATGAGAAAGACGCCATCTGAGTCTGGAAGGACTACTAAACCCCCAGAGCCCAGAATGCTTTAATTCCCCTAGCCCATAATTCCTGACCTCCAGCCTCTGACCTCTTAATCCACCCTAACCTTTGTCACCGTTTCCCACCCCTACCTCCCAAAAGACACACATATATTTAGGGAATCTCAATTACTGGGCTTTCCCTACCATCCTACTTTGGATGAACTTTGTTTTGGGGTAGGGCAGAAAGGGAAACCTGTCATGGGAGTTCCATCTCTCCCCTCCTCTTCTCTCCACTACAGTATTTTTAGAAGATTGTTGGGGAGAGAAGAATAATAAGGGGCTAGGGTTTGGGAATTAAGGTATCCCCTTAGATAAGCACTGACTTAGAGGAAAAGTGGGGATGTTCTCTGTCTCTCTTAGCTCTTGCTTTCATATACCTGTCCTTTTCTCTCTTGTCTATACCTCCTTCCTCTCTTCATTTCTCCTTCACTTTTGTATGCCCCCATCTCCCCTTGTCATTCTCTCCTCTCTGTTTCACTTTTTCTCTCCTGTCTCTTTCATCCCCTTTCCTTCCATCCCTTTCCTCCCCTTTCCTTTCCTCTAGTTAAGCTCAGCTTTTGGGAAGCCATGTTCCTCTAGAGGGAGTTGGGGTGGGGGGAGGGGGTATGCCTCCATTACCCTTTCACATTCACATTTACTAGATCTCACCAACTGCTTTCCACTCCCACCCCCACCCCTGCCACTACTCAGAGCCTTCACCTCCCTCCCCTCCTACAAAGGAAACTCTAAATGCCCAAGAGAAACTAACCCTTCTTTCTTCAGCATCACCAGGCATCTGAGGGGCTTTCAGGGGGAGGCACCTCCACTCCTTGACCATCTGTTGGCATTAAATTTGTTTATCTGTTGTGGGGGGGGGTGTTCATCTGAGGGGAATGATTGGTTGGCAGTGGCCTGGATGGGAAAGGAATGAAAGCTGATGCTCCCATAGTTGGGGATCCTAATTGTTCTGTGACCTGGTAGGGGCAGGAAACTGTGTGGAAGGAGAAGAGTGAGAACCCTACCCAGTTGTGGGGGGATGCATGTGCTCCTGCCATTTTTTTTCTATCTTTATTCATTGTGCTGAGCTCAAAGTCTCCCATTCAACAGTTTGGGCATGGGAAAGTGACTTGAAGAGGGAGCCATGTAGGATGTTGGGGAGGGGACCTCTCAGTAGGAGCTATTCTGAGGATTATCTGGTTGGGAGAGAGGATCTGCTACATCATCTTTTCCCTTCTGCTCATTGCCTACATCAGGACTGCTGTTGACCTCTTGACACTCCCCTAGTTCTGCTGGCCAGGCTGGGGAAGGGGCAGGAGAGTGAGAGTCCTAGGTGAACCCAGGGACCCTTGTACATAATGGGGTGGGACTATAAGTAATCTCTAAGCACTTAGAGAGAATGTGAATCCCATTCTTCCTGCTTTGTAAGGAGGTGGAGAGATTGGGAGGCTAGGAGAAATTCCTTTCTCCCCTTCCCCTATCATGAATTAACTAATCTTCCTCCTTTCCCCTTTCCTTCCCCAAGTCAGGGAAGAGAAAGGAATAAGATATAAAAAAAAAAAAATCCATACTGTGATAACTTCCCACCCTTCTCATTGTCATGAGCCATCCCAAGATGCGTCTGTACAATAGCAACCAAAACCAAATTGGGACCCTCGGTGATCGGGGGTGGGGGGTGGGGGTGGGGTGGGAAGAAGGGCTGTCTGTCTTCACCCCTTGCCCCCTTCCATTCCTTATCCCATAAAGGCAGAAGACTGTTAATCTAGAGAGCTCGAAAAATCCAATCCAGCCCCCCTACTTCTCGAGCTAAACCTAGAAACAAACTTAAACACAGAGAGAGACAAAACAGGAGAGGGGGAGAGCAAGTGAGAGAGGTGTCCAATACAGAGGAGAAAACAAAAATAGCAAAAAAAAGCAGTTCTTTATAATTTAATATTCTATTTTAATAAAGGCGTTTATTACCATATAAATGTAGCAAAGAACCTGGGCTAATATGGAAAAAAAAGACTTTTTATTAGGTAATTTATTATATGAGAAGGATATTTTATTTTATGATAAAGTGATCCTTAAAAAAATAAAAAAACTTTAGAAGGTTTAGAATATATGTAGGGAGAGAAGAAGAAAAAAATAATACATTTGTATTCAGAGTTAAAGCTTAAAAAGTGTTTTTAATATATGTTTGGGTTTATGTTCCTTTTTCTTTTCCCCATTTTTTTCAGGGGGTGGGGTATGTCATTTGGTTTTCCAGAGGGTGTTTTAGAGGTGTTTAAAGCAGGCCTGACCCCTCCCAGAACGAGGGAGAGAGGAGGCAGGGGAGAAAGTTAGGTTGAGGAATTAATCCCCTCTCCTTGGCCATTCTTCTGGGAGAGTCTCCAATTGGTGCAGGTGATTCAGTCTCATTCAGTGGGCTCTCCCAGCCCCATACCTCCCCTCACCCCCTCATCAGGGCTAGCCAGGCTGAGCCAGACAAAGTAGGGGTTGAACAAGAAATAGAGAATGAGAAGACAGGGAACGCTCCAATGTACCCCCACACTCTGACCAGGGGGTTACAGGAACAATGCAGGAAAGGACGGTATCCCAGCTGAGTGGGGGGGGGACCCTGAGTGAGGGAGAAGGGTGAGAAGATTCAAGAGAAATAGACTTTTTTTTTTAACCAAAAAACAAGAGAGAAGAAAGAGAAGCTGAGGGGTTTAAAAGAAAAAAATTACTACAAAATAATAATTATTAATAATAATTCAAATTTATTTCATATAATCCTAGAGAAAAGAGAGAGAGAATTACTAGTTACTGAGTAGATGATATACAGATAGCTTAAAGTTTAGTAGCATTGAGGACCTCTGGGTCCAGTAGAATGTATAAAAGACGTAAAGGAAAGGAAAATAGAGAAGGAGGGAGAGGGGGCCATGTCTACCCTGAATCCCTCCCATCTTCAGATACCCAGTGAGGGCAGTTTCCTGGCTAGACTTAGGACTTGGGGGGGAGGGGAGGGAAGGGAGGGAGTTAATTCTGAAAATTCCTGTTTTCCATTTGCAGGGTAAATTGGGGTTTGGGGGTAAAGGAGGTTTTGGAGGCTCCTTGGAAGGATAGAAACTGATCTTGGGACTAGATGAGGCTGGACTGGATGAGGAGCACAGGGGAAGCAATTCTTTAGTTTTTCCTTCACTCTTCTAGTCCCCCACCCCTGAAACTATGTAGGGACCATGAGGTCCTGCTCTCTGTTCCCGCATCCGGCAGGCCATTACATTAGCCCATTCTAAAAGGATCTCTCTTCGTGATCTTGGAAGAAGAGGATGCTGCCCAAATTCATTCAGTGCTAGCATCTCCCAGCTTCAAATGTGGGAAGTCCTTCTGAAAGTTTGACCTCCATCCCACTTGCTTTAAGTTTAGACCCTTTCCCCTGTATATCACCATCTTCCCCCCTCCATCCCCCTCTCCCTCCCCACCTGTCCATCCATCATAGCTCCAAAGGTCTCACTTCAGGGCCTGGTAGGTCATCTCCAACTCCACCTGTCTTGTGAGATTCAAGGAGCTGCAAAGTTCCATTGGGTCTGGAATGCCCTTCCTCCTCAGATCCTCCCCCTACCCACACACTTTAAAATAAACCAACACTGCAGTAAGAGGAATGGATGTTAAATTTTTAGGAAGGACTTCCAATTGGGTATTAGGGTTAAGGTTTCTCCATCTTTAATGACACCTACACCCTAAGTGGGCTGAACCAGAGCCCACTGGTACAGAAGCAGGTGAAGGGCAATAACTGTCAGAAAGACCTGCCACCCTCCTCTGGTTCTGCCCATATCCATGAACTTTAGGTTGGGGTGTCCGTAGAGTGATTTAGCTGGGAGAAGAGAGTCTTGCTTCCTTAATCTCAAAAGTACCCTTCTTACCCCACCTTCCAAAATGGGGGCCCTGGTTCATTTGACCATTTGAGGCTTGCATCGAAGAGGAAAGTGATTTCTTTAGTAATTGCCTCCCCTCAACCCCTAATCAAATCAGGGCCCTTCCTTCCCTTCCTCCTCCACTACAGGGGAAATGCCCCTTCCCAGGATGGGGTTAGGTGAAAGAGTAGCCCTCTCCCTCCCTATACCCTGAAAGGGAAGGGAGGGATGCTGGGTTGCTCCTCACTGCCCAGATTCACACATCCCCATCTCCACCTTCCCATTTAGTCCATCCTTTCCACCAGGAAGAGATTTCCCATCCACTCTATGCTGTTTGTCCTGGGAACCCCCAATAGTATGGGATGGTAGGGTTTTTAACTCCCAGGACGGGGGGGAGGGGGTGTCTTCCCACTGTAGAATGTAGAAGTAGGATTGTGGTCAGACTTAATTTGAGGCATCTAGGGAAGACAAGACGAATTCGAATTTGCGAAGGAAAAAAGGAAACAAAATAAATAGGGGCTAAAAACCAACCCATGAATAATGGAGTCAGGACGATGTTGCACAAAATGCAGAGAAACCAAGAAAGGGGGTGGGGAGTTAGTGTGTTAAATGTGCTATTAAGAACTTAATTTTATTAAAATTATTATTACTTAAAGACCCTGCCTCTTTTCTACTCCAGCAGATATAGGGAGAGAGAGAGAGAGAGAGAGAGAGAGAGAGAGAGAGAGAGAGAGAGAGAGAGAGAGAGAGAGAGTGTGTGTGTGTGTGTGTGTGTGTGTTTGTGTGTGTGTGTGTGTGTGTGTTTAGTGGGGAGGTCAGGAGAACAATTTTGAGGTGTGGATTCTGGTTACATTTTGGTTTGGGACCCCTTGCTTACCAGTGGAAGTTGGTCTCTGTCTCTGTCTGCCCTTGCCCTCCCTTCACTAGTTTGCTTCTCCAAATCCTAAGATTTTTAATTACTTAATCACCCTCACCTGCTAACTTCCTTCCCCAACCTATGGAGAGGACTTTTGTGCACCCAAAGACACTTGAAATGGTCCCTATCTTCCAGAAGTCCAGTCCAGCTTCTTCCAGACTACATTTAGGACAGAAGATTGATTCCATGGGGGAGAGAAGGCAGGAGATGGGACACAAGAATTATCCCCACATGCACTAAAGCCATCAGCTGTCCTCTTTTGGCTGTTGAGGAAAGGAAGTAAGCTAGGCATCCTTCCTCCTGAACTTCATTGCCCACCACCCCAAAAGAGAAGGACCTAGGGGTCCCATCTGCCTCCTTTGCCCTCGCTGCTGGGGTTTAAGGTTCTTGGCCCCCCAGAACCCTCTTCCCTACTCCTCCCACTGCTGTATAGGTGACCTCAGCTCTTGGCACCAATGCCCAGGGCACCAGATGGTGCCTGCCAATGCTGTTTCCTTTGTCTTGCCTTCTAGGTCCCCTTCCCCCCTTCCTCCCACCTGCCCTAAGGATTGGCAGAGGGGAGGGTGGGCACCTCCCCGCCTCCTTGGCACCATCCCCAGACCATAGGGCTCCAGAGACAGCTGGCACAGGGGGCAGCAAGCTCATGGGGAGGAGGACAGAGGCTTGGGGACTTCAAAGAAGTGATTTTTAGGGAGGGGCCCTTAGCTAGAGAGAGAAGGAAGGATGCTGAGGGCCCATGGGTGGGTGGGGAAAGAGGGGGAAGGGATAAATACAAGAGAGCAACAACAGGTGGCCCTTGTTACAAAACAGTTTTTATTGGTGGGATATAGTTGGGGAGCAGGGAGGCATTACTGGAGGGGCTCAGGGCAATGAAGCAAAAAAAAAAAAAAGCAGGCAATAGAATCCTGGGTTCCTGGAAGTGAGAGTAAGGTGCTTAGGGCCAGGGGACCTTCTCAAAGGGCACAGAAATATCCCAGAAGCTAATTAATCTTGTGCAAATGAGAAAAAAAAAAAGCATACAGGAGTAATAGAGAAGGGGTGTGGAATTGAGCTATAGAAACTCCCCTAACACTCTAAGAAAGCAATCAGTCACAGATCCCCAAAGCCAACTAGGAATGGCTTCTAGACATTTGGGTCCCTCCCTCACCCTCTGCTTAGTGAGGGTGCAACTGAAGGGGGTATCTTTAAGGGCTGAGACTCAAGGGGAGAGAATGATAGGAAATTCAGGTCTTCAGGCCAAGATAGGTCACCAGCTGACTTCAGAGGCTGATACAGCAAGCCTTCTTCTCCTCAGACCCCAGCTCTTGCCCGGATTGGGCATTGCCGAGAGTGACTGCGTTGGCACGGGCATTGTTCTGTCGCTGCTTAGACACCTTGGTGAAAATCTCTGGGAGAGCAAAGGGTGGAGGTCAGAGGTCATGTCAGTTCACCACTGTCTAATTCCCTTTCTTGATCACTGGGAGCACCATGACTTAAAAGGAAGTTGGTCAAAGAAGCAAGAGAATTTGGGTAGCTGGGCTCAGTCTCTGGGAGCTACAGTGACCGGTTCTTTCCCCCAACTAATAGACAGGTTGTGAGAAGAAGAGGTCAGAGGTAGAGATACATATATGAAGAGAGAGACAGACAGAGAGACAGAGGTTAGGAGCCCTAGAAGCTGGGTGTTGCAGGGGATTGGGCTGAGATCTTGGTGAGATGCAGGGGGAACCCAGCCCTCTGAATTTCTAGCCGAGACCCAAGAGAGCATCACATCAAGAAAAGTCCTAGGAGTGGTCACTGGGAAGGGATAGAAGCCTGCAAAGACATACAGAGAATCATACAAACCTTTGAGAACAGTTTCAAAAGCCAGCTCAACATTAGTGGAGTCAAGAGCTGAGGTTTCAATAAACAGGAGTCCATTATTTTCTGATGCAAAAAAGGAAATCAGTAATTGGCATTAATATTGATAATCCAAGGAAAAACTTGGAAACTCCTAACAACAACCCTGGTCATCCCCACTGAAATTAAGTTGTCAGGATAGTGTGTACAGTGATAACACACTTGATGATAAACTTACCATCAGGGGGAACAGGCATGATAAAAATGGTCATTTTCATCTTAAATGAGCTCCTAAATTACCATAGGTTATTGGGTGAGTCTACTCAAATGTTAATGTATCATTAACCAAAGATGATAAACAAAATTAGTACCTCTGTTAACAACAGCAGCGTTACACATCATACAGCATTTTCTTCTGACACCTGTTCACTGGATCATAAAGTGAACTCTCTCAAAAAGACTTTGCTTAAGCACAGATCTGGCCATTTTCCAACCTCATAGGACATCATTTCCCCTCTAGAATTCTTCAATCCGCCAAACCAGCCTTCTCTTCTTTCCTTACTCATGACACTCCATCTCCTTTCTCCATACCTTTGTGCTAGCTGTCTCCCATTCCTGGAATGCACTCCCTTCTTATCAATGCTCCCTAGGACTTCTCTTTTCCTTTAAGATGCACCTCAGAAGGTAGCTAGGTGGTGCAGTGAATAGAGCACTGGCTCTGGAGTCAGGAGGACCTGAGTTCAAATCCAGCCTCAGACACTTAACAGTTACTAGCCATGTGACCTTGGGCAAGTCACTTAAACCCAGTCACCCTCCCTTCCCCTCTCCAAGAAAACAAAAACAAACAAAAAAAGATATACCTCAGAAAGCATCTTCTGCATGAAGCTTTTATTGATCCCCTTCTCACCCCTACAACTTTTAATTCTCTCCCCTCCCAGGGTACTTTGTATTTAAGTACTGTGTGTGTGTGTGTGTGTGTGTGTGTGTGTGTAGATATATATGTATTTATTAATTTTACATTGAGTTGGCTCAGTGAATAGAGGGCTGGGCCAGGAGTCAGGAAGATTGGAGTTCAAATCTAGCCTCAGACACTTGCCAGCTGTGTGACCCTGGGCAAGTCATTTAACCCTGTTTGCTTCATTTTCCTCATCTGTAAAAGGAGCTGGAGAAGGAAATGGCAAACCACTGCAGGATCTCTGCCAAGAAACCCCAAATGGGGTCACAAAGAATTGGTCATGACTGAAAAATAGCTCAACATAAAACTTTGTATTTATGTATTTATTTTATACCTCCTTGTGGTCTCTTCCATCAGAACATGAGCCCATTATAATCAGAGATAATTTCATTTTTTGTGCTCACATCCCCAGCATTTAGAACAGTGTCTGGCACATGGGAGAAGCTCAATAAATACTTGTTGATTGATTGAACACGTCACTCCCCTACTCAACAAATTCCAGTGGCTCTCAATTACCTTTACTATTAAATGCAAACCACTTCATTTGGTTTTTTGAAGTCCCTCACAATCTGGTCCCAAATCCCCAGCACTTAGCACAATGTGTCTCGTATTGCTGTGATTGTTCAGTCGTGTCCAGGTCTTCCTGACCCCATTTGGAGTTTTCTTTGCAAGACCCTGGAATGGTTTGCCGTTCCCTTCTCCAGCTCATTTTACAGATCAAGAAACTGAGGAAAAGGGGTAGCTAGGTGGTACAGTGAACAGAGTGCCAGCCCTGGAGTCAGTAGGACCTGAGTTCAAATCCAGCCTCAGACACTTAACAGTTACTAGCCATGTGACCTTGGGCAAGTCAATTAAACCCAATTGGGGTTTAAACCCCCCCTCAAAAAAAGAAACTGAGGCAGACATGGTTAAGTGACTTGCCCAGGGTCACACAGCTAGTAAGTGTCTGAGGCCAGATTTGAACTCAGGAAGACTCTAGGCCCAGCACTTTGTACACTAGAACAATACCTAGCTGCCCCTTCTTATGTAGTAAGTGCTTAATAAATGTTTCATTCATTCATTCAACCCATCCTACCTCTCCAGACTCATTATATATTATTCCTCTTCTCTATGGTCCAACTAAACTGTCTTTCTCAGTATTTCTCATGCTACACTATGTTCTGGCTGTTCTCCCATGGCTAGAGTGCATTCCCTCCATTCTTTTGTGTCTTTAGTGACTCAGCTCAATCACCATCTTTTATAGGCACCTTCCTGATCCAATGAAACATTAGTCAGGGGATTCTTAACCATTTTTGGCATCATGGATCCCTTTGGCAGACTGGTAAAGACTATGGATAGACCCCTTCTTAGAATAGTATTTTTAAGTGCATAAAATAAAAACATGTAGGATTATAAAGGAAACAAATTATATTGAAATAGTTATCAAAATATTTAAAAAACAAGTTCATGAACCCCAGGTTAAGAATCCCTGAACTAGTGTCTCCGTCCCCAAACTACCTGGTGTTATTTTATATATATATATATATATATATATATATATATATATATATATATATATACCTTAGAAAAATACATATATGTGTGTATGTGTACATATATGTGTTTGTTGATTGACTACTTCACCCTTCAGGGCTAAGCCAGCAGAGCATAAACTTTAGCAGAACCCAAACAAGAAGGGTCTAAAAGTTCACACTACTGTCTGATCCCTCACTAAGTTTGGAAGGCCCGTCACAAGAGAGTGATGGATTTTAAAAAATATTTTATCTGCTTTGAAATTTTTATTTAAATTAATTAAAAGAAAATTCCTTAGCTAAAATTCTTCCAGTTTGATATGGTAATTTTTACCAGTGCACAATTCTAATTATATCATCTGACAAAATTTTTTTGGAGGGGGTAAGGCAAGGCAATTGGGGTTAAGTGACTTGCCCAAAATCACACAGCTAGTAAGTGTGTCAAGTGTCTGAGGCCACATTTGAACTCTGATTCCAGGACTCCTGATTCCAGGACTCCTGATTCCAGGACCTCTGCTTTATTCACTGAATCACCTAGCTGCCCCTGAGAGTGCCCCATGATCATAGTGACTCATGAAGAGCATGGACGAAGACATGAAAGGGCCACAATATTCATCAGGGAAGAAGCACACATTGAGGAAGCCACAGATTCATCAGGGTTGAAGTAATTCTCTTATAACTTGGAATCGGGGGATAGAAGTTGGCCTGGGGAATCAGTGCCATATGACTGGAAATAAACTTGCAAACAAATCCCATGTGAACCACAGGGACTCAACCCTGGCCCTCACCAGCAAACATTCGAGCTTCATCAGTGGGCACCTCTCTCGCGTGGCTCAGATCACTCTTATTGCCCACCAGCATGACGACGATGGTGGCCTCTGCGTGGTCATATAGCTCCTTCAGCCAGCGCTCCACCACAGCGTAGGTCTGATGTTTGGTTAGGTCAAATACCAGAAGGGCCCCAACTGCCCCTCTGTAATACCTAGGAGGAAGAAGGGGAGAAAAACTACAGCTAGGTTAACCCCAGACCCACACAGAGGCACGTTGGCGTGATGTGGTTTGGTTTTCGGCCAAGAGAGATGAATTTAGATTCAGGAAGACTTGAATTCAAATTCTACCCTGGACTTTTATTGGTTTGACCATGAACAAGTGACTTAACGCCTCTCGGCCTCAGTTTGTATGTCTGGAAAATGGGGATAATAACAACATCTATCTCACAGGGTTTTCTGAGGATCAAATGCAATAATAATGTAAAAGTGTTTCCTAAACCTTAAAATGCAATACAATGTTAGCATTTTTTTTACCAGACCTATGCTTTTATTGGTGTAGAGAACAACCAGATGAGGAAACTCTCTAGCAATGCAGCTAAGCAGTTGCTTTATCATTTGTAATTTTAGTTACTTAGGACACTGTGCCAGAGGCAAGATTTGAACTCGGGTCTTAATAACTTCTGGGTTGACTCTCTCCAGCATACCAGGCCATACTTCAAATAAATAACAACTATTACTATTTTAAGTTCAGGAGCACAAAAATCTCCATCTTGGAAATTCAACATATTAAGTGTAGTCAATCTACATTTTTTTTTTTAGGCAATCGAGGTCAAGTGACTTGCCCTGGGTCACACAGCTAGTGTCTGAGGTTGGATTTGAACTCGGGTCCTCCTAACTCCAGTGCCAGTGCTCTATCCACTGAGCCATCAAACTGCCCCTCAGTTATCTCTTAAATGAAAAATCTAATGGCCTTTTCTTCAATTTTCAATCTTTCTGACCTTTGTCCCTTTTCTTCTCCATCTTCTCTTCTCTCTAGGTTTCCATGACATTATTCTCTCCTGACCACTCCTTCTCAGCCTCTTTGCTGCTTCTTCATCCAGACCACTCCCACTAAAGGAAGGAGTCCCCTAGGACTCTGTCCTGGGCCCTCTTTTCTTCTCTCTTTATATTATTTCACTTGTCAGTCTCATCCAGTTCCATGGATTTAATTATCATCTCTATGCAAATGATTCTCAATCTGCATGTCCAGTCCTAACCTCTTTACTAACCTCCAGACTCACATTTCTAACTGCCTTTCTAAGATCTCTCACTAGACATCCTGTAGACATCTCAAACTCAACATGTCCAAAACTAAACTCATTATCTTTCCTTCTTAAATCCTCCCTTCCTCCTAACTTCCCTGTTACTGGAAATGGAAGGTACCTCCATCCTCCCAATCACCCAGGTTTATAACCCTAGGTAACATCCTCAATTCCTCATTCTCTCTCTCCCCTATGTCCAGACTGTTACCAAAACTTGTCAATTCTGCCTTCACAACACTCAAATATACCCCCTTCCCTCCTCCAATGCTGCCACCATCTTGGTACAGGCCTATATCACCTCATGCCTAGACTATTTCCAACTAGACCTGCTAGTTGGTCCCTCTGCTTCAAGTCTTTCTTCACTCAACTCTGTCCTCCCCTTAGTCAAATTAATCTTCTGACTATGTCCCCTCCTATTCAATAAACCTCAGTGGCTCCCTATCACCTCAGGATCAAATATAAAATTCTTTGTTTGGTGTTCACTGTCCTTCACAACCTTAACCCCTCCTAACTTTTCATTCTTTTTCCACCTTACTCCTACCATGTACCCTGTCATCCAGGGACACTAGTCTGTCTCCCAACTCCAAGAATTTCCCTGGCTGTCCTCCATACCTGAAATACTCTCCTTCTTCACCTCTGCCTCCTGGCTTCCTTCTAGTAGCAGCTAAAATCCCACCTTCTGTTAGAAGCCTTTTCTGATTCTTCTTAATGCTAGTTTCTTCCCTCTGTTGATTAGCTCCAATTTATTGTGTATATATTGTTTGAACATAGTTGTTTTCATGTTGTCTCCCCATTAGACTGTGAGCTCTTTGAGGGTAGGGACTATCCTTTGCCTTTCTTTATATCCTCATTACCTAGTACATAACAAGTGCTTAATAAATGGTTATTGACTGCCTGATAGAGGCAGTGATTATCTGAGCTGGGCCTTGAAAGAAGATAAGTAGTTTGAGAGACAGATTAAGAGTGAGTGAATTTTGGGGGGCAGTTAGGTGGCGCAGTGAATGGAGCATAGGTTCTAGAGTCAGAAGGACCTGAGTTCAAGTCCGGCCTCAGACATTTAATAACAGTGTGACCATAGGCAAGTCACTTAACCCTGATAGCCTCCAAAGAATAAAAATTTAAAAAAAATAAAGAAGAATAGATGAATTTCAAGCAAGGGGAAAGGCTATGTGCATGAATGGAAGCTCAAGTACAGAATTCGGTCAGCAGCTAGTAAGTAATCCCATATGGCTAGGTTATAGTGTTTGTGAAAGGGAGCAGTAGGAAATAAGGTTGGAAAGGTGGGCTTAAGTCACACTGAGAAGGGTCTTATGTGCCCAGCTCAAGAGTTTATGTTTCATTCCAAAAGCAATGAGGAGACTTTGAAGGTTTTTGATGTTGTTAAGATGAGAATCATATGGACCTGTTAACTTGTGTTTTAGAGTTTCTGAGATGGAGAGACTGCAGGTGCTAACAACCAGGACCTCTCTTGGCTAAGAATGATGCTGGAAGATTACCCCCTAGCTACAACTCCAGCTCAGAAGAGCACTGTCAGAAACAATGCTCAGATTTGTTCCTTGTCAAGACTTTGACAAGAGGACAGTTTGGCTAAGAAATCTTGTTTCTTCACAGTTAGTTGTGGAGAGACTGGGCAACTCTCCCATTTTATAGAATAGCCCCAGAAACTGGTGGGAGCCCTACATAGACAATTCATCCAACTACTTTTGCCCAAAAGAGTTGGTTGGACTTCCTGATGGGTAGGGAAAGATTGATGGCCACTTACTTCAGTGGGTTCTAAGCAAAAGAGACCACCTATCAGTTTTTCAAAGACTAGCTGAACCAAACAATGGCTCAGAAACAGATATTTCTTTTTGTTTGTTTGTTTTTTGGAGGGGGAAAGGCAGGGCAATTGGATTAAGTGACTTGCCCAAGGTCACATGGCTAGTTTTGTGTTAAGTATCTGAGGCCACATTTGAACTCAGGTCCTCCTGACTCCAGGGCCTGAGCTGTATTCACTGAGCCACCTGGCCACTCCAGAAACAGATCTTTCAAGTGAAGACTCAGTATACTGTAACTCAGCAGCCAATCTAAACAGGAGAGAGGTCTGAACCACCTTTCCTACCTAGATCTTCAGCTGTATAGATTCCTAAAATATAGATACATTACAGGTAGGTAGGTAGAGATCAAGAGAAAGAAGATATCATATCTCTCTCTATCTTATATCTATCTATCTATCTATATCTATCTATCTATCTATCTATCTATCTATCTATCTATCTATCTATCTATCTATCTATCTATCTATCTATATTACTACATAGTATAGTAATACTGCCAGCCAACCTGTGTGGTCCATAAGTTCAGTTTTAGGGATATAGTAAAGCAATCCCTTCCACATCAAGGGGTTAGGGGTATAGAACTCATATGATTTGGAAAATCTGTGTAAATTTTTTTGCTCTCTCCCTTCATACAAGACAAAAAGTCTGAATTTTTCCTTTTTCTTTTATGGGGTGTTTACAGAACCTTATTGTAAAGTTTGGGTTAAATATTTAGTCATAGGCTCTGTGTCATCTGCTAGCCTTCTAGTATCATCTGTGACTTCCGCAAAACTCCCCACAAATTCCCATTTAATTTCTTATGCCAACCTGCAAAAGTATTGAAAGTGTATAGGGAATAGAGCACTGGCCCTGGAGTCAGGAGGACCTGAGTTCAAATCCACCCTCAGATACTTAACATTTACTAGCTGTGTGACCCTGGGCAAGTCACTTAACCCCAAATGCCCTGCCTTCCCCCCTCCAAAAAAAAAAGCCAAAAATAAAAAGTGTATGGGGAAAGTCACAATGTGGAAGGAATAACTATACTATATAGTTTGTTTGGGTTTTTTTTTTTAAAGCAATTGGGGTTAAGTAACTTGCTCGAGGTTACACGGCTAGTCATTATTTATGTATGGGTGCTCATTTTCTGAGGCCGGATTTGATCTTGGGTCATCCCAACTCCGAGGCCAGCACTCTTACTCACTGCGCCACCTAGCTGCCCCTTTTAGGGCAATTGGGGTTAAGTAACTTGCCCAAGGTCACACGGCTAGGTTTTTTGTTTGTGTGGGTTAAGTGTCTGAGGCCAGATCCCAACTCAGGTCCTTCTGACTCCAGGGCTGGTGCTCTACTCACTGCGCCACCTAGCTGCCCCTGTACTATATAGTTCTAATAATCGGCCCATAACATCAACAATTCAGGTACAGGGGCAGAAAGGTCTGCAGATTATACAACACTTGAGTCTGTTTGACCTTTGTCTAGATTGACCCTTGAGGGTTCTGGGAAAACTAGAGAAGTGGCTATATTTCTAACCAGATAACAATAACATAAGTTGTGTCTTGTTCTTTGGTGTACGTGGTAATTATGTCACCTTTATGTGCTGTACATATTAGCATAATTTTGCTTGTTTTGAGCCTGCTGGCTGTGGATCCTGTGCCCTAGGACTCTGTCCTGGGCCCTTTTGAGTTCTCCCTCTACTGTTTTACTTAGAGATCGCATCAATTTCCATGGATTCCATGGATCATCTCTATGCTAATGATTTTCAAATCTGCTTACCTAGCCTTCACCTCTGTTCTACCCTCCAGACTCACCTTTTCAGCTCCCCGTTGGATACCTAGAACTGAAGCTTCATCTAAGGAGGAGACAACATGAAAACAACTACCTACAAACAAGGTAAATACAGGATCCTGATGATACAAGCATAACTTAAACTCACACGTCCAAAGTTGCACTCATTTCCTTTGCCCCCAAGCCCTCCCTTGACTCCCCACTCGTTCTCACCATCCTTATCCAATCTGTTACCAAGGCCTGTTGATTTTACCTTGACATCTCCCATGTATGTTCCCCATACCCTGGTATGGGTTCTCCTCACCTCATGCCAAGACTACTGCAATAACCTGCTAGTTGGTCTCCCTGCTTTAAATCTCTCCCCACTCCAATTCATTCTCGACTCAGATTAACCTTCCTAATTAATCTTTTACAACTTCAAGGGCCCCTCATTACCTCCAGGATTAAATGTAAAATCTTTTGTTTGGTATTTATATCCCTTCATAATCTGACCCCTTCCTACCTTTCCAGTGTTCTTTTTTTTTGGGGGGGGGGGGCGGCGGGGGAAGCAATCAGGGTTAAGTGATTTACCCGGGGTCACACTGTTAGTAAGTGTCTGAAGCTGGATTTGAGCTCAGGTCCTCCTGATTTCAGGGCTGGTGTTCTGCACTGCACCACCTAGTTGCCCCCCAAGTCTTCTTATTCCTTACTCCCCACATACTTTGAGATTCAGTGACACTGACCTCCTTGCTGTTTCTTAAACAAAATACTCCATCTCAGGGCGGCTAGGTGTCAAAGTGAATAGAGCACTGGCCCTGGAGTCAGGAGGACCTGAGTTCAGATTCGGCCTCAGACAGACACACTTACTAGCTATGTGACCTTGAACAAGTCACTTAACCCCAATTGCCCTGCCCTCCCCCCTCCAAAAAAAACACAAAAAAACCAAACCTCCATCTTTCAACTCCAGACATTTTCACTGGCAGTTCCCCATGCCTAGAATGCTCTCCCTCTCTCACCTCTGCCTCCTGGTTTCCTTCAACTCCCGACTAAAAGCCCATCTTCTGCAACAAGACTTTCCCCCTTGCCATTATATCAGCAATTTGTCCTATATTTATCGTGTTTGTAGGTAGTTGTATCCCCCTTAGACCTTGACCTCCTTAAGAGCAAAAGCTTTCTTTAGACTTTCTGGTATATGCATTGCTTAGCACAATTGCCTTGCAAAGAGTAGGTGCTTAATAAATGCTCCTTGACTTGTCTATTTGCAGGTATGTTTAGGTCTATTTAGGTTTATCTATTGCAGGTCTATTTAGGCATGTTCTCTTTTTGTGTTATTACTGCATTGCTGTATTTTTCTGATTATACCTATTTACTTATATGGATTTGCATGTATGCACTATTGTTACACATGCATATAATAACAATCTGGCATAAAATTTAAACCTGTAGTTACTAAAGTTCTGTCTAGAATTTGGGACTATGGACAAATATGCTCAAATGTACTTCAGTTGATTTGCTAGGGACAGTAAATGTTTAACTAGGAGAGAATAAGGGAGATGGTTCTTGAAAGCCTCGGATCTAATCTCAAAAAAGAGACTGATAACAACTTGTTAAAGTAACTAAAAAATGCAGCTATACCAGGTGATCTCTGTCTGAGGTGGGACCAAGTTCCTTGGGTGAATAATATGCCACACCCCTGGATATAAAAGTCAATCTAGGTAGAAGCTGAAGAGGAACCCAGCTACAGATGAGACACATAAAAGATGCATGGATTGAGATGAGGGAAGACCATGGAAAGCTATATGGAACTGAGAGAGTGGAACTGGGCAGAGGCAACTGCCAAAAGGATGAGGGCAAAGACTCTGGGAGGGAGACTGTCTGGGTTAATCGGTCATGTCAAGATAGATGCTGAAATGCTGAAACTATCCCTAATCTAAAGACCCCAAGTCAGTAATCCTCATCTCCTTCCTCCCATTGAGCTCCCTTGTGGAAACCTGAAACCTTTCTGGGCATGGGGAAAGTCTATTTACTCTCTTTGTTTTAAAGATTTACTTTGTCTTTATAAACAGAATTAACCACAGGTCTTTGCTAGTCTAGGTTTACTTATTGGAAAAAAAGTGGGGAGGATGTAGTTAAAAGGAGAGCACCCCCAGAGAAGGGAGTCAGACCTTGAAGTGTTTTGTCAAAAAAGACCTGTCTCTGGTTGGGGGCTCAGAGCTAAAAAAGAAAAAATATCAAGAGGAAAATTACAAATTCATTAATACAACTTTCTAGAGCAAAGAAGGAACACATCAGGAAACCCATCTAAGCAATAATCTGTATTAGGGTGTGTTTGGGGTGGGGGCAAATAGGAACAGTTGAGCAATTCTTCTCACAATACTTTCCCATTACTGCTACATATAAATAGGGCTGTTGGCAAGAAAAAACTTGTATAGATAGAAGCTATTGGTATAGTTCATTTCATCCTCTCACTTCCATGTTCCTAAACATAGTCCCCCTGTGTGTTTCTCCCTTACTCCCATCCCTCAAAGCCCCAAACTCACGCTGAAGTGATGGCACGGTATCGTTCCAGGCCAGCTGTGTCCCAGATCTGGGCTTTGACAGCTGCTGTCCCTAGCAACACAGTTCGAGTAGAGAATTCCACCCCAATGGTTGTCCGACTGTCATGACTGAACTCATTTCTTGTGAATCTTGACAACAGGTTGGTCTTCCCCACTCCAGATTCCCCTATAAGCACAACTGGGAAGAGATAGTGAAGGAGAGAAATGTTAAAGAGTGATGGTGATTCCAGTGATAAGCGCTAGTTAACGGCTTGCTAGGTAAAGAACTGAAGAGCCCACCTTTTTCTTGCTGCATTTCTGCTTTTTCTTAGTCTCTTCTTCAGTTAGTGTCTCTTTCTGCCTTTGATTCTCTTTGTATCTGTTTCTAGTGTTCTCTGTTTCTATGTTATTCTTCTTTTTTCTCTCTGTCTCTTCAGGGTCATTGGGTAATGGGGTAATTGGGTTTGGTCTGGACCCCAGTACAAGTAATCTTCGTTTCCTGTATTTTTAAGCACCCCATAGCTCTTTTTCTGTCTCCATTACAAATGATTCCTACCCAAAGCCTGCCTAGCTGTCTATCAATCTCCTATTTCTCCCTGTCGCTATGACAGGACAAAGCCCTAAACCCTTTACAGGGAGACTGAGTCTGCACTTAAATTCTAGGGGATACTATGGTCTTATCTGTGTCAAAGAGGACCCAAAATGTCAGACATTGTCAAGTGAGGACTCTGTCTTCTGCGGACTAAAGAGGTCAGAGAGGGGACTAGAGGAAGTATAGAGGGTAGGAGAAAGCCCAGGAAAAAATAGGTTGGATTGGAGAGAAGAGATTGCTAAAAAGAGAGCAGAGGAGTTTCTTCTTGGTACATGCTAGGCGGCTTAGTCTGTACCTTCTGACCTCAGACTCTGTCATAGAAAACCTAAGGGAGAATGGAAGTGTCTTTAAGAGCTAAAATGTCTAATTTTTCAAAAGATAGTTTAGTGCATTTGGGCCTCTTTCTTTTTCTTTTTGGAGGCAATTGGGATTATGTGACTTGCCCACAGTCACACAACTATCTGAAGCTGGATTTGAATTTAGGTCCTCCTGACTCCAGGTCCAGTGCTCTATTCATTGCACCTGTTTCTTATAATTATTAGCAATGTTTAGGTGTAGATATCTATGCCTGCTTGCACTTGTGTATATGTAGAAAGGGAGGATATACCATGGTGCTTTTATATGTGTGTACGTTTATGTGTATGCGCGCACGAACACACACACACACACACACACATGCATGCACTAATAGGCGCCTAGAATTTAACCAACGAACATTTATTAAGTGCCACTTGCTATTCATAGGATTTGAACTGAAAGGGGGTCAAAGATCATCTGGTTCATTTAAAAGATGCAGACGCCTGTGAGAGGCAGGGAGATTTAAGTGAATTTATCCAATCACACAACAAAGTAGTGGTAAGATCAGGAATGAAGCGGGGTTCTTTGACTCTGTAAAGTAAAAAGGACACTGGACTTGGAATCTAGGCTCTAATCGTGATTCTTTCCATCACTGCCAGTGTCTCCTTGGAATTAGGGTTAATTTACTTAGGCCTTGATTCCCTCATTTGTAAATTGAAAGGTTTGGACTAGTTAATTTTTTTCCAGCCTAAATCTATGATCCTATCTATCCAGTGCTCTTTCTAGTACACCAAACTATCTCCCTCTGCGTGGATACAAATGTACTTGAGGTAGCATTTAAATAGCACCTTCAGGTTGCAAAGAGCTTTGCAAATATTATCTCATTTTATCCTTACAACCCTGGGAGATGCTATTATTATCCCCATTTTATAGGCAAGGAAATTAAGACATACAGAGATTATGTGACTTGCTCACAGTAATATAGCTAGTGCAAATCTGAGAATGGATTTGAACTCAGGTCTTCCTGATTCCAGGTTCAGGACTTTATTCCCTGTGTCACCTAACCACCTCTTACTTTTGTGAATTATGTGCCCTGGACGTGTGGGTACGTGAGAGTACCAGACTTGTATGTATTTGCATGTCTGTGTACATATGTATAGTCTGTATGGATAGGCGTATGTATTTGTAGGCAAGTTTACATGTAAGAATATCATGTATATATGTGTATCTGGATCCTTCTGTGTGTGTGTGTCTGTCTGTCTCTTTCTCTCTTACCCTCACCCTAAGCTCTATAAACTAATTTATCCCTCCTAAGAAGATGGGCTCCTCTACCCTTCTCCTGGGCACCAGAGCATGCTGCTCCTCACCCTGTTCTTTTCCACCCCCACCTTTCTCAGGACAGAAGGGGTGCAGCTTCCCCCTAGCTCCTGAGTAAATGCCCCATTGCCCTCTGGGGAGTTAGAGCCTGAGTGAGGGCTGGGTCTGGGAGAGGCTTGGTGGGTGGGGTAGACAGGGGAAGCTGAGTCTTACATTGTACACCCTGCCCTAAAGGAAGAGTAGGGTGTATGAGAAGGCAACCAATAGGGATAGCCACACATGCAAATACAGAAAGGGGACAGAGTCTGCAGCTGTAGTTCTCAGAGAGATATCCAAGACGAAAAAGAGACAGGGGAGGGAAGTTGGGGCCCAGAACCCAGATGCTCATTTCTTGAGGATGAAACTTTGTATACCCAGCACCTAGTACAGTACCAGGTACACAGTAGGTGCTTAATGAATGCTTTGTTAATTGACTGATTAGGGTAAGCTCATTTCCCAAGCCAGAAGATTATATACTTAAAGCTTTAGAGATCAACTAGCCTAATTCCTTCATTTTACATATAAGGAAACTGAGGCCCAGTCACAAGAGTGATAAGGGGCAGAACCCTAGTCCTGTAGCTCTAAACACCGTGTTCCTTCCATTACACCACTGTTGTTCGGGCATTTTTAGTTGTGTCAGACTCTTCATGAGGGTTTTCTGGGCAAAGATATTAGAATGGTTTGCTATTACCTTCTCCAGCTCATTTTATGGAAGAAGAAACTAAGGCAAACAGGGTTAAGTGACTTGCCCAGGGTCACACAGCTAGGAAGTGTCTGAGGCCATATTTGAACTCAGGCCTTCCTGACTCCAGGCTTGGCATTCTCCATTGCACCACCTAGCTGCCCCCTCTATACCATATCACCTTCCAATAAGCCCCCTTCCTTAAAGAAATTTGACCTTCCTCTGGGGTATTGAACCCCTCCCATTGTCTTGGTTTCAATACAAAATAAGGAGACCCACTCTCTTCTCTTCCCTCTTTTCCGGTTCTCCAAGTCCTTCCTTTCTTTAGGGGAAGGGGGACCTCAGTGAGCAGAGGGGTTCTTCCTAAAGTCTAACCTCCTTTATTTAACTACAGACTCTGGGGCAGAGGTGTGTGGCTAGGAGATTTTTTTTTTTCTGATTGTAAATGATCCCACCATTAAGAAATATCATCATTATTTCTAAAATAAACAGACTCAGGAACCCTCTCAGCTTCTTGTCACAGTAGAGTCCTTTGTCATCTAGTGGAATGATTGGCTATAGAGGGACTCTAGTAAAAAAACAGAAGTGGAGGGGGGGCTCTCATCATAGTCTTTTTAGTGTCTAGATCTCAGTTTCCCCCATAGATCCCAACTCACCTTTGAAGACAAAGTTATAATCCTCTTCTGCTCCGTTTCCCATCTTGGTCCCGCATGGAGTGTGTAAGAATATGTTCTATGTTCGGTTGTAGTGAGAGGGGAGGGTAGAAAATGGGATTAGGGCGTTGGCTCTGTGCCCCTCAACCCTCAGCTCTCCTGAGGCCTTGACCTAACGCTCTTCTCATTGGGGACAGTCAGTCTTTGCAGTGGGAAGGAACAAGGGCAGACTCAGTCACTACTGGTGGGCAGTGGAGTCTCAACTAATTAGAAAGGGGACGGGTCACAGGGAGAGGACGGAAGTTGCGGAGAACAGGAAGAGCCAGGCGGCTAGAGACCTGGGGCCCAGGTGGGTGGAGAGAGTGATGACGTCACGACAGGTTGGACAGGTTGGGTGTCTCTCAGGCTCTGGCCCTGGGTGGGGAGTAGGACAGGCTTCTTAGGACAGGTTGGGGGAGGATAATAGGACCCAGGAGGCTGAACAGAGCAGGGTCAACTAAGTTAGCATCACTAGGCTTTCCTGGTCTTTGGCTGGGCTGATCTTAAGTCTGCAACTACCACGTGGAGAAAACAGAAAGAATCCTGTCCTCTCTTCCCACTCTGCAGAAGTAGCCATAGCAGGCAAGCTAAGCAGCTTAGAGAGCATTCCCAACAAGGAAGGGCTCAGAGTGCTGGCTAGAAATTTACAATCTAGTAATACTTGCTGGGGAGAAGCAGCAAGTTAGCTAGGTATAGTTGCTATGGTAACACCCCCTCCCAGGTAGCCCAGCGCAATAGGCTGGGCAGCCTTTCTTTTTTTTTTTTTTAAGTAGGGTTTTTTTTGTTTGTTTGCTTGTTTGTTTGTTTTGTTTTTTGGTAGTTTTTTCCCCCAGGAAGTGAAGCTGGAATTTAGGGCTCTGTCACCTTTGGGAAACTGAGTAATTTACAGCAAGATTGGTGGCATGGGCGCTAGATTGTTTGGGGGGGTGGGGTCTCTGGAAGGCCAATTGAAAGCCGAGTTGGAGCAAGAAACAGATAGAAGGAGCAAGAAACAGATAGAACCATTGGGAAAGGGGAAGAGCAAGGTAGAGAAAGGGAGGGACTAAGGTGGCTAGAAAAGAAATAGGTCCTGTGAAGTGTGTGTAAATATATGCATGCACACACCTGTCAGGGGAGGATTTGGAGCTGGGGCAGCATAACTTGATGTCTCTGATCAACCTTTGGCGAGGCAGTTAGGTTGCCTGGACTGAAGCCTTCCCCCTTCTCTGGCCTGGGGCTTCCTTCCCAGCCCCATACTCCTGACAACACATCTGAAAAGAACTTGCAGATTCCAAGTTAAGATTGTGTTCATCTTTGTATGTGTTGGGGGTGGGAAGGCAGTTAAACCCTTGAAGGAAGCCAAATGTCCCTGGTAGCTCTTACTCATCTTCCAAACTAAGAAACAGATTCAAAATGGGCATGCCTGAAGGTTGGGGGAAGGAAGTAAAATGGTCATATGACTCTCCTGGAAGGGAAGTTGGGGCACTGAGCTCCCCATGTATACAACGTGACCCTAAACTCAGGCATCCATCCAGGCATACTGCAGATTATGGATGATAGGTGAGAAACCGCAGCCAAGAACCATTTGGCTCCTGACGAGAGGGGAAAGAATCTACTAAAAATGCACCCTGGGAGTGATCCCTTATCCATCTCAAAATCTGGGAGTTGGAAGGGCCTTCAGCAGCTCTCTAGTTCAATCCTTACATACAGGAAAGAAATCCTCACCATTAACATACCCCACAAGTGGTCATCTCTCCTCTGCTTTAAGACCTCAAAGGAGGGGGGAGCCCACCCCCTCTCAAGGAAGCTCAGTTTACTTTTGGCCAGCTCTAATTGTTTTTCCTGACCTGTGGGAGCCCAAATCTGCCTCTCTGAAACTTTCATTCACTTCCCAATGGGGCCAAACAGAACAAATCTAATCCTCTGTACTTCCCCCAATAAACATGCCCATCAAAAAAGAATCTAAGACATAAGACAGGTGTTAAATAGTTTATTCAATGAGATTGGAAAACTTTCCCTTCATACCTCAGGAAAGGTTTCCTGGGGGCCCTGCCCCCATCAAAGGGTTAGCCCTCCACCCTCATCCCCACTCTCAAGCCCATTATCCCCGGACTGCTATGACGCTGCCACTTGAGTGAGGGGATCCTCCAGGTACTGGACCAGGGCCTGGGCCTGTAAGAGGGTTAGGTTGATTTAGCCACAAAAACAACACCTGAAAGAGTCAGGTACTGGGACATTCAAACAGTTCCACTCCCTCCACCCCCATCATCATAAGCTTTTAAGCCCCATACACTCTTTTCCCCAGGGAATAAGACTGAGATGTCTGAGCTCCTCATTTCTACCTACTCTAGAGAAAGGCTGGGAATAGGGAAGAGAGCTCAGAACTACCAAGATGAGGGCATGAAGGGGGTGGGAGTCTAGAGAAGAAAAGGTAACTCTATAGCATGGCAAGAACAGGAGAGGTTTTTTAAGAAAGGAGATGGGATGAAGGATCACCTTGGCCTTCAGCATTCCAAAGCCCACAGTCTCTTTGGCGTACATACACAGCAACAGGTTTGCCACCCGAGTGATCGCTACCCGGCCCTCCTGCAGGGGTGGGAAATGTGACAGATAACTGCTTATTTGGCCCCAGTTGTCCCCAGTCATGGTTCCTAGAATCCATTTTCTGGAATAATGTAATAC
Source organism: Gymnobelideus leadbeateri (assembly GCA_011680675.1). Classification (NCBI taxonomy): domain Eukaryota; kingdom Metazoa; phylum Chordata; class Mammalia; order Diprotodontia; family Petauridae; genus Gymnobelideus; species Gymnobelideus leadbeateri. The sequence continues at coordinate 958,019 of WOXC01004225.1, read as the reverse complement.
TTATGCAATTTTAGGTAAACTCCCTGGGCCCCAATTTCCTTAGGGAGTTGGAATACAACTTCTGAAGTGTCTTCCAGCTCTAAATCTAAGATTCTGTAATCTTTTTTTAGGATCATATATAGTCATACACTCTCATGTATTATCCTCAGTTTGATGTATTTCATTCTCAGCAAAACTATAAGCTGTCAGGGCAGAGCCCCAGGCACATGAAATTGTCTCTTTGGATGTGATGGAAAATTAAAGTACCAGGCTCTGATCCTTGCTTTCAGGGTCTACTTGAGATTCTACCCTAAGAATGTTGTGGGGCTCCCACCCCCATGATGCACTTGGGAGCTTCTGTCTCCTCCTCCTGCCAACCATCCAGGATCTTCTCCAGGTCTATCCACTAAATTAAAGGAATCAGTAATACTGAATTTAAAGTCAGAGGACCAAAGAGCCAGAAGATCATAAACTCACAGAGAACAGGGATTGTTTTATGCTTTATCCTTGAACTCTTAGGACAGGGTTCTTAGCACAGGGTCTGGGGCTTAATGACTGTCAAATTGAATTGAATTTCAAGGTGCAAGGGTGGCTAGGTAGCACAGTGAATAGAGCACTGGCCCTGGAGTCAGGAGGACCTGAGTTCAAATCTAGACTCAGACACTTGACACACTTATTAGCCGTGTGACTTTGGGCAAGTCACTTACCCCCAACTGCCCTCCAAAAAAAAAAAAAGAACAAAGAATTTCAAGGTGCAAGCCACCTTGAAGGTCAATAAATCGAAACTTCCCATTTTACAGATAAGGAAACTGAGGCTCTGAGAGGCCTGAAAAAACCAGACATTTAAGTAATATAGACAATATCTGAACCCAGGTTCTCTAAATCCAAATCCAGCATCATCCCATTATTAACATAGTTTAATCTGGGCTTCTGCTATGTTGTGACCTGGGCATATCATTTAGCACTCAGTTTTTTATCCATAAAACATAAGGGGATTGGATTAGAGGATCTCTATGTTCTCTTCCAGCCCTAAATCAATGACCGAAGCTACCCACCAGGGGGAATCTAGTCTAAATCCACCCCTCCAGGAGCTTCACTCTTTCCCTTCATACCATGCAGTCCATTAGGATGAATTTGAGATTGTCTTCGTTAAAGGCTTGGTTCCCATTCCGGTCATAGGCAGCCCAGATGTTACTAGCGATAGCAGCAGTGACCCTAGCGTCAGTGTCCCCATAACCAGAGTAGGCCAGCAGGGAGCCCTCATTATTCAGCAACCTGATGAGAGTGGGAATGGTTAAAATGACTGACAGGAGAGTCCTATGAATGTGCCAGGGGTGAGAAGCCCGAGTTTCCTCTCCTAGATTTCCCAAGGGGGTGGGGCCCCAGGCTAAGCTAAAAGCTATCAGCCTCCCCCACCACACTTTCTGAAAACTACAGCCTTCTCCTCCCTTCCCCTGCCTCCCCGCCAACTCAAATTTCTCTTCTTTCCTCCCTCCCCCCACCCACTTCTCATCCAGGTTTCATTTCCCTAATAGTTCAAACTCTAGGAAGGCAAAGTTTGTTTCATTTTTGTCTTTTAAGCCCCCAGATCCCCGCCCAGTGTCTGGAACCTAGTAGGGATGCCTTAATCAATGCTGCTTGGCTGAATGATGGATTGAATGATAGCGTGCCCCTTCTCTTCCTACACCTTATTGTTCCTGGGGTCATTCCCCCCTTTCCTGGTGTACGCCGAGCTTCCACTCCCCCTCCCCACTCCCTGGCCGGGCTAAAGGGCTGCCCCAATCCCAGCTAGAATGCACTGGACACTGCTCCCCTCTCCCCAGGAGACCCCTCCCCCCCATCCCAACACTTACAGTGTGCTCTGAACGCCTCCGGTATTGGCTTGACTTAGTACCTGAGTCAGGGCCTTGGGGCGAAGCATGACTACGGCTCCAAATCCCCGCAACCGGGTCTTCCCCCCTGCTCAGGTTCTGCCAGAAGATTCCCGTAGTCTGGCCGCTTCCCCCGGGGCACACTGGGAATTGTAGTCTCCACGAAGAATGATCCTTGCAGGCCTCCGCTGCAGGGCGCCCTGGAAATTGTAGTTCTTCCTCATCCCGCGAGGCATCTTGGGAGCTGTAGTCAAACTTTTGAGAAGTAAAGAATCCTGAGGGCACTCAACCCGTTTTGGGAAAGGGGAGTAGTCTAGTTTGTACATAATAAGTCATTCATTTAATTTTTATGTGTGCGCAAACCTTTGCACTTTGCAAAGCACTTTCATATAAATCAACAAGCATTTATGAAGCGTTTATTATGTGCCAGGCGCTGTGCTAAACCAAGTTGCCCGTTAACAAGCATGTGGGATAGAAAGGACAAGTTATTATTAATCTCCATTTTATATGGAAGCAGATGAAAAATCGTGGCTTGCCCAAGGTCACACAGCTAGCTCCTAGTTGAGCTATTGTTTCCCTGTCTAGTAATCTTTTCACTACAGCATTCTGCTTTATTTAAGGGAAGGGGTTAGAAGAAGAGGGAATTCAGCATAAGGCATCAGGTGTTAGATTCCAATCAATCAACAAGCATTTATTAAGCCAAAAATACCCAGCTTCAAGTACTGCCCCTGCCATAATCTTGACTGGGTAAATGTGAGCAAGTCACTTAACCTCTTTCCTGCAGGCAGCTAAGGGTATAATTGCAGAGAGGGTGCTGAGCTGCATTGGTAAAAGGAATGTCCTCACCCAGGAGTTCCCTGCACCAAAGAAATCACAGGGACCCAGACATATTTCTATTAAGTACAAGATCTTCTAGACTCTAGTGACGAGGAGATATTTTACACAGGATTCCAAAAAGATGGAGGGTTTTGAGGCTATTTGATTCTGAAGGGGAAGCAAGACCCCTAACCTAGGGGAGGAGGAATGACCCTCAGAGGAACGATAATGTTATCTGAAGGAGAGAAGCTGATAAGGCCTAGAGATCGAAAAAACCATTGCTGTAGGCCGGGTCTTTCCCGGGAAGAGTAGCCAAGGCACTGACCACTTTCTTAATTCTCTTATTTTTTTCTTCCTTATGTGTTGTCTCCCCCAATAGAACCTGAGCTCCTTGAGATAAGATACTTTTCTTTTCCTCCAGGACGTAATAGTAAGTCAGTCAATAAATATTCTGCACCTACTAGGTGGCAGGGGCGGGGTTTTGCAGAGAGTAAAAGCTTAATTTTTTTCATCCATCCATCCACTGACACAGTAAACATCGGAGGCCATATTTGAACCCAGGTCTTCTTGATTCTTCTTTGCCCAGGGAGCTGAGGTAAGCGACCTTTCCATCCAGGGACCCTCAGGACCCTTTAAAGTCAATGACTGTCCAGTCTGGTGAGCTTCCTGCGTCCGGGTACAGCCGCGTCCCTGGCGTTGCCATGACGCCCCCGGCCCGCTGGGGGGCGCTGTAGCCACTGAGAGCCGGAGAAGGAGGGGAAGTGGAGACCCGTGGGGCGGGGCGGGCGGCAGGGTGGGGGAGGGACGGAGGGCGGGCAGGAGGCTGGGGTGGGGGGGGAGGGCTGGGGACGCCGTGGCCGGGCCGGGCCGGGCGGGGAGGAGGAGCCGGGGCCGGGCTGGAGGGCGGGCGGGCGGCGGTAGCGGCGGCATGGCGGAGCCGAGCGGGGCCGGGGCCGGGGCCGGGACCGGGACCGGAACCGGAGCCGAGCCGGGGCCAGGGCCCCCGATCCGGGTCACCGTCAAGACCCCCAAGGACAAGGAGGAGATTGTGATCTGCGATCGCGCCTCGGTTAAGGAGGTAGGGGCGCCGCTGTCTGTCCTGCGGGCCGCGGAGGCGGGAGGAGCGGCGCGCTGGGGGCCGGGCCGGGCCGGGCGCGGGCGCGCGGAGAAGGATGGAGGGGGCGGGGAAGCAAGGCTGGGGGAGGGGAGGAAGGGGGCCTCTGGCACATGGTGGGGTGGGGAGGGATGGGGGAAGCTAGTCCATCCCTGGAAACCGACGGGGGGTGGGGCGAAGAGGTTTGCAGAAGTGGGGTTGGGGGCACCCAGACCCACGAGGGTCCGGGAAGGGGAGAAAGTAAGGGGGCAACGTGGTCCCAGTTCCAGCCCTGGAGCTCTGAGGGGCCAGAAGCTGACCCCCTGCCCCAAGCCCCCCATTCAGACATTTCCCTTTAAGGTCTTGCTTGCCCCCATGGGGTGTTTGTTGGTTGTAGGCTGGCTTGGCCCTGGGCCCCTCCTTCACTGCTTCCATCCTAGAATGAGTTTAAAGATAACGCCCCCCCCCATATTAAAGGTGGAGAGTAAAAGTGAAGGGGCGACATGGACTTTGGATCCAAGTGAGGGAAGTAAGGTTAATAGTAGCAAGGACTTTTTGAGGGGTGTGAGAGATGTTGTGTTAAGGACAAAAGACCCAGAGTCAGAAAAACCCGGTTTGAATTTAAGCTCATTTGCTTACCTTGGACAAGCCCTTTGACCCCTTCAGTTAAACTCATCTTTTGGGGTTGGACCAAGTGATCTGTAAGGTCCCTTCCAGCTCAGAATACAGTTATCAAGGGAGGACTAGCCCCCGTGGACTTCATCTCATCAGAGTATACAGCAGGACATAGAGATGCTAGATTGAAGGAAAGATTTCTGATGGCTGGAAATTGGAGCAAGGGAGTAAAAGGATTCTAAAGAAGAATCTGAGCTGCTGGACAGTCTTGCTGTGGGGTAGGCCACACTGACCCTGGATTTTTGACCTGATGTCACAGTTCAAAGAGGAGATCTCCCGGAGGTTTAAGGCCCAGCAAGACCAGCTTGTCCTGATCTTCGCTGGCAAGATTCTCAAAGATGGAGACACGTTAAATCAGCATGGGATCAAGGATGGGCTCACTGTCCATTTGGTGATCAAGACCCCACAGAAGTAAGTTTGGGATAACCAATAGGAGTTACCCTTTGAATGGTCCTTGAAAGGCTACTGGGTGAATATCTCTGCCTTCTAACTTATCCTAACCCAGTGGGAGTCATTAATAGGTCAGAGAAGGAGATGCTATAGTCTTGATTGCCATTTTGGGGATTTTAAGTGCTTAAAATTTAACTTAACATCCTCCTGGTATAGTGTTAGTTCCCTGGGAAAATGGAGGCTAGTGCTTTCCTTTTAAAATCCTTGCTGAGAAGCTTGATCCCTTATTAGCCTTCCATTTCTTTAAAAAAAATTCTTTTGAAACAAATTTTATTGATGACTTTTCATTCCATGTTACTTTCCAGTAATTCTGTCCTCCTCAATCCTACAAAATAATACTCTTCCTTGTAGCAAAAAAGAAAACTAGTAAAGCAAAACAAAGTCTCATATTGACTATTTCAACCAGATATCTCATTCTCGTTTATAGTCATTCATTTTTCTGTCAAGGGGAGGAAAGTGTTTTTGGCCATTTTCAGTCCTTTGAAGTTGATATTGGTCACTGCCTGGATCAGGTAATGCTGGCTGGCATTTATACAGCACTTTATGAACCATTTACCTCATTTGATCTTCAACACTGACAGAGGTCTTGCCCACTGGTACTACCTAGCTACCTAATGTTCTGATGGCTTTCATTGTTGAGTAAATTATCATAATAAACTTCTGGTTCTGCTCATTTTGCTCAATATCAGTTAATTCAAGTCTTCCCAAGTTTCCCTGAACTCTTCTTATTTTTTATTTCTTATGGCACAATAATATTCCATTACATTCATGGTACAATTGAAAAGAGTATTGGATTTAGAATCAGAACATTGGTTCAAACCCTGCCTAACATTTGTAACCTCTTTGACCTTGAGCAAATCTCTTAACCTCACCAGTTCTTAGTTTCCTTGTTTGTAAAATGAAAAATGGACTCCCAACTCTAAATCTATGATCCTATGCTCTAATTGATGGGCACTTTCTTTATTTCCACTTTCTTGCTATCTCAGAAAGTATTGTTATAAATATTTTTGTGTATGTGGACCCTTTCACTTTGTCCTTGACCTCCTTAGAATATGTCAATAAATCAGTTGCTAAGTCAATAAACATTTATTAAGTACATACTATATGTCAGGCACTGTGCTAAAAAGGAAAAAAAGTCCTTGCCCTCAAGGAGTTTCCAATCTAATGTGGGAAGATAGGGAAGGAGGAAGGATAGGTACCTGATTCAGGAACCTGGTAGAGAACTCAGAAAAATTCCAGAGGAGTGAAGCCAGGTGAGAAATGAGATGTTCTGAGCTGAGCTCCCCCCTTAAACAGAGATTTGAATGTTCATGGCACCACCTTTCAGCCAAAAGGGCAGAGGGTAGTAAAGAAGTGAAGTCTCAGGGCTGAAAAGATCTTTTAAGATGATGAGATTTTCCCAAAAATAAGCTTCTTGGGGCCTGGTGGAAAAGTCACAGGTATCCCAGAGTAGTGTAGTGAGGTACAAAATGAGGAGGCCCAATACTGGTATTACTGATATTAGTGGGAGAAGGGGTGGGGAGGTGTGTGTGTGTGTACATATATACATAAGTATAAGATATGTATGCATGTGTGTACATATATATATAAAATATCTGTGTATACAGCTAAGTTTTATGAGCCATTTACCTCATTTGATCTGTATATATATTGTTTAGTGACTTTTTCTAGCCCAGTTCCAAATTGTTTTCTAGAACAGTTGGACCAGTTCATAGCTCTACCATTAGTGAATGAATGTGCTTATCTTCCCTCATATCTTCCAACATTTACCCTTTACCATGTAGTCATCTTTACCCATGTTCTGGGTATAGGGTAAAACCTCAGAGTTCTTTTCATTTTCATTTCTCTTATTATTAGTGAGTTGGAACATTTTTTCATGTAGTTGTCAGTAGTTTGCAGTTTTCGTTTGAAAACTGCCTGCCCATGGCTTGTAATCATTTTATATTTGAGAATTTTCCCTAATTCATACACACACACACACACACACACACACACACACACACACACACACACACACACACACACACACACACACAAAGCTGTGTGTATATATGTATTATATCCCTATAATATGCACATATGTATACTATTTAAATATATGAGTGCCCATACCTTGGGTGGTCAGTACTGCCATTATCCCCATTTTACAAATGAAGAAATAGATCAAGAGAAGTTGAATGAATTCCCAAGGTCCCACAGCTAATAAAAGTCTGAGGCAGGTTTTGAATACAGGTCCAGGAGTCTTATCTTCCCCCTAGCTGTCTGTATGTATTTAGTTCCTTCTATATCTTGGTAGACTTCTTTTTTCTAGTTCTGTTGTCCCTTTTGGCCCTTTTTTTGGCTCTATTCTGGAACCCTTAGTTTAGAGGAATCAGTAGGATGTTAAAAAAGAACATTTTTTTTTAAGCTAAATTCCAGCATGGATGTTGGAGGTTAGAGTAAGAAGGAAAGGACTTCCTGAGAGTGACCTGGAGAACAACAGGTTCTTGGGAAAGAAAACATTGTCTTCCATGACAGTCTAGGGATGCTGATTGAGTGAGCAAAGAGCATCGGACTTTGAGCTGAAAACTCTGAGTTCAAGTGTTGGAACTCCTGTTTATTAACTGTATGACTATGGGCATTGAAATCATTGACCTCTTTGAGTTTCAGTTTTCTTATCTCTAAAATGGGAATGTTATATGTACAAATTCCCCCAGGAAGTTGTGAGGGAGGAATGAACACTTACTATGTAGTATAGTGGCTAGAAAGCTGGCCTGAAGGCCAGGAAGACCTGGGCTCAAGTCTTACCTCAGACACATATTGGCTGTGTGACCCTGGGCAAGTCTCTCACTGCTTTAGGTATTTCTCTAAGACTCTTAAGTTACGGAGAAGTTGTCATTAATGTAGTTGCCTACATTAGTAGGCAGTTAGATGGTGCAGTGGACACTTGCTGGATGTGTGACTTTGGACAAGTCACTTAACCTCTCTGTCTACCTTAGTTCCCTCATCTTTAAAATGGAGACAGTAAGAGCACCTACCACTCACGGTTATTGTGAGGATCTACTATAATATATAGTAGAATATAGTGGTGCTATATTTGCAAAGCATTTAGCATAGTACCCTGCACAGAGTAGGTGCTTAATAAACATTTGTTTTCTAACTTGGTAGAGGGAGTTTCTTCCCCTAGAGAATACCAATGAAATCACAGCTTGCAGTGCCTTTTCCCAGCCCTGCTATGTGCTAAGGACTAGGGATAGAAGCACAAAAACAAGAAGGTCTGCCCCCAAGGGGCTATGTGACCCTGGGCAGGAAACATTTCTAATGGGGAAGGGGGGGACACCTTTTCTTCATCCTTTTCTCTCTTCTCCCCCCTGGGGCCCAAGAGTGACTGAGTTATTTGCCTGTAGTCATATAGCAGGATGTTAGGGGGCCAGTTCTGGTGCAGGACTGGTCCTCCTAAATTAGCACTACTTCCCCATCTGAGCCTCCTTGTAAATTAGGGGTGGAGAGGGGTGTGGAGTTGTGTTTCTAGCTCTAACATTCTATGCTTCCATAATTCTTTGATTCCTGGGTTCTGGGTTTAGGATTTTCCCTCCTCTGTCCTCAGGGCTCAAGATCCTGCTGCTGCCGCCTCCACTGCTACTGCTGCTGCTGCTGCCACCACTGCTACTGCTGCTTCCTCTGCCCCAGATGCTGCTTCTGCTCCAGCCCCCACGACAGCTTCACCTGCTGCCCCTGCTCAGCCATCCACCTCAAGCAGCTCTGTCCCTGATGCTGCTAGTGGAAACCGGAGGAACAGTGGAGGTGGTCCAAGCTCAGGAGCTGGGGATGGGCCTTCTAGTGGGCCTGCATCCATACTCTGTAAGCCACTTGGGGAGGGAGTGCTCTTGTGCTGGTGTTCCACTTTGGGTTGGAGTGTTAGGAATTCAGAGGCAGAAATGTGTCCCCTGCTCTTGAAGAACTAACTCCCACTGTGGTTATGTACTGTGGGAAATGTGTTATACCCTTAGGCTGGGGACAGAAGTTCTATCATGTTTATGAATGCTAAGAGGGATTTGTGAGGTAAGGTTGGGGTCAGTTTGGAAGAGGGAAATGTTAAGCATAATTAGAAAGGGAGTGTTGGATGGCAGGGAAAGGGGGTGATGAAATTCACGTGCTCCAGATGGAGCCAGGCTGAGTGTACCTAAGAGATCAGTTAGTGAACATTTCCTAAGTGCTTTCTCTCTGCTAGGCACTGTGTTAAACACTAGGGCTACAAAGAAAGGCAAAAACAGTCTCTGCCCTGAAGGAGGAGCCTGAGATAGAATCAGATTAAAGAGAGAGAGTCCTGGGGGGCCTTGGCTGCTGAACTAGGTTTGGATATTGGCAAGAAGGAAGCTCTAATGATTTGGGAAAAGAGCAGGATAAGGAAATAGAACAGCTCTTAAGGAAAGTGATTCAGGGGTAAGCTAAGGAACAGTGATAAAGCTCCCCCATGAATGCAGGGGTGGGGCCACAATGGGGCCTTGTAAAAAGGAATGGGAAGGAGCAATTCTGAACAAACAGCTGTAACCAAACATAAAGGGAATTAGTGTTGTTGTGGTAGGGAGGTGGGGTCCATGGCAGCATGTCTGTGCTGTATTCATGACTCAGCTTCCCTTCCTACAGCCGGCTTTGGGGGCATCCTAGGACTGGGCAACCTAGGCCTTGGCTCAGCTAATTTCATGGAGCTACAACAGCAGATGCAGAGGCAGCTGATGTCCAACCCTGAGATGCTGTCCCAGATCATGGAGAACCCCCTTGTCCAAGACATGATGTCCAACCCTGACCTGATGCGTCACATGATCATGGCCAACCCACAAATGCAGCAGCTCATGGAGAGGAATCCAGAGATCAGCCACATGCTCAACAACCCAGAGTTAATGAGGCAGGTGAGTGTGTGTTTTTAGGAAGCAGGTGGGAGTCCATTCAACCCTTTGTCCTTAACTCTCCTGCCACTACCCCTTCCTTGACAGACGATTTCTCTCTCAATGCTAGTCCCTTCCTACCCTACAAGAGCTTCAGGGCTAATAGGGAAAACATGCATCCCCAAGCCACACAATTGCCAGCGTGGAGACAGGAATTGTCGATCCAGCTGGACAGACTTAGTTTTATCATGGTGGGAAGTAAGTCTGGGAAGACTTGTGATCCAAGTCAGTCCAACCCAGCAAGTGTTCATTAAGTGTTTACTACATATAAGGCACTGGAAATTTGGAGACAAGATGAAAAGCAGTCTTTGCCTTCAAGGAAGTTACATTCTACTGGGGCAGGGATAGGAGGGAAGGAAGTGGGCAGAGGGACTGTTACTCAGAAGGGGGAATGTGGCGCACAGGAGGAGTGGAGACTGAATGTGGAGGGGTAGAGAGTGCCTATTCTTTCCCTGATTAATGCTAAGAAGCTTGGGTTTGGTGAGAGTAGAAATCGAGAAGGTGGAAGATGCATGGTGGGAGGATGAGAAGGAGTTGGTTGGATAAAGCTGAGGTCAGTTTGGGAAGGCTACCTGGAGGAGGAAGCCATCTGCCTCCAAAGGAGCCCCTATCCATGATCCTCCTAGCTAGAGGTGCAAGGAAGGGGGCACATAGAACCAGTTGGACTCTTCTTACTTGGACTTTCTTGGCAGTTCATTTTGACCTCAGGCCAAGCACCTTCCAAAACCCTGGCTCTCTTCTGCTCAGTCCCATCACGTCTTGGTCTTCTCTTTGCCCCTAAATAATATGTTGACATAGACAGCCCTAGAGGAGGATATCTGTTCTCCTTATTTCCTAATCTGCTAGTGTTCCTCCCCCTGAAAGGCAGGAGGGGATGGGCAGCTGGGTTTAGTGTAGATTTGCCCCATCCTCAGCCCACTCTGGTCTCAGGTCTCATCCTATCTTTTTTCCTTCTGTCAGACCATGGAACTGGCTCGAAACCCTGCCATGATGCAAGAGATGATGCGCAACCAGGACCGGGCCCTGAGCAACCTAGAGAGCATCCCTGGGGGATACAATGCCTTGCGGCGCATGTACACAGACATCCAGGAGCCCATGTTCAGTGCTGCTCGGGAACAGGTGGGAGCCAGTGACCTGTGGGCTGAGGGGCTCCACGACCTCGTGTCTTAGAGGGAGGGGCTGGTTAAAGATCAAAGACCTTTCAGATGTGAAGCTGGGATGACTGGGGTGATCGTCTCTTCTTATCCCTCATACCCCAAAACTCCATCAGCTGGGAGATGGTCCCAGTAAGGGTACATGGGTATGGTGTGTACCAGGCCAAAAGTTACACAGTTGATGAGAAGATGTATCATCATCCCATGTGCTGAGTGGCCCTCGTGGGTGAGGTGCTATGCCAGGTGCTAGAGACAGAATTTAGAGGCCGTGATGGTGGCTGAGCAAGAGAAATCAGAAGAGCAGAAATGTTGATGCCAGTCATAGAAACAGATGACTCCAGAGTGTCTGCAGGCCCTTATTAGCTGGTCTGTACAATTAACTCAATCGATTTCCATCTTGCTTCTTTCTCCATGGGGAGGGGGAAGCTTTAGGGAGAGGTTTGTTTTCACTCCTTAATATGAAACTTTTCCCTCCTCCCAGTTCGGCAACAATCCCTTCTCCTCAATGGCGGGGAATTCTGACAGCTCCTCCTCCCAACCTCTCCGGACTGAGAACCGGGAGCCCCTCCCTAACCCCTGGAGCCCCTCAGCCCCCACCTCCCAGGCCCCAGGGCCCGCTGGGGAGGGCACCGGAGGCTCAGGGACCAGCCAGGTGCACCCAACAGTCTCCAACCCCTTTGGGATCAATGCAGCTAGCCTGGGGTCAGGTATGTTGTGGGGGGTGGGGGGAGTTTAGAGGGGTCAACACAGCATCCCCTGCCCAGGAACAGAACTTTGTTCACCCCTTCGAAGGATATTCACATCTGAGGTTGGATTATCAGCCTTGTGACATGAGGTCCCTGCAGGGTGGAGTAGAGACAGGAGTCAGAAAGCAGCTGGTTCTTATCCCATCCTGGTTTCTCTCACTCTAATGGAACAATTCAGTCCAGCAAGTATTTAGCACCTAATATGTATAAGGAACAGTGATAGACCCTGGGGAAACCAGAACAGAAAACTGTCCCCATGGTCAAGGAATTTACATTCTACTGGGGGAAATCTAATCCAGTGGGTTTCCTTCCCTTGGCTATGTTAAAGGGGTTGGGAGTCTCCTAGAATTATTCCAAGGGAAGGAAAACCCTGAACACCTGACATGACCCATCCTCTCCCAGATCAGTCATTAACTAAGCATTTATTAAGTGCTTATTACGTACCATGTACTGTGCTAAAAACCAAAATGATGGTGGCTCTGGCCCTGCCTTCAAGGAGCTTATGTTCAGACAGTAACTGCAACCTTATGCAGCTGGACAGGAAGATGTGTTCAGTTTACATTTGGCCCTCCTTTTTCTCTGCTCCCGGGGAGTGGAGCAGACTCAGGTCCCTTGGGAATACTGATCTTTCCTTAGTGAAATGGCAGGGAAATGTTCTAGCTCCGAATGGGGATAGGGAGGAAGGAAAACCCTCCAAGTGAGTGTTACCTTATTGGTCTTTTTGAGCTATGAACATAGAAGAATGATGAGAAATGAATGAAATACGACTTCTGATTCACTTCTAAATTCTTTCCACTTCTGTGGTTTCTCCCCTTCTAGGGATGTTTAATAGCCCTGAGATGCAAGGTCTTCTCCAGCAAATTTCAGAGAATCCTCAGCTAATGCAAAACATGATCTCTGCCCCATACATGCGAAGTATGATGCAGACGCTTGCCCAGAACCCCGACTTTGCTGCTCAGGTATTGAACTGGGTGAGAGGGAGCTTTGTTGGAGGAAGAGCTCATCCCTTAGCTAAAAAGCTTTCTCCAAGACCTTGGTTCCTGGTTCCCTCCTTGGTGCTTGTGTAGAACTCAAATGCCTGGGCTCCCAACTAATAGGTTTCTTGTCTCTGCAGATGATGGTGAATGTCCCATTGTTTGCTGGAAACCCCCAGCTTCAGGAGCAGCTCAGGCTCCAGCTCCCTGTCTTTCTACAGCAGGTGAGATCTGAGACTCTAAGGAGGGGGTGGTGTTTGAATCCCTAAATAGAAAGACTTAGATTACTAGGGGGAGGAATTCCAGTTATATGGGCAGAGGACCTAAAGGAAGTATGTATATAGATGTGTGTATGTGGGGGAGCAGGCACCCTGTGGCATGGCAGAGGTAAGGTGTCTCCTAGGACAATGTTGTCAAGTTCAGATAGAAAGGGATCCCTGGGACAGCATGTTGACTTAGGAAACCACAAATTAATGTTGTCTGTTGTGTTGTATTTTTATTTATTTTGTTAAACATTTCCCAATTACAATTTAATGTAAATAAACTCCTGGGGAGTTTTGAGGCAAGGAATTTAACACCTGCCCTAAGGTGTAAGGCTTAGGGCTGCTCTGAGTCCTCCTTCTTCCTCTCTCCCTCCCTCCCTTCCCCTTTCTCTCTGCAGGGGTGGGGAGGGGGGTTGCCCAAGCTCCTCTTTTTTTTTTCCCACCACCAGATGCAGAACCCAGACTCGCTGTCCATTCTCACCAATCCCCGGGCCATGCAGGCCCTGCTACAGATTCAACAGGGGCTGCAGACGCTGCAGACGGAGGCCCCAGGGCTGGTGCCCAGGTGAGGCAACTATGCAGCCTTCAGAGCCCCTCTCCTCACTGTCAGGCATTAGAGCTAGGAGATGAAGACTCAGAGGCCACCTCCCCCAACTCCTACCTCATGTGATCCGTTTTGCAAATGAGGACCAGAGTAACTTGTCCAAACTCACTTAGAAGATTAATGATAGATCAAGGAGGGCTTTCTACTCTTTTGTGCCATGATGACTGTTAGTCATGTAGCACTTTAAAGTTTACAAAGCACTTAATGTATTTATCTCATTTTGAGCCTCACAACAACCAGGTGAGGTAGGTATTGTTATTATCCCCATTTTGCAGATCAGAAAACAGGCCCAGAGACATTAAGAGACTCACCTGAGATCCCATAGTAGGTTTCTGCAGCAGTTCTTGAACCCATGTCTTTCTGTCTCCAAATCTTGTACTCTGTCCTGTTCCACTTGACTTCTGTGTGTCTGTCTCCATCGAACTCTTGTGTTTTCTTTGTGTCTCTTTTCTATTTCTCTGTCTCACTTTCATTCTAGCTCCATCCATGTGTCTTTGGTATCTTTCCATCTCTCAGCTTTCCATGGACTGATTCCCATCTCTTCCTGCCTACAGCCTTGGCAACTTTGGGGCACCCCGGATCCCACCTCCCCCTGCAGGAGGTAGCAGTGGCCCAGAGCCCCCCATCACTTCCCCATCCACGCCAGCTAGTGCCTCTCCTGGAGGGGGCACCACCAGCCCCCAGCAGCAGCTGATGCAACAAATGATTCAGCTTTTGGCTGGAGGAGGAAATTCCCAGGTGCGTATTTGCTGGTCTGGGTTTCATGTATCTGTATTAGGGGAAGTGCATAAAGGGAATCATGGGATATTGGCTATGGGGCTATAGGCTTCACTTCTCCATATCTCAGAGAAGAGGGCTTTGTGAGGCCAAGGTTGGACTGGGTGTTTATTCTCTGAGGTCCTTTCCAGTTCTTGAGTCTGTGAATCCAGACAGTTCTTTGAGATCCCAACAGAGGCTCCATTTAATTTTTATACCCACTGGATTCAGAAAACTAAGGCAAGATCGGGAGAGCAATATTCTGTATTGTTGGGCAAACTGTCTTCCTTTCAAGGGGAGTTGAGTCTCAGCCAGCCATTTTCTTCGGCCAGCAGTCCCCAAGAACATATACTTGCAGGATGGATCCTACCATCAGGGTATCTTCCCTCCAGGTTCAGACACCAGAGATTCGATTTCAGCAACAGCTGGAGCAACTCAACGCCATGGGCTTCATCAACCGAGAGGCTAACCTGCAGGCCCTGATTGCTACGGGTGGGGATATTAATGCAGCCATTGAGAGACTGCTGGGCTCTCAGCCCTCCTAATCCCTGAGTCCATCCCCTCCACCCTATCCCCCATCCACATATGCACACCTAAACACTGACCTTCCCTACATCATTTGGTTCCTTTGACAGCTCCCCAACCTCTCCAAATCCATAACCTCATCTCCTATGACTCTTCACCCCCTGTCTCTCAGTCTTCAAGCCTCTTCAGACAGTAAGGGGAGAGGCATTTGGGGCATGGCAACCTAACCCCATAGCTCTGTCTTGAGTCTCTTGGTTCTAATTGTACATCTTTCCTCCATTCTGCCCCTGCCTGACATTTGGCAAGAGACATTTAAGCAATTTTGACTTTTTGGGGGGGGTTTCCCAACTACATCCCTGACTGCCCCTCATATTCTCCATAATTTATCATTAATGGAACTGAGTCATAGGACATCCTGATTGATCGGCTTAGTCTTTTAGGGGATATTGGGCTGCCCCTCCCAGTTAATTATGGAATCTTTTTGTGTCTAATTCTGGCCATACCCCAGCTTTCTTTTTAAAGCCTTCCCACAACACTTCCCACCAGTCCCATCTCCAACCTTAACCCCTCTCCCCGCCCCCCCCCATGAAGGGTTGTGAGTTTTGCTTCCAAATGGGAGAGGGCAGATAGAGCAGGCAGTTAATCTAATATACCCCCCTTTCCATTCCCCCAGTACATATTCCTATTCTGAATACCGTTTATGTGCATAGTTCTTTTGTGGGTTCTTCTGTCAAAGAGGAAAGGAGAAATTGTTTCCCTATTGGGGAGGGAGATGGATCACTCTTTCAGGGTATAGAAACAAGGGGGGAAGATCCTGCCGGCTAGGGATCTTGACATCAGTGCTGCAGATATGTAGTGGGGCGCAGTGAAGCTTCCTGGAGGAGAGAGTGGATGTCCCAGTTGTTGGAGTAGGTCAGAATGGGTAGAGAGTCAGAAACTAGAAAAAGCCAGCAACCCTAAAGGAAAATTGTGGTTTGCTAGACTGGGGTGGAAAGTGAATCTAGGAGAAGGGATTTATAAGTCCTAAATAGGGATTGGAATTAGAAGGGAGAGGGGGTAATTCTCAATACCCACAATGTTCCCTGTTGACTACATAACCCCCAAGCACAGAATGTTGTTAAACCCTTCCCTTTCACCTTTCCCCCAACACAGACACAAACACATTCTCCATGTGCTCAAGACCACCAGGGGCTTGTCCAGGTCTGAAGTGACCAGTGCCTTTGGCCCTCCCCTGGGAATTAAGGTTTGTCCCAGAAGGGGCTGAGATTTTTTCCCCTGCCCCTCAGGGATGTTGCAGGAGGGAGGGTCCTATGTTCTAGTTTTAGAACCATCTCCCCCAAAGAGAAATGGGGGTTTGCCAGTCTAGGGGTGGGATGGGAATAGCTGGTATGCAGAAGTCTTGATGCTGAATAAGGATGAGCATGCTCCTTTGAAAAGGGGCAGGGATATCACCCAACCATTCCCTCCCCCTCCACACTCATGCACACACTCTCGCACGCACGCGCACACACACACACATGCACATATACACACATGCACATACACACACGTACATAGTCACCCCAACCTCTGAATACTGGTAAGTGCTTTAAGATCATAGGATAGAAGAGGGATGGGGGCCCTCAAGCCTTTGCATCCTGAGCCTATGCCTTTCTTACCTCTGTTCATTCCCCTCTCCAAGTTCTTCCTTTTGTCTTCTATGCCGGAAAACCCTCTTTGAAAGAGGAGGTGGTGACAAAGTCATTTCTTTTTTTGAGCTGGGGTTGGAGACCAAGATAGTAGAGAACAGATGCCTCATCCCTACCCTGTTCCCCCAGTCCCGTGTAAATAAATGGTGTGATCTTTGTCGTGAGGGTGTATTGGTGTGGTTTTCTGGGAAAGAGAAGACTGTCAGTAACCAACCTGTGGTTGGAAGCTTTGAAGGGGATTCTATGGCAGGAAAACTGGGATTTGTCCCTTCAAGAGGCAGAGGAAGAAGAGGCTTATGTTGCAGTAATACCATAAGTGAATGTTAGACAACAATAAGGACTCTGGTTGTCACAGCATCTTAGGAGAAATTTAAAATTGAGAGGTCATCCTTGCAGAAGTACTTTTCCTTATAGCTCTGGCCAGGGTAAGAATGAAGGAAAGCCTGGAAGAAACAACAAAGTCGCTGTATCTATTACCTTCCCCTTGTCTCAGCCAGGAAGTCTGCTTGCTCATATCACAGCCAGCAGCTGCCTTTGGGAACCTAATGTAGTGATTAGCCAGATCTGAATTCTAATGACAGCTCTTCGGACCAGTGTTATTTTGGGGCTCCATGTCTTAGAGGGGGATTTTGACAGACAGGAATGAGTCTAGAGCTGTATGGGGAATCTGTGGCCTCAAGGCCATATATAGCCATCTAGGTCCTTGGGTGTGACCTTTTGACCAAGTCCAAGTTTTATAGAACAAATCCTTTTATTAAGGGAATTTGTTCTATGAAGTTTGGAGTCAGTCAAAGGGCTCCAGTTGAGGACCTAGAGGGCCACAAGTGGCCTTTGAGGCCACAGGTTCCCTAACCCTGAGGATGGGGTAGTCTGGAAATTATCTTATACAAAGATTGATTGATGGTACTTAAAGATTTCAACCTGGAAAAATGAAGACCCAGAGCAGACATAATAGCTGTCATCAAATATTTGAAGAAGGTTTATGTGGAAGAAGGATTAGTTGGTCCCAAAGGGGAAAAATAGAAGTAATGGCCTGAAGGTGCAGAAATACATTTAGATTTAGGCCTAATTTGAGGGGGAAACTTCCTGGCAGTTAAAGCTATGCAGAAGTGAAATGAGCTGCTTTGAGGGGTTCCCTTTTCTGGAGGTGTTCAAGGACAGGCTGGATGACTGCTTGGGGATCAGGATTAAAGGAGTCCTATTCAAATACAGGTAGAACTAAACAACATTTTATCTTCCACCTAAATCTAAGATTCCCAGACCTTGGACAAGACTTCTCTGTGGGTCTTCATTTTCCTCATCTGTAAAGAAAGGGGTTAGACTAGATGTTTTCTCACTTCCAGCTAGCTCTAACATTCTAAGAATCTGTGAATAACTACTGGGAGAAGGTTCAGCTCTGATCCTTTGCCAGCTTCCCTCGAGCATCCTTCCTCACTTTAAGGGATGTGAACATAGTATTAAGGATCCTTCTACCTCCCCATGGGTGACAAAGGAGTTGGGGAGAAAGGAATGAAAACAGCCTTATGGGTTTTCAATGCCTCACTTGTAAAAGTTGAATGTCTTTCTTCTCCTCTCTCCTCCCCCCATGCATTAGTAAAAAGCCTTGAATGCTCTTGTTTCTCAAAGAATAAGTAGGAACAGTTAGAAAGACATAGAGACGCAAAAAAGTACAGAGACACAAGGATGGTAAAGAAATGGCAATATGTGAGATGGAGATAAGAGAAAAAGAAGGAAGAAGAAAACATTTTTAAAAAGTAGAATTAGTAGGCCCCAAGAAGTACCAATGGCAAAAGTAAAATTTGCTTTTATTTCCAACCAGGGGAAGTGTCATTTCCAACCTCCAAATGTCTCTTCCCTGGGAGTTCTTAGGCAGCCCCAGCTGGCCTTAAGGCATCATCATCTTTGGCTCCTATTCTGGCCCTTGGCCAAGTCTCATGGTAATGCACCCTAGCTTGGAATTTCTTGCCTCTGAATATTTTTTTTTCCTTTGGATTCTGACTAGTATGGCCACACCTGCAGATGGATCTCCAAAATGAAGTCATTCTCCAAAGGCGATTGGATGACCTGCCAGGATGACTCTGCTCCTTGTGAGCCCATATATTCATTTTCTTACTCCAGAAGAACATAGAATTCTGCTGGGTTGTATATGATCTCTGACCCATGGATGGTCTATGTGGCCTGAAGGTCTGGAAGTTCATTTGGCATTCAGAATTACTATCATCATTCATCCTTGACACCTGAGTCTTGGCAATCTTGTTCCTCTTTCGTTTCCGTGGCACAGGAGGAATGGGTGGGATGAAATCTTCTTCCTGGGGGTAGCTTAAAAGTGAGGGATGAGGCCTCACCCTGTCCAGCCACCATACTTAAATATGCCTTCTTTTAAGTTAGGGTGGTGTGGCAATGGAAAGAAATGTAGACTATGGGTCAGGGTAACCTGGCTTCAAATCTCAATGCTTAATATATAGATGACTTTGGGCAAGTCATTTCCCATCTTTAAAGGACAGTTTCCTCATTTGCAAAATTAGGGAGTTGGGTTAGATGAACTCTAAAGTCTATTCCAGGTCTAAAACATCTATTAATCCTAAATATGAGAAGGCCTAAGTAGCATTAGAAGAAACCTGAGATTACTGGAAACTTAAGATCTCACAACCTTCCTGCCATAGGTACAATGGAAAGAATACATGAGAAAAATAATAATAATGGTCACCCTTGTGGTGTTTGTCATTTATTTAGGGGAACAATGGCTGAAGAATCTTAAAAACAGTTTAGATGAACATACAGGAATAACTTCCTTCATGTAATAGGTTTCTGAAAAAATGGATAATTTTAAATGCACTGGACTCTAGTGACTAGAAGAATCCACAGTTTAGGTGGATCCCATGGTAAATCCTTTTGTTAAGTAAAAACTTCTAGAACCACAGAACGTTCAAACGGGGAAGAATCTTCTTATTCAAGCCCTTTACAAATGGATAAACTAAGGCTCAGAAAGGAGGAAGTGATTTACTCTCATTAGAAGGTGAGTAGAGATTGCAGCATTTATTGTCTTTGTATATCCCCAACTAGAGCTATCCCAGTATATGTCATATAGTAGGCACTTAATAAATGGTTATTGAGTCATTGCTGAAGGTCATGCAAGTATACAGTAGCAGAATCAGGACCAAAACTGATTACCTTTTTGTAAAATAGTCACCCCTTATTTGATGAGTTTTCTAAGTATGGGTTGTTCATTTACTGTTTGCTTAAAGAGTGAGACATAACTTCTATAAATTAAGTGCTGGGACAGTGTGATCAGAGCAAAATGAAGCCAGACTTCCTGGAGGAAGAACGTTTTGAACAAGGCTTGCAAGGAGCACTAAGGATATGAAGTGAAGGTCATCTCAGCAGGGGAATGGCTTGTGGAAAGGCTTGGAGCTGGTTATTGGTCACCAGGTTTAGGGAAGGGGAGAATAGAGGGGAGTTGGTCAGCAAATTGACCTCAGGAAATGAAATGAGGGTGACCCAATAGAGTTGGCCAGCCAAATGGCTTTGAAAGCTGGGTAGAGAAGCTCAAAATGGAGGTTGTGGGTAATAGTCACTGATGTTGGTTCTTGAAGGGAGAAGAAACACTGTTTGACAGACAGGCACTGGGGAAGGGGAGAGTTGGTGAGTGAAAAAGTTTCTTACAGTGGTCCTGTCTTGACTGCCAACATAGCCTGGATCTTTGCCAAGGTCGTAGATGGAAGTCCTTGATGTAGCAAAGTTGTCCAAGAGATATGATTTTGTATCTAGATCTCCCCATGCCTCCTTGACCTCCTGAGGGAAAGGATAGAGAAGAATGGTTAAGAGGAAAGCCTTCTCAGTTCAACCAGGAACCCCAGAGGCCTGGCTTCTAGCCCCTTGCCCATGTTACCAATGCACCGCCCCATTGCCAAATCTTGCTCTCACTTTGGGCTGCTTTGACAGAAAGATCAAACTATTTGTCTTCTTCATTCAAGTCTCAAGAACAATAATTATTGGAAACAATGAGACCCAGACATGGTATCCCTCCTTTCCCTATGATCCCCCACACTTAAAAGTTCTTCAGTTCTCCATGGCCTCACAGAAGCAGTTGTCATGGCAATGAGAGTGGGGTCTCAAGGACTCTTCTCTGAAGAGGGGGCAGATTCCAAAGCTTAATGAGCCCTGTCTTTTGGGACTTTCACCCTTTCCCTTCTCTCTCCTGGCCAAGCAAACTTCCTGGAAAATCACAAGGAAGTAGTCCAGAGCCCAAGCCATGAGAACTCAAATTTATGTGGCTCCTTGTGGTTTTCAAGATGGTTTCCTCAGGATAATCCTTTGAAAGAAGCTATGCAGGCAGTAGACACCAAAGATTTGGGCAGTGGATTTAAAAAGGGATCTAAGAAGATCCTTCTTTTTAGGCTCTCAAGCAATGCAATGATTTGGAAAGTAGCCTTGACTTGATGTGCTGCTGAAATTTGATTTCTTTTTCACTAAATGTCTATGCTAGGCTTTTTCTTCACTGTCCCCTTTTGTCTTCCTATATCATATCCATCCCTGGCAGTTCATAACCTGCTCTAACCTGGTAGGTATAGATGTAGAGGTGGAGATAGAGATGCCTCAAATTTATTTTTCTATCCATTCCCTACCTTCTCCTTCTCCACCTTCTAGACACAAAGTCCTGAATGTTCACCATTTGGATATCCCACCAGAGCCTCAAACTTAACATGTCCAAAATGTACTTAAATCCCCCCCACCAAGCACAGCTGCTCCTCCCCTCTCTGATTAGGGTGCTGCCAACTAAACCTTAACATTTTAATCCTCTTTAACTTCCTTTTGCCATACCTATACAGATGGCTACCTGTAGTCTTAGATTTAGAGCTAGAAGGGACCTCCAGTCTTCTCTCATTTATGAGATGAGGAAACTGAGGGTCAGGCAGACTTGCCCAGGATCACTCAAATAGTAGAGGCAAGATTTGAATCCATGCCTTCTGGCTCCAGAGATAGTGCCCTTTCTATTGTACTATGCTGGCTCTCTCTCAGTTCTCCTTTCCAGTGTTTCCCAGCTGTCTCCACCATTCAGTTCCTATGACTGGCATCCTTTTTTACATCCTCATTTCTTCTTGTCTGAAAGATTGGAATAGCCTCCTGACAGGTCTCCCTGCCTCCAATCTCCCTCTAATCCATCCCACAACACCAGTCTGCTAGATAACTATCTCTAAAGTGAGCTCTGATACCATCACTCTCCTGTGAAAAACCTTTTTCACTGCCTACCAAATAGTGCCCATGTTCCTAAGCCTGTCATACAAAGCCCTACATGAAACTTTGTCTCAACTCACCTCCAACTCTCTATCTTTATCCTGGGCAGTTGCCTTAAATCAGCCAAGATAAACTACTCAGTCTTTTCAAAACTTCTGCCTACACACTCCTCCCTTTTCAAGGTGTTCTTGTGACCTGGAATGTTTCAAGAGTAGTAGACTAGTCATGCTTACTGTATGTATCACATTGGACAAAGCATTTAACCTTCTAGGCTTCAGATTCCTTGTCTGACAAATGAGGGGACTAGACCAGATGGCTTCTAAAGACCCTTCCAGCTGTAGATCTATAATACTGTGAGATGACCTCTAAAAGTCCCACCCCCAACTCAAAAATCCTATAATTCTACAAGTGTCTGCCTTCATCCTTCACCCCCATCTCTGCTTATCAAAATCTAAGACAGTTCATGTGATACTTCCATGAAATATTCTCTGATTTCCACAGATGTGGCCTCATTTTTACTCTGGATGCTGTGTTACTTTCTTACTCTTATGTCATTTATAACACCATAATGGGAAAAGCTACAAGAAACCTGGATTTGCATGTCATCTCTGAAACTGGCTTGGTTACCCTGGAAAAGTCATTTAATTTTTCAGAGCTTCAGTTTTCTTTATACATAAAATGGAATGAATAATAATTTCATTGCCTAAGCTCACAAGGTCACAGTGAGGAAAATAGTTGGCAGAGATGTATGGAAGCCAGCTCATACTCTGATTGTTAAATTTTTACTTACACATTGGAAATAGGCAAATGGTACAAATCAGGACTTGATTTATTATTTTTTGATTGTCTTAAGATGAAGAAAATGACTTAAAAATGGTTAGTGTGTTTTCAGAGAGCTGGTTTTTAAACATTTACCAGCACACCACAGGTTTGGTGAACCTTAGAATTCTTTTTTTTTTAAAGCAATTGGGGTTAAGCAACTTGCTCAAGGTTATACGGCTAGTCATTATTTTATGTGTGGGTGCTCATTTTCTGAGGCTGGTTTTGATCTCGGGTCATCCCAACTCCGAGGCCAGTGCTCTTATTCACTGTGCCGACAGTGAATAAGAGCACTGGCCGACCCTTAGAATTCTTGCTATACAATATGAACGATTACTATTATATATACTAATAGTATTGTCTTACATAACACTTATGTTATTGTTATATATAGTTATATATTATCTTGTATCCCTTACTAGCTAAAGTCCTTGGCATCATATATTGTATCCAAGAGCAAGCTTAGGGAGTAAAGTGTAAGAAGACTGGAACAGTGTTGGGAGGCTAGGATTTTGTTTTATCCTGGGAGCAATTGAGAGCCACTGGACTTTATTGAGTAGTGGGGTGATGTGAAATGATTTTCCTGGTGAAGAAAAATCACTTTGATAACTAAACTGAGGGGGATTGAAGCGGGGAAAGAGACTTGAGGCAGTCAAACCCCACCAGTGGTTGGGTCTTCACCAAAATGGCAGCTAAGGGCTTTACGTCTAGGCTTTATTAGGATGTTAAAGGAAATAGGAATGTGTATGCAGGAATAAAGAACGCTGGGGATAGACATGAAAGATAGCCTCAAGTGAAGCACTGTCACATAAAAAGAGAGATTTGATTTGTTCCCCGATGCTCTAGAGGGCAGAAGTGGAGCAACTGATAGAAAGCAGAGAAGCAAATACAGGATTGCTAACAGGACAAATTTTTTTTTTTCTTTTTGGAGGGCAATTGGGGTTAAGTAACTTGCCCAAGGTCACACGGCTAGGTTTTTGTTTTGTGTGTGCATTAAGTGTCTGAGGCCAGAACCGAACTCAGGTCCTTCTGACTCCAGGGCTGACACTCTACTCACTGCGCCACCTAGCTGCCCCTAACAGGACAAATTTAACAAAGCTATACAAAAACCAGAATGCTTTCCGTCCTTAGAAAATTTCAAGCAAAGGCTGGATAACCACACGTGGTGAGGATTCTTCCGCAAGTATGGATGGATGCATGCATGTATGTATGTATGTATGTTGTGAAGGCCCTTCAGTTCTGAAATTCTGTAGCTCTGTGGCTCATTAATGGAAGAAGTACACACGGCCGAAACCATGGATCCAATCAAAATCAGTGGGTTTTTGGGCGTCTTGCATATGTTAAGGCGGCTCTGAAAAGGAAGCAAAAAAAGATGTGGTTTTTGTCTTCAAGGATCGACGAATCCATGCATATATTTTATTTTTGTTTTGGGGAAAATAAAACGGAAGCCCAGGAAGTGCCTTGTTTGGGTTAGTTTGAACCCAAGTCTCTGGCTCTGAAGTCAGTGTTCTTTCCATGGTACCATGACGAGTAGTATTTGGATTGGTAGAGAAGAAGGGAAGATTTCCCCAGATTTTAAGGCTGGCGACCCACAACAAACAGCAAGAACTTCGGCCGGGGGTGTCGAGGACGAAAACGCCCGGAGGCGGACACACCCGAAACAGGATTTTTTCTGTAAGGTGAGGGTAGCCCTCGGCTAAGATGGGGCCGGCCGTAGAACTACAATCCCCACAAAACATCGCGTGAGAGGACTTCCTTCCACCCAATGATTTCCGGCGGAAGTTGGTTTTTTTTTTTTTCGGTCCTCCCGGCGCTGACTCTGTCTTCCGGTTCTGGTGGCGCTGAAGTGGGTCTAGTTTACACGCGGTGAGACCTGAGCCTCAGGAGGAGACTGGAGCGATAGAGTGGGGTAGGGGTCGGCGTGGGGTGGGCGGCGTGTCTCCGTCTTTCTCCTTCCTCGGTCCTGCTCAGCTGCTGCGGTCCGCGGGGACTTGGGGGAGGGGGAGGAGACACGTCGACCTGACAGCTCCTGGAGCCACGAAGGCAGTGGGGTTCGGGAGCCGCGGTGAGAGGGAAGAGGGCCACTGCGAGGGGTCGGCGGCTGGGACGAGTTCTGGGAGTCGGGGGCGGGGTGGCATGGGGACTGTGGGGGAGGTGAAGGTGGTACAAGGAGGGTCCGGGGGAAAAAGTCGTGGGAATATGAGGAGTGGTCCAAGGAGGCCGGGGAGTGGCGGCGGGGAGAGGTCTCAGCTGTAGTGATGAAACCAGGGAGGCTGTTAGTCCCTAGAGATGTACTTTGTAGTGGGAACCTTAATCATTCCTGGGAACTGCAATTCTCAAACATCCAGAATATGTCCCAAAGCTGCTGGGTGTGGCTGTTCTCCCCTCAGAAGGCTAGAGAGCAACCCGTCCCTAACTCCCCGTCCTGCGGTATTCTTATCCTTTGCCTCCCTTACTTTCGCTTGCTACAGGCATCAAGGTGCTGAGGCTTCTCTTCTGACGTAGTGTAACTAGTATTTACATAGTGGTTTGAGGTTTGCCAAATGCTTTCTCCCTAACGGGGCCTTGAGTTAGCCAGAGCCGCCTTAACATACTGTCTCCATTTTACATACAAGGAAATGAGTTCAAAAAGGTTATGTGATTTTACCATAGTCACAGAGGTAGGAGATGCCAGAACTGGGACTCACCCCAGACGGTCTAACAGTCTAAAGGTCAGATATTCTAGAAACTGGATTATAATGCATTCTGGCCACTTGCAGGCTGTTTCCCCTTCATCCATCCCTCAGTCAAAAAGTTAGTTGAACAGAGCTTGTTCCAGCCTGTTTCAGGAATTTAGGAAAGCAATGGTTGGTTGGGGGAAAGCCTTGACTTTACTTGTTATCATCAAGTGTAGTTGATAGAATAATCCCCTAAGTATCCCAGATGTGGTACATTAGAAATTCTATGGTAGAAGATGCTGGGGTTTAGGATTATAAATGTAGAGATAGAAGGAACCTCAGAGTCCATCTGGGCCAGCACCTTCCTTTTACAGATGAGCAGTCTGTGGCCCAGGGAGGTTAAGAGTTTTGCCCAAGATCATACAGGTAGTAAACATCAGAGATAAAATGTGAATGCATCCTCTGTCACTGGAATCAGTTCTCTTTCCACTATGCCACAATGCTTTGGTGAATGTAAAGAGATGTGGCTGTAGAACTTTTTTGGAGGCAGGCTGAGGAGGGTGACTCTGGCTCTGGAAGTCTGGTGATTGGATCTTGATCCCTCAATTCAGTCTAAGTAGCTAATGGTCCTGTCTCTCTCCACAGATGAGGCTGTTGGTGTTTTTGGTGTTGTGTCTGTTCTCTGCTGCGCAAAGTGAAGAAGGGGCCAGGCTTCTGGCTTCTAAGTCACTGCTGAATAGATATGCTGTGGAAGGAAAGGACCTGACCTTGCAATACAACATCTACAATGTCGGCTCAAGGTAATAATAGATCCCAGAAGAGTTTTCTGGATCTTCAGATCTCTAGTTGATTACAGTAGACATTCAGAGAAGGTGTAGAGAAATGATATCTTAAAGGTGTGATGTAGGACTCTTAACACCATGTATGTAAAAGAACACATTCAGACTCCCCCAGCTAGGAATTGAGAATCTTACTCCAAGGGGTAGAATTCAGTTCAGATTAATGAACATTTATTAAAATTATACTATCTGCAAGTTATTGTACTAGCCCTTAGTGATACAAAGTGAAAACTAGTTCCTCCTCTACTGGAAGAAAGTAACCTAAGGGTCATCTTCAATTTTTAAGAATTCTAAAAGGAGAGGATGAGGAAACATGGTATAATTATTCATCTAGTCTTGTAACCTCAGTAATTCTCAACTGCTCACTCTCCCCACACATTCAGTTCATTTCTAAATCCTGTTGTTTCTACCTTCACAACTCCTTTCCTACATGTCCCCTTCTCTCCACTCATGCAACCACCACCCAAGTTCAAGCCCTTATCATCTTGTGCCTGGACTACTGCATTAACCTTCTAATTGGTCTCCCCAATTCAGGTGTCTCTCCACTCCAGTTCATCTTCCTGTATACATACACACACACACACACACACACACACACACACACACACACACACACACAGATCCAGTTGCTCCCTATTGCCTATTTGGCATCTGAAGTTCTTCATAACCTGGCTTCTTTGTACCTTTCTAGTTTTCTTATATTTTATGTATCATCCAGCTTTACTAGCTGTCTCCTATGTCTGGAAGTCTTCCTCCTCACCTCTACCTCTTAGTTTAAATGGCTTCCTTCAAATCTCATTTACTTCAAATCCTCCTTTTCATTGGATGCCTGCCCTCTGAGACAGTCTCCCATCTTTTTGTAACTATTTGTAATCTGTATATTGTTCCCCCATTGAGAATTGGGACTATTTTTACCTTTCTTTGTATCATCTCCTTCCCACCCATCCCTCATTCCCTCAATGCTTAGCACAATTCCTGGCACTTGGAAGCAATTATATACTTTTTGATTAATTGATTAGAATACTTAGGCTCTGATTCTTGCTGTTGTTAGCTAGTAGTGTGATGTTGGATGGTTACACTTGTATCTCTTCCCTCGTTTGTTAAATAAGAGGTTTGAATCATACAAATGACTTCAAAGGGTTATTCCACATGTATACACTTTGAAGGATGAGGTGTCTTCTTCCTTGCTGGAGTTTTGTAGGATCTCTTCTCTTATTTATATGTCATATTTCTCCTTCACGTATATGTTCTTTACAGAGGAAAAATAGAAATGAGAAGAAATCTAGGTCCTCTTTCTTCTAGAATAGATGTTTCTTGACTAGGGGTCTTTGACTTTGTTTTTTGTTGTTGTTGTTGATTTAATAATTTATTTCTCTCTCTTTTTTTTTTTTTTTGGAGGGCAGTTGGGGTAAGTAACTTGCCCAAGGTCACACGGCTAGGTTTTCTGTTTGTGTGTGCGTTAAGTGTCTGAGGGCGGATCGGAACTCAGGTCCTTCTGACTCCAGGGCCGATGCTCTACTCATTGCGCCACCTAGCCGCCCCAATAATTTATTTCTTTTTAGTTTTCAACATTCACTTCCATAAGCTCTTTCTGATACAGACTCTACACATACATTCATATTAAACATATTTTTTACTTTGTTTTTTAAAATATTTTGATAACTTTCAATACATGTAATTGATTTTCTTTGTACATTTTATTTCTTGAATTTAAAAACATGATTCTGAGAAGGTACCCAACACACACACACACACACACACGTTAAGCATCTCTGTTCTAGGAGTTTTAGCATGGTGTTGGTTCCTAAGCTCCATTATTGTATCTGCCCTACAGAAGATTTTGAATTCAAGGGGAGCGACATTGAAGTTTTTTCAGTTGTTGTCTTAACTTTGTTGTTCCTTAAACCTTTCTGTATCTTTTCTCTTTTTTAGTGCAGCCCTGGATGTGGAATTATCTGATGATTCTTTTCCCCCAGAAGACTTTGGTATTGTTTCAGGAATGCTAAATGTCAAATGGGACCGAATTGCTCCGTATCCTGCTGGTGTTTATTTTATTTTACTCAGATAAAGATTGGTGCAAGGAACAAGGGCAAAGGAGAAAGATGGCAATAATGGGGCTAATGCAATCTTACATCATTTTATAGTAGTTAACAGCTAGCTGTTCTCCTTGTCTTACTACATAAGGATAGGACAGGATAAGGGATGAATTGAAATTGCAGTGAGGGTAATTTAGGTTAAACATTAGGAAGGATTCTGTATCTGGGATATAAGATCTTAATACAAATTACATACAAACTCTTCTAATGCTTTTTAAGCCTAACATAGGGCTGTCTGGGATTGTTTTAGATACCATCCACTTGAAAATGAGTGGAGAAAATCAGTTACCTCTTGAGATCTATTAATCTGATTCTGACTGATGCTTCTTTAATTGGATTTTAATTGGATGTCTTTTCTCTCTCCCTCTCCAAAATATAAAATGGAATACACAGAAGAAATCATAACATTATAAGTGAATACTTCTCCCTTACAGCATATCACCCCTAAAATAGTTCCTATTCTATAAGTTTACTTCCAAACTTAGGCTGGGTATACATGAATCCTTTAGGCTTTGACTATAAGAGCAAGACCTCTTCATTGAACAGAGAACAATACTTGTTTTTTCATTCATTAGTTGTTAGAGGTGTGAAATCTTACAGGTACATTTTGTGGTAAACAGTGAATTAAGCAGGAGGATGAACTAGAGAGTTATTGCAGTCCGGGCTATAGAATCCATTCCATTTGTCTCCTTGACTTTTGGGCCAGTGCCAGCAATGTGTCCCACACTGTGGTCCTTCGCCCCCTCAAGGCTGGCTATTTTAACTTTACCTCTGCAACCATCACATATCTTGCCCAGGAAGAAGGGCCAGTGGTGGTAAGTTGTTTTGACTTTTGGGGAGGAGTGGGAAGTGGGCAAGTGCATAATAAGATGAACCAATGTGGTTCTGATCTCCAAAATTTCCTTGACCCCTCATTTTATAAGCTGTCTCTTAAAAGTAACATTTCTATTCTGCTTCTGACTTCATATTGCTGAGAGTATATAAATTTTGAGGGAAAGCAGAAGTTATATGAAAGGGGTTTGGAGGCCTTGATTCAAAGAATGTTTTAGATTCTGAAGGCTCAAAAGAGAACATTCTAAAGTGATAGAAGGAGGGTATACTGTTATTCCTCTTGTTCCTACTGCTGCCACCTTAGTTCAGGCCCTTATCACCTGGTACCTGGATTAGTGCAATAGCATCTTAGTGAGTAATCCCCTGCTTTTTCAGTTTTTCCTTCCCTTCCAGTTATTCCCATTCACTGATAAATTGGCTTAATGCCCAATTTTATCATGATTGTTCTCTGCTTAAGAATGTATGATGACTCCCTATTGTTTATTACATCAAATTAAAATTTGCCTGTCATTCCAAAGGCCTTCATAGTCTTAACTCTGACCTTAGCTCTCCATCTCCTTCATCTAAATTCCTTTGAGAGTGTACATTTTTTGTATTTCTCTTATATCTCTCATGTTAAAGGGCACATAGTAACATGCTTAATAATTATTGATTGATGTTCAAAGCAAGCTGACATAATTGAAAAGTGGGATCTTAGGGGCAGCTAGGCAGTGTGAATAGAGCACCGGCCCTGGAGTCAGGAGGACTTGAGTTCAAATCCGTCCTCAGACACTTAACACACAGACACAAAACTAGCCTTGTGACCTTGGGCAAGTTACTTAGCCCCAATTGCCCTCCAAAAGGTGAAAAAAGAAAAGTGGGATCTTGGCCAATTTGGTGAGTGCAGAGTGGGCAATGATTTGCCTAGAGCCAACCAGAAAATTAGATAAAACCCAAGAATACTGTTTGTAGTACAGTTTCCAAATATGTTTTATATTTCAGTTCTTCCAGATAGTGAGTTAGTTGACTAGACTCTTAACAGTTGTCTTCAGAGCCAAAATAAAGTCTCAAGTGCTACCCTTTTAGCAAATTTGTTTGCAGTATGCTCCAAACTTTGCTTTTTCTCCAGGAGAATGGAATGTGAATTAGGTCTTGCCCTTTCTTTGGCAGCTTACATTTGTATATTGGCTTATATTTTCAAAGTGAGTTCACATTCATTTTCTCATTTGAACTATATAAAAGTCCTGTAAGACAGAGCAAGTAGTGCGGAAATTATTATCCTCAGTTGTCAGAAGAGGAAACTAAGGCCCAGAGAGATTAAGTGACTTGCCCGAGATCACACGGCTTCAGGTCACTGGGGATGATCCTTTTCACGATCTCACAGTGTATCGATAAGGCCCTAATAAGATCTGCCCAACCATTTTTGAACAATATTTTCCTTTAAAAGCAGTATTTTTAGATGCTGAGCTTAAAGGGCAGTAGCGAGCTGGAATTGGAACCCTAAAACAGATTTTCATTCATCATTCTTCCTCTCAACCCCTTTCCAGACCTAAGTCACATTCTTCACCATATGTTTCTCTCCCAGAAATCTCTCTAGCCCTGGACCCCTGCCAGTAACATCCCTTTGATAGAGTCAATACCTATGGGAGATGAGTACCCAATGCCAGAAAACTAGGTTGGTTGGGAATGTCCTTTATAGAAAAGGTGAGTTCAGAGTTATGCTATGATGTCTTCTCTGTTCGTGTTTTCAGATTGGCTTCACCAGTGCCCCCGGGCAGGGAGGAATTCTGGCACAGCGAGAATTTGATAGGAGATTCTCTCCCCATTTTGTAAGTTTCACAGTAACAGTTTTCACACTTTGTCTTTACCCTGGCATGAGAAGACATCCAACCTTGGCTATGGGCTCCCCAATACTGTAGTTCCCAAAACTCATTATTAGAATTCCTCTCTTGGATTGATTCTTGTTATCTACCCATGGTTGGTATATTACACTGATGTAATATAACCATCAAATCTGTTACAGGCTTTATTGTGCTTGGAAATTTCAAAAATAGGAATTTAACCCCAAGAACCAAGAAGCTGGCCTTTTCTTCTTCATTGAATAGTCTGTGGTTTTAGAATCCTGGATCCCATATGAGATTCAATGCCTTAAGGAGAATGGAGAACTATATCTCCTTCCTTAGAGTTCTTCTTCAAGGCCTTGTGCATGGTAGTGACCCTGAGTTCTCCAAGCCTCTTCCAGTGCAGTATACCAGCAGGCTAGTAAAGTTTCACACTGAGGCATAAGTGGAATGAGTCTGTTGCCCAAGGACCAGCTCATCCAAGAAGACTTTGTTATTAAAACGCTAGCCAGAGTGTGATATGTTTTTGGCCATAATAATGCATGAAGAATATTTACTAAGGTGTGCAGGGTTTGTAGCTGCGCTATTGGTACTCACACATGGTAAATCATAGATTCTAGAAGCACTGAGGAAGAAAGATTAAAAAATTTAGAGAGAGTGGTAGCTCTGTTCAAAAGCTATAGAAGGAAGAAAGCTGATGTGGAGACTAGAGAGGGGAGGATTGGGGAATATCATGCAAGCTCCTTGATGGCAAAAATTATTTTATACGTTTCTTTATATCCTTAGCACATAGCATGTTGCCTAGCATATAGTACACATTTAATAAATGCTTGATGATTGACTATAGGAAAGGTTTTTATTGAGGAGAGGTGGGAGTTAGAAATCAGAAAATCACCTATTAGATTCGTGACTAAGGAGTCAGGAGGAAGTGGTGGCCTCACTTCTTCAGAGGTCCTTTAGAAGATCCACAATTTCTCCACTAACCAAGGTTGTATTAGATGTAGTCCAACAGATATAGAGGACAAGATGTCCTCCAGAGAAGACCAGCCTGAGACCCCAGCTGGAATAGTCTGAGAAGCTTTCTGCCCACGACTGGTTTGATAGTTGGATTAGTCTGCCCTATTCCTATTAGATGCATCTTGTCTTAATTCAGGCTCTGAGATTTCTGTTTTTCTTCTACAGCTGGACTGGGCAGCATTTGGTGTGATGACCCTTCCTTCCATTGGGATTCCCCTGCTCCTGTGGTACTCAAGCAAGAGAAAGTATGACACTCCCAAGACCAAGAAGAACTGAATATGCACCCTCCCCTTCCAAGAAATCCAGGTGCTTTCCAGACTCTAAAGGATGTCTCAAAATGCAATCTCTTCCTTTAGTCCTTGACCACCTTCTCCATGGCCGTGCTCATACACAGAGCAAAGGAACAAGCCTAGGGGCCTAAGAGAGCCTCCTTGGTGCAGTTTTGAAGCCATCCGTTGGGTTTTTATATTAACAGAAATACCCCAGCATTGACCTTGAGCCCAAGTGGCCTTCTCCTCACTTTGGGGCTGCTCAGTGCAAAGCTGGCAATGAGGACTTTCTCAGGGGTACAGAAGGGAGAACTCCAGGGGCTGCCTGATCGCCTCTGGAAAGAGGAAATCAGAACCACAAGTCTCTTGGAGGCCCCCTGGCTTGGGGGCAGGGAAGCGCTTACTGAAATAAGTTTTCTAATAAAAATAAACTCCACCTCAATTGTGTGTCTTTCCTTCCTTTCCCCAGCTTGATGACCTTAGCTACCATTGCAGCCCCAGGCCCTAACAACCATGCTGCTGGCAAAGCTGAGCTGCCTAGTACCTGGAGCTCTGGATCCCCATCCCAAGCAGATTTTTCCTTCCCAGAACCCTCCCTCAGCTTTTACTTCCCTGTTGTTCTCTCATATCACATGCTTTGTTTTTCTTTCTTTGTCAGTAGTGTCCCTCCTCTTAGCCAGAGAAGTGAGTAAGGGCTGTGATGGTCCAGATATCAGCGAGCTTCGTTACCCTTGATGCTGAGCTTTGTTCTCTCAGATGTGATTTAATTTTAGCTGATTGCCTGCTCAGTGAAAATTTAAAAGGATGGTAGCTTTTTTTCACCATTTTCCCAACTGTTTCTGGATCCCCTTGTCCAAAGCTTGATCTTCCTGAGTTGTGATTCATTTGTAATGCCTCACTTCTCTGAGCCAGGGCAGGGAAAAGTGCTAAACCCCCCTGGTTTAGCATGTTGTTAACTTCAGCCTAGGGTCAAAGAGTGACGGAGAAGCTGATTTTTGCTGTAGCAGCAAAGTGGGGAGAAGCCACCCCAGCTTGATTCCGTCCAACCCAGGAATGCCGTGGTCCGAGAACAACCTCCCAGGCGGGAGGGAAACCCAACAAAAACCCGCATTGTTCCCGCCACTGAGTTTCCCAGTTTAGCTTCTGCTCCCCCTCTCCGCTGCTCAACCGGTTTAACCTTTCACTCACCCAGCAACCAGAGAGTCTCTCAACTCTGAGACCCAAGAAGGATGAAAAGGACATGGAGGCAACGGGAGGCCAGGAATGGAATAGCTTTCCACCAGCTCACCTCCCTCTTCCGGGGGTTGCAGCTTGGACACCCTAGGAATGGCCAGGTCAGAGGGGGTGTGGAGCATGGATTTGGTTTTGGCAGTTATTATCTTGGTTCTTCAATTAACCAGCAAAGAAAGATCTCAAATGGTGCCGGGGCTTCCCAGAAGATGGAGAGGGTGGGGAGAGGGTTAGAGGAGAAAGACAAAAAGTGAGTTTAGTCCAATGAAGAGGGAGAGAAAAAGAGTTAAGTTTGGGGTCTCAATAGGCGATGAGGAAAGAATTGTCATGGTTTCTAGGTCTGAAAGAGAGTAATCTGCTCTTTGCCATCTTCACAGAGGGCATAATGAGAGGCATCCTTACAGAAGGAAGAATTCTGACTAGACATTAGAACAGGTTTCCTGGTGCAATGAACATTTCTAATGTTGAATCATTCTGAATTAGATGTACTTTCTTGCCTAAAAACCAAGGGAGGCTTTCATAAGTACCTTTCCTTGAAAAGCTCAAAGTAGTTTTGTAACTTAACTCTTCTTGGCAGAAAAGATGATAAAAAGTGAATTGAAGGCATATGACCAGGGTGGCATTCAGGGGAGGGAAGTCATCGGCATTTAGTGTCATAGTGAGACTTCATCTCTTGGAAAAGTCGGCTTCTCAGAGCCAGAGTGGAATTTAAAACTCCCTTGAGTGGTGAGGTGGAACGCCTAAGAGTCTCTAAAATCTATAGACAGAACAACTTAGCTAGAATTCTTGGCTTTTGGTCTGAGTGCTCAAAACTACTTGAGATTGTTTGAGGTGGAGGGAGGCAGGAAGCAACTCTTATTCACACCCAGAGTCATCCTGGTGAGATTTGAATCCTGATTTCTTGGGAGCCTGGAGAGGAGAGAAGGTTGTTAACACAGTGCCTAACCTTTGTAGAAGATGGGGGCCATAGCTAAAGGGCCCCTCCTTAAAAAGTCAATGCAGCAAGCAGCCCATCTCTAGCATTTCCCCAACCCCTTTTGTCCCCTGGAAGTCAGCCTGGAGCCCCATCCTCACTACTACATCATCTATCCTTTCAGCTGGCATCTCCTCACCCACATACCAATGCTGGTATCAGGAAGAGAGAGGTCCAAGGACCTCCACCCTCTTTGTTTACTGGGTTTTGGAGCCATGCCTAATTGGGAGTAAAAGGAAAGTATGGACAGAACTTTACAAGGAGCTGGTAGTGCTGGGGAGGTGATCTTCAAGTGGTGATGGACACCAACCAATAGGGTATAAAAAATACCAGACCTGGAAGATTGGAGTTTAGTCCTAACTCCCCCTAGCTCTGTGATATTAGACAAGGCATTTAGCTTCCCTGTGCTGGAGTTTCCTCATCTACCAAATGAGAATGTTGGACTAGCTGGCGTTTAAGGTCTCTACCCTGAACACTGCAATTCTGTCCACCTGCCCTTTCCTTCTCATACATAGGTCCAGGTCAGTAAGATGGGGCAGGAGTTTTCCTTTGTGGCTGTAGCCTTAGAATCAGCCACTACTGCCCCACCCCCACCCCCACCCCACCCCACCAAACCCAGATCTCGCCCCGGGAGAGAAGCAAGAGGACTCCATGTCAGGCATCGACTCTTCCCTTCCCCCAAAACTTGTCCAAAATGTGCCTGGGGTGGGGATGGGGGAGTGAGTCAGCCCCTTGGAAAGGCTGTTATCAGGGAGGGGAGCTAGTCAAACATCCTCCCAACGGTATCCACAACAAGCTATGTGACCATACAGTAGGTCAATCCTAATTCCTGTTGGCTGGAACTAGGGCCCTGCCCAGATGCAGCAGCCCGAGCTACTGCTCCTTCCTGTATTTTTTTAAAATGATGAAAGCACAGTCTTTCCCCTCCACCAGCCATAATCTCTCTCTTAAAGGGACAGGGGCTTCTAAACCAAATGAGGTAGGGGCCAGGGTATGCATCTCTACCATATTGAAGTCTTGCCAGTGGTTGAGCAGTGAGATATAGATGTGACTCCCTTCCCTGCGGTCACCACTTCTGCTCCCACCCACCTTCAGCCTTCCCTTTACAAGCTCCGCCTCTTTCCCCAGGAGAGTGAGTCCCATGGGCTATCCACTCCTATCCACTCACCACCGCCCCAGGTAAACTTTTCTTGCCTTTATGTATAGCAGGCTCCTTGGGCTGCCCTTTGCCCAGGGAGTGCCCAGGACAGTGAACTCCAGAGTTCTTAGTGCAGTGGTGGAATCCAAGGGGTTAAAGGAGTCAGGCACAGCACTGTCTGGGGTTTGTAAAGGCAGGAGGAATTGAGTAGGCACTCAGTTTGGACTCAAGCAAGTCTCCCACCTCTCTGCCCTCGTTCTGGACAATTCTTTGGACCATGAGAGACCCTCTTACTGTGCTCAAGAGAAAGATCCCCAGTTGAGGTACCGAATTGGACAGAAACCTACTTAGGCCACCTGGAGAGAGAATTCCTTCCTGAAGGAGCTCATCAGCAGGGGCCTGGAGTAGGTACCCCAACAAGGTGAGTTTGTTCCTCCCTTTCCCTCCAAGCCAGGCTCCTGGTCCAAAAACATGGGTAAGCCAGAAAAGTGGTGGCCTTTAGGTAGCCTCTTTAGCACCCTGGTAAATCACTGAACTTTTTGTCTCCTCATTGGTTTTCACCCATCTCTAATGTTCGATCATGTCCATGGGACTATGTGATGTATGTTTTCTTGTTGGAGCTCCTCAATCAGCCGTCAAGCCACTTTCCTCTCCCCCTACGCAAACACTGTCTGTCTGTCTGTCTCTCCTCCCAAGATAGAAGTGGGGAAGGCCACAGGGACCCTGGCTTTTCAGCTCCCATGTCATCATGCCCCTGTGACCTGGGGACCCGAGCCCTGTTTCTAGGTATTCCTCAGACATGTTTTGGTGGGGGTGGTGGGAATTCTGTTCTAGGGTTGCCATTCCTTGGCCAGTCTCTTACGTGTGTCCTACTGAACCTCAGGTTGCCCTACCCATTTACCACTGTATGTGGAATCAATGACAAGAAACCTTAGATGAAGGAGGCGCTTTCCCCTCTGCCCCCAACTTAATATGCTCTTCTGTGAACACCTCCATACCTGTCTCTTAGCTCCTTATAGGGGAATTGCTCTCTCAACGTAATGGTAGCTCTGGAGTGCTGGGAATAGTCATGGTTAATGATCATAAGAAAACTGATATCCACAGTGCTTAATAGTTTACATTGTCTCATTTGGGCCTCACAACATCCTGGTGAGGTAGGTACTGTAATTATTATTCCTCATTTTATATTTGAGGAAACAGGCTTAGATTAAGTGATTTGCCCCAGTCACTCAGCTAGCAATTGGCAGGGATGGGATTTGAACACAGCAGGTTTTCCTGATGCCAAGCCCAGCACCATTTTTACCATGCCAAACTGCTGCTTATAGTGGAGGGGAAGAAGCTGAGGTGCCTTGGTTTCTGATCTGTTATAGCAAGAGAATGTGGTTAGTCTTAGGAGTCTAGGGATGTTGTAGTCACTTCCTAATAGAACTAAATTTCTGAGGATTATTGCTGGAGAGCTGGTAGATTGGCTCTTCAGTCTGGCCCTAGAGTATATGAGTGTGTGATTGGCAGGTAGCAAGCCTGGAAACTGGCATGGGCAGATCCAGGGGTGCCTACTATATCCCCAGCCTTGCTGCCTTCCAGAGTTATTGGCTTTGTGGGTTAGGAAGTGTCTGGGTTTCTGGATTTAGGGATCCTAGTCACATCTGTTTCCTTCTCCTACCTGAGAATTGGGTCTACATTTATTTTCAGTGTTTGAGAGGTTTGGGTTAAATGCTTAATTAGGTGCCAGGATACCCTGAGTGGAGAGCTAAGATTTGTCAGAAATTCTTCTCAGGTCCTTAGAGATGGGGGTTCTGACCTGAACACACAAAGCCCAGCATTCTAATAATCTCAGGATGCAAAATTACCAGAGTGATGAGAACATACTGGAGCCCTGGATTCCTGGGATCAGCCCTAGGCTAGGAGGGTAACCAGGTACTATAGGTGGGGGAGACAATACAGGATCTCCTGGGACCTTTCTTACTAAGTGTCTTGGGAGAGAGTCTAAGTATGCATGTTTTAGCCCTCACACTAGGACTTGGATTAATGGTTTACCCAAAAAGAAGAGGAGTAGTTAAATTTTGAACCATCAAAGGACTCTCTGTGGCTCTGACTCCCCAGTGCTATTAGGCCTGTAGAGAAGCCACTAAACCATAGCATCCAGCCCCTCCTTCTTCTGTAGGAGGGAGGGGATTCTGGGGAGAGGAGGGAGTTGTTTTTTTTTTTTTAAGTTCCTTTGAAGAGATTTAAAAACCTAAAACTCAGCCCCTAGGAGCCTCCTAGGCCTGAGAAAAGATCAAAGTTGCCCCCAGTTGAACAATTCTTGGTTATTAGTTTGACAAAATCATTTTTCTACTCTCCTGTGTTTCCCTCTCTCCTTTCCCACCCTTCTTTTCTTTCTCTCTCTTTCTCTCTCTCTCTCTCCTAGAACACAGCTCTCCCACGAAGCTTTTCAGGGAAACTGATGGAATAAGCAGGGAAAAAAAGGTTCAGATTTGGGGAGTGGAAGGGCTGTCTCTACCCGATTTCTTTTAGGATGTGCTTGGTTTCTTTAAGGCTTTGTCTCCTAGTTTGTTATGGGATGGTACTTCATTCCAGCTACATAACTAGGGATTGGAAGCTGGTCATGCTCTGGTCCTACATACTCTCCCTTAGGTTTATCATCCTATCAACTGCCCAAGTTTCTCCCTATACACTAGGCCAGTGGTAGTGTCTGCCACTGGACCCAGTGACACCTCCAAGCCAGACTGACAGACTGGTGGTGGATTCCTGTGGGTAAGCATTATGTCTTCTGTTCAGAGTGCCCAGGGCAGCCTAGTGTAGTAGTTAGAGTATTGGACAGGAATCCAGTCCAAATCCAGCCTCAGGCTGTGCACTAGCTGTGCAATCCTAATTAAGTCATTTCTCTGAGTCTTGATTTCCTCAGCTTTAAAATGGGGATAATACGGAGTTGGGATGACCCGAGATCGAATCCGACCTCAGAAAATGAGCACCCACACACAAATAATGACTACCCATGTAACCTTGAGCAAGTTACTTAACCCCAATTGCTTTAAAAAAAAATGGGGATAATAATAGCACCTACCTCACAGAGATAATGTATGTAAAACCCTAGGAAAGAGTCATAAATATAACCTATTATTTTTATTATTTTCTTGTTCCTTCCATGGTCTAAGTCTCTGTCTACTTTAGTCAAACAAAAAGTTTCTTCTACTGGGTAGCTATCCCACCTGCCTTGCATTAATTTCAGGCTGTTTGTCTTCTTTCCTCTATGAAGATGGAGACTGTGTAATTCAGGTAATAGCTGAAGATGCTCAGACCCCCATTCCTGGCTCTCTCTGCCTTGGCCAGGTCCCTTAGGGCTCCCTTTCACCAACTGCAACATGGATTGACACTTTCTCCCTGCTTCCCCACTCCTCTCCCAGCTCCCCAAAAAGTTTATATTTCAGGTAGTAACCTCTTTGAATCCCATGGTCAATTTAGCAACAAGGTTTCCCTTCCTCTCAACCTGGATTCAGTTCAGTGAATGCCTCCCCTCCCCCCCTTCATTCTTTTCTTTTTAACTGTCCTATCACCCAACATTGAGTACTTTGCCTATTGCTCAAAGAATGTTGACTGAGTGACTAGTTCCCTTGTTAACTGAAGCAGAAGACATGCAGGTTAGACATCCAAAAGGCTTCCTTGAAGTTAGAGATGGTGCTTGAAAATGGAGATACATGTTGATGCTTCAAGACCAGAGCACCTTCCTGCCCTGAGGGGGATGAATGAAATGACCTACTCCTCCCCACCCCCAAAATTGTTTGACAACCCAGATCTATTTCAGAACCTCCTATCTATGCTCAGCGGAAACAGCAATGTGACATGATATGATCTCATTCTGAAGCTAAATAAAGCCATTGTGTGAGACCCAGCTCTGGCTACTACTTGCTTGTTCCATTTCCTAAGCCCAGGAGGCCTGTGGGGGGAGAAGGGTTGAGGGAGAGTCTTTGGAAGGAAGTAAGGAAGATCAAGGAACAGAAAAGGAAATGCAGCTAGGAGGCCAGGGTTTGGGGAAGGGAACACTGAGGAGGAATTACCAAGAGCTGGTATTGTGGGGGAGGCAGCCAAACCCCAGGCCCTTGAAGAGCAGAGTGAAGCTCCTATGTTACAGCACTGAGACAAAAGAAAGGATTTTCTGGGAGTGGAAAGAAGAAGCTTTGGCATCACAGGTGCTTGAGAAATGCCTAACTGGGCTTCAGTTTCTTCATCTGTAAAATGATGCTATTGGTCAATATGAACTCTAAGATTCATTCTGGTTCTAAATTCTATGTCTCTATGTCATTAGAGGGAAGAGGAACTTCTGGGGATTTCATCTTCAGAGAGGAATCCCACCACTGGTAGAGGGAATGGGAAGGCCTTCACTGGATGGACCAGCATGGTA
This sequence comes from Gymnobelideus leadbeateri, assembly GCA_011680675.1. Classification (NCBI taxonomy): domain Eukaryota; kingdom Metazoa; phylum Chordata; class Mammalia; order Diprotodontia; family Petauridae; genus Gymnobelideus; species Gymnobelideus leadbeateri. The sequence goes on along the minus strand of WOXC01004225.1, from coordinate 918,174 downwards.
CTGGCACCAGGGAAGTGGGGACTGATTGTAGTTCTGGGATTTGAGAGGAAGAAGAATGGGAAATCCATGATATCAGGGTCAGGGGCTGTGTCTGTAGGGCGAGGGGACCAGGTGGTTTGTTTCCAGGAAGGGAGAGAAAACAGGAAAAGACTTCAGTTCATTTCCTTCTGCTTGCCATGCCCCTTCCTATTATAATTCTAGATGCAGAGCTATGGGGTGGAGGGGAGGAAAAGCAGGTGAGAGAGATAGGGGTGGTTGTTGTTCAGTTATGTTCAATTCTTCATGACCCCATTTGGATTTTTTTTTTGGCAGAGATACTGGAATAGTTTGCCATTTTATTCTCCAGCTCATTTTACAGATGAGGAAACTGAGACAAACAGGGTTTATATGACTTGCCCAGGGTCACATAGCTAGTAAGTGTCTGAGGCCAGATTTGAATTCCAAGTCTTCCTGACTCTTGGCCCAGCACTTTATCTACTTCACCACCTAGCTGCCTAGAGATACTTATTTACATGTGCGTATAGAAATAACAAAGCTCCTGTTTTCACTTCCTCCCTAATTCCTGTCCCTTTTCCTTCAGCCACAGTTCCACATAATTTTGTATCTACCTTTCCCTAGAAAGTGCCTAGTTGGCAGAGAATCCTGCCCTGACCCCAGAGCTATTCACCATCTTTCCCACTCTCTTCAAACATACCTATCCTGGTTGCCAACATGATCGGGCGCCAGCTTGTATGGATGGCATCAGGCCTAGGTATAGAAAAGGAAGAAAGGCCCTTCTGGTGGCTGGCTGCACATTAGCTACCTCCTTGGCATAGGAAGGGCATAGATGGGCACAGTGGCTACACCTAGTTTGCCTTTCCATCCCTGGGTACTACAGGTCAGGAATTAAGACTATCAGCTACAGAAGTCTAAGTTCCTGACTCCCTGTCTGCCTTAGGTGGTAAAGGGTCACAAGGTTAGTAACTAGCCAAAAATCTCCTTTTCTGTAGCTTCTACATGTGGCCAGGGATAGTGGACAGATTGGATTGGGAGGATTGGGAAAACAGATGATAGGAAGAATTTTTTAACATTCAGGAGATTCCTGGCGTAACGAATGGGCTTGAGAGATGCTTAATGTTCCACCTTCATACCCCTTTCCTTGCTGGACTTGGCAGAGCCTTTTAGCTCTTCATGACCACTCCTGAAATCTCACTGGATAGTAAGGTATCATCCTTAGAGAATTAGTCCCTGGAAGCCCAGATGCCTGTATCTCCATCATAGCAAAGGGCCTAAAATTGTGGACTAGGCATTGGTTTGGTAGATTGGTTGGAATTGCTTTATGGATTGGACTTCATCACCCTCAATGTCAAGAGTCTTTGGAAGTTCATGGATCTTTGATCTACTCTAGCCTGAGCACTGGTGCCAAAGTGCCTGCCTCCAAGAAGGTGGCATGGGCCCATTTGCCACTTTGCAACCCATCTCCATGCCAAATCACCTGGATTATGCTCTGTCCATTTTGAAAAATAGCTCTGGAAACAGCATGCCTATCAACAATACTATCCCTGGAAAGATTGTCAATCATTTCTCTATGGTTTCAATTACCATTTCCTCTGATTTCCAAAATATATTTCCCTGGCAACCACTCCCCTATATGTGTTGTCCTCCCCTCAGAGTGTAGACTCCTTGAGGACAGGTATTGACATACTTGTTTGTATTTATATCCAATAGCTGGTACATAGTAAGCACTTAATGCTTTTTTCATTCATTCATTTGAGAGAGGGTGCAGTTGATAGGGTGAGAGAAGTCTTTCTCTCAGGGGGGGCAGAAACCAAAGTTGGTTGGTATAACTGGAAACCCTGGCTTGAAAAAAAAAAAAAAGCAAACATGGAAGATATTTAGGAAGCTAGTCTGGAAGGATAAGGATTGCTCCTCCTCATCCCCAGTGCAGGAAGCCTTTGAAGGAGAGGACCCAAGCCTGCCTCCCCCCAACCTCTCTTTTGTCTTCTGCCTAGGCCAGCCTATCTGCCACTTCCATGAATGACAAAATCCCCGAGGCCTTCCTGGCAGAAGGAGAGCCAGTGCCCCAAGGAAGAACTCGGAGATGCCTGTCAGCCGTGGAGCCCAGTGGACAGTCTCAGGAAGAAGAGGAAGAGGAAGACGGCTTCCAGCCAGTGATCTCACGAAGATCAAAAGCCCACTGTGCTCCAAACTACATTTTTGACCCTTTCAGACGTCACAGTTGGGAACCTGGTAGTGTATTCCAGGATGCTGCCAATGATCCACTGGGAGGGTAAGCCCCCAAGGGACCTATGTACCTATCTTTTTTGGAATCCCTAGACTTAGGAGAAGATGGAATAGTGAGAAGAACTAAGTTGTCTTGGCACTTTAATCCCTGCATACAGAGGCCCTCAGATTTGGGAGATGATAGGGGAATCTGAGACTTCTAGTTACCACCCAAAGGACCTAAATGGACAAAACCCAGTTATCTAATTCAGAATCTCTTTTGAACTCTGGGGGTTCCTGCCTATGGTCTTAGATATATATATCTCTTAGTAGCCCTAAGTTCCTCCAATAATCCTTTTTTCTTGCTTTTAGAAGAACTGAGAAAACTGAGGGAGAACAGAATTCCCTTTCTTAGCTATTTTCTATCAGTATTGGGTTCCATCCCTCTCTTCAGCTACTATTGGTTCCCTTACTTCCTAAGCATGACATACATCTTTGATCTTGAATTTCATAGAATCATGGACAATGTCAGGAGAAACCTTATAGTTTATCTGTTCTAACTCCTTTTATTTTTCAGATGAAAAAACAAAGGAAGAGAGAAGTTAAATTGTTTGGGAGATAGAAATCAGTTTAGCATAGTACCTTCTACCCCACATTCAAGAGTATACTAGACCACTGATTTCACTCTGAGGCTAGCACAAAAATAACTTCTCAATAATTTTAAATTTAGTGGACTAAACTTGCATTTTAATAGAATAAATTATCAGCTTTTTGGGTATTCTAAGGCATTAGGATACTCTGGATATGGGTAAAGGGAACAGTATATACACCCCAGAGCTGGGCACAGAGAGACAGATGGAGGCATCTCCCTTGAAAAATCCCCAACCATTTCTCCAAAGACAGAGGAAGTCAGGAGGAAAAGATCCAGGGTCAGATTGAAATAGATAAAGTGGTAATGTAAGGGACCTGCCATTTGGGATTAGGCCCTGATCCCTTGGCTTTGGTAAGTATGCCTATCTCCTGTTGGTTCAGGGCTAGATTAGGCTGAATTTCAGAATACAGATACATAACTTGTGTCCCTGTGGTAAGCTTGGTCAGAGTGGAGGATGTGGGGAACCAAGCATCTCTCCAGCACCTAGAAATTGAGACCACGGAGCCTCCCCATTTGATGTGATGTTTCCCCTCCTTGCTCTACAGTCATCACAATGCCTCATCCAAAGTTATTTCTGTATATAGGGCAGAGAGTGCAAGGTATCAAGGAGGCAGATTTGGAGGTAATAGCCGAAAGAAAAAAAAAAACTGGAGGTGGCATGAAGTAGGGAGACCCAGTTACCAGCGCCATCCTCCTTCCCTTCCCTGCCCCATCTCTAACTTCTGGGACAGAGCTCACTCTTGACCAGCAGGGGCCACCCTTGTCTGCAATTTGCTTGGGAGGAGCCAAATGGAGAGGCCATTCTAGGCCAGCTTGTGTCCCCTGCCATGGACGTGAGCCTGAAGAGTCTAGCCAGGGATTAACTCACTCAGTGCTGTTCACAGCCTGGCCCCTTCGTGCTTTCCAGTCTGCCTATACATTTCCCCCTTCCCTGCACTCCTGGCTTCTTTGATGCTCCTTAAACAAGATGCTTGCTTTCCTGTGTGCATGCTCTTGTAGTACCTGCCCCTTACCCCTTCCTTGGGCTTAGAATGATCCCCCTGGCCTTACTTTTACCTCTTGGAATCCCTGGTTTCCTTCAAGATTCAGCTTGAGTCACCTTCTGTGGCCGACTTTTCCTGGGCTATCCCCTCTCCTATCTGTGATTATCTGTTATATACTATATAGGTTTTTGTCTCCTCCGCTAGAATGTAAGCTCTTTGAGGGCAGAGACTGTTTTTTGCTTTTTCATTTGTATCCCTAGTGCTTAGCACATAGTAAGATCTTAATAAATGCTTGTTTATTGATCTGGTGCTTGTTGATCTCCATCCAGGTGCTGGGTATTCCTGGTACTAAGGGACATTGTTAGTAAAGTGAATGTGTGTTTCTACAGGAACCTGCAAATACTGGGGCCCAGGGACCCCCGAAGAATTCCCTTACTTCAAAGTCAGGAGGAGCTGGAGACACTTATGAGGCTGCAGGACCAGAGTGCCCAACCCCAGTACCTGGTATGGATAGATTCCTCTCCCCATGGGCACTTACCCCCCAAACTATGGCACAGTCTCTCTCTTCCCTACTCCCCTCCTGAAATCACTTTATCTTATACCTTTCTGGGCTTTTGTCAGATGTCGTGCCCATTTGTCTCCCTCTACCTTCTATCTCTTCATCTAATAAGGATTGAGTATTTAAGGCTAGAAAGTAGATTAGAGGTTTTTAGGTCTAGTCCCTCATTTTATAAAGTGAAGCCAAAAAGGGTTAAGTCACTTGCTCCAGGTCACATCTAATAAGTAGCAGGGCTGGGATTCTGATCCTTATCAGAACTAACCCCAAATCCAGCACTCTTTCCATTCCATTACACTTCCCACCCCCACCCCATCCCAGCCTTTTTCTGTATCCTTCTCTGTTGTGTCTCTTTATTTTCTCTTTGTCTTTCTGGGCCTCTATGTTTCCTGTCTGTGTATGAGCCTCTCCTATCGTTGTCTGATTTCATCTACTGATTGCTCTAATCTTTTGCTTCCTAAGTTACCCACAATTTGAACGGTGAGGAACTTCTCCAAAATACACTGGTTTCATTCCCAGAGGTATGAAACAGGCCCCTTTTTTTGTCCCTTTCAACTGTGGACCCCTAAGTCACCTCATTTTTGAAGCAAACTTCTTCCTTCTTAACTATGAGTGCACTCTATGATTATTATGTAGGCAAATCTAGGTATCTGGGACCCTGATAAACAATAGTAATCCATTAGGAAGGGGAGTCCCTATTATTTCTGCCACCTCTATCTGGCCAATGTACCTACAATCTCTCCTGTCCTATGCTCCCCCACCTCAGCTCTTCTGTAACCCAGTGTTTGGGAATTAGAGAAGCAATCTAGCTCACTGAGGGTCTCCTCATCAAGACAAGATGTTTAATTTGTTGGAAACCTAAATCAGGGAAGAGAGAGAAGGTAGCCAGCTTCAAGAAAGCCTAGTTGTATTTTCTACATCAGAAACTTTGGTTGTTACAGTCATTGGTACCTTATCTAGTCTGGGGCCCAGGCAGCTGGTCCTCCTAACTTTTCTGTCCCTCCTCTCCCATCTGGACCTAGGCACACTTAGGTCTTTTCAAAGCCTTGTCATAATTTATCTCCCAAACAGCCAAAGGGTAATCTAACTTTGCTTTCATCTGTAAAAGGAAGCCATGGCTAAGAAGGGTAGCTGGATAGCAGTCCTATCCCTGACACCTACTTCCCTCTACCAGTGTTACTGAGTGCATATTCCCCATTTTCATCTCTCATCCTTATTATTCCTTTCCTTCTGTCCTCTCCTCTTTCTCCTTTGTTCCCCTCACCATCTTTCTCCCTTCTTCCCATTTCTCTTTATTCTTTTTTAAGCTGTCCTCTACTTTTCCTCCTTTTCTTTCTGTAGAATCCTTTCTCATATCCTACCTTTCTAAGCATTCTATCTCATCTCCTCTTTTCTGCATTTTCTCTCCTTTTTTCTACCTAATTAAATTAGTGTCATTTGTCTCATTGGTTCTAATAAGGTTCCCTCCTTCCACCCCAAATCAGACTGGGTGATCAAGTCAGACTGGCTAATCCACAACATCATTTGCTTTATCAGAGTTGTCTATATACCAGTTCAGATCGAGAAACACAAGACTAGGTCATTCAAAAGAATTTGCTTTCTTCTTAAAGATCTCCAACATTAAGAATGCCTGAAGTTGGGTTGCACCTGGTAGAGAGGAGGAGGGAATGCAATAATAATTTTCCAACCATCTAAAGTGAAAGACCCCAATCGGGTAGTCAAGGAAGGAGTAGCATCTATCTGGGAGGCCCACATTTAGAAAGGAATCAAATGACGTAAAGTGGGGAGAGTTTGGTAGAAAGGTGAACTAAATAACCTCTTGGGGATGGTGGGGGTATTGGACTAATTATAGGTTCAGAGTTCCCACCATCCATCCTCTGGTCCTTTGAATGGCCCTGCCTGTGGCATCCTCTCCAAATCTGTATCCATGAGTGGTATTGATGGCTACTTGGATTTAGATGGTGATGGTGAGTAAGAGGGAGGGGGATGCTAGAAGGGAGTAGGCAGGGAACAATAGACGTATCCCCATCTTCCTTGAAGTATGGAATCAGACAACTATTTTATCTGAGTCAGGGACTCTAGTTAAGGACTAGGCAGGACTAGGGAGATATCCTGGTTCTTCATTACAACTTGCTATATGCCTAACTATACTCCCTTTGGAGACTCCCCAAATTCCTGTCCAATATGAGGGTGAATGTATACATTTCCTGGATTTTTCTTTCATAAAAAATGAGGAACTCAGGACACAAGCATCTGGAGCTCCAGCTTATATCTTCACTGTAGGTAGAGGACAATCCTTGCTTTCCTTTCTTTCCAACATGGGGACTTGGATCCTAAGCATCCATCCACACCCCAGCTTCCCCACTTACCAGAAACAAAGTCAAGAACCTAGATATTGGGCCCCCAGCTTCCTTTTAGTTTTCTTGGGCTTTCTAATTTAGGTTTTAGGCCCCCTTTTTTTTTTTTTTGCTCAGACCCCGCCCTCAACCTCCCTCCAGGAAGTCCCCAGTGCCCGCCCTGGGGATGGAGTCATAGGCACCTGTAGCCCTGGGAATCTGATCCAAGGTGTAGGGGGGGGAAGGGAGGTAGCTGTAGGTGCCTTTGTCTCCATTTAGCCAGACAAGTCTCGTCTTCTTTTGTGTTAGCAGAGAATTTACCCCAATCTCCTGGTCCAGACTTCAACAACGGGTGAGTGTAGAGCTCAACAAGCCCCTCAGAAATCTGAAGGTAGGTCAACTAAAGGGGTTGTGGGTGGTGGACTTTGTGACCTTCAGGGGTCACTTTGTTTTCAGAAACACTATTCCCCAACAAACACCCCTTCAACTTCTAATGTGTGTAACTCTCCCAGCACCCAAGAAACCCCTTTCTCTTTGGAAGGTTTGGAATTTGACCCATTCCACCATGATAGATGAAGAGAGGAAATTCTCAGTGTCACTGCTACATGGAGGAGAAATTAGGAGGAAAGGGGTGTTCACAATAGAGGGGTAGAGTTTGAGGTGGGAAAACCAGCTACAAAAGGCTAGGGGGCAGAAAATGGCTTCGAAAGCTAGCTTTTAGGGAGGGAGAGTAGGTAGAGTCAGTGACCTTGGAGCATTGGTCAGACATTAAGGGACTCAGATGATTGACAAGTGGGATGGGGCAAGAGTTGGGAAGGCAATGGATACAGGAAAGGAGCAGGATTGGGTAGGGGCTGAGGGAATAGTAGAGGAGCAGGGAGGGGGCTAGAGGCCACTCTGGGTGAGAAAACCTAGTTCTGTAAGATTTCACTAAGTATCATGTAAATGAGCATGCAAATCAGCACCTGTTTGAATCCCACAGCTGTAGCCTGTTTAGTAGGACACATTGTAAAGGGGCCCTTTAAAACACTAAGTTCTGGTTTTGGGTCCCTTAAGTCTCCAGCTGACACAGCCCCCTCCTGGCTCCGGGCTTTGGAATTAGCTCATGGGATAGGGCTGATGAAATCCCAGGAAACTCCACTCTGACTGGCAGTGAGCCCAGGGACCATTCTCAAACAGAGAAGGGGGGGGCAGGTATAGATCACTGAGGGTTCCCAACCCCTGAGGTTGGCAACAGGAAAAACATGGCCACTGAGGTGCCCAAACTCCATACTGCTTCTATTTGGGGTCTGCATGGGTGTCAAGAGAAGCCAAGCCCTGATCCATAACCTCTCAGGAGGATGGGGGGAGTCTCTGGTTAACTGGGAGGAGCTTGGAGCCACCCTCTGGAATAGAGGGATAAAATAAAGCAGAGTTGGGAGGTCCAGACAACTGGAAGGGGAGGGAAGAGGTTGGTATCCGGCTCTCTGAGGCCTTTTCTCTGACTCTCTTCTCTTTCTCACTGTTTCTCACCCACTTTCTGGGTGTCTTCATCTCTTTTCTCTCTCTCTTTACAACATGTCGTCTCTAGTCTGTCTGTTAACTTTCTGGGGGTGGCTTTGTTCCTTCCATCCTGTCTTTGTCTCCAACTCTGTCTTTTTATTTCTTCAGTCTCTGGGGAGGCAGCTGCAGCCAGCTGGACATAAAGCTCTCAAGAAAACGGGCCGGCCACTCCCTTCAACGGACCCTCAGCCTCCTTTGGGGCATGACAGGCAAGGCCAAGGTAGGAGCCACTGGGGACTCAGGGCTTCATCTTTGTTCTTCTTCCCCTTTCCCTTCAATTCCTAGCCCTGTCAATAGAGATTTTGAACCTGGGTTCAGTTTTGAAGAAGGAGCCAGACAAGCTCCCTTTCCCAACAACTCCTCTTCTGTTCCCACCCAGTCTATTATTCCCTTTAGCTGACAGCTGTAGACAGCTGGATTCAGGGAAAGGCAAAGCTCCATAAGCTTAAGGCTGATACTGCTCTTCTCCCTTCCCCTTTTCCCCATATAGCTGAAAGACGGCAGTAAAGGACTTAAGCCCTGCTTTGGGGCAGATACTACAACTAGAAGGGGGGGGGGGTCAGGCGCACCTCGGCAGTTAGGTGGCTTAGTGCATAGAACACTAACCCTGCAGTCAGGAGGACCTAAGTTCAAATCCAGCCTCAGACACTTACTACCTTACTACACACACACACACACACACACACACACACACACACACACACACACACACACAGAGCTGTGTGACCTTGGGCAAGTCACTTAACCCCAATTGCCCTGCCTTCCTCCCCCTCCAAAAAGAAAAAAAAGAAAGAAAGAAGTGGGGCGGGCTAGACCATGGACAGAACTACTTGTATGCATGTGTACATATACATATACTTGTGGCTATTTGAAATCCCATATCCCAGGCTAATGTAGATTCAGATACATACTTCCCAACTGTGTGTATCACAGGGGGTTGAGGTTGGTATGGTTCTAAAGGGAAGGGGAAGAAGCCAGACTGTTATCATTTGTGCATCTCTAGGTGCCTCCCAACCACATCTCCCATACAAGAGCCTTTTCTGCACCTCTTTTAGGCAGGGCACTCCCTTGTTCCTGAACTAGTTGGGAGGGAAAGTAAAGATGAGAAAACTATTGTGTTAGCATCTTCTCCCCAGAGGGCTATGGGTAGGTTTTGGCTGAAAGAGGTAAGAAAACACAGGGACAGAGGGAGGAAGAGAAACAAGCAGGCAAATATGAAAACCTTGAAAAGAAGAGAAGGTCTTCTCTCTTCTCTAAGGAAATGCAAACCTCTAAAGGATGAAATCAGGAATCCCAAGGTCCTAAGGTCCCTGTCTCCTCTTCCTGGCAGCTCAGTTCTAGATAATGGAATTCCTCTCCTCCTACGAGGTGGGTTTGACCAAGGAAGCTGACCCTATCCAGACTGGATCTGAAAAGGCTAGTCCTGATAAAGCTGAGGGTGTTTAGGGACCCTGGTGTTCAGGTGGGAATAGAAAAGCTTTTAGAGTAAGTCACAGCATTTCATTCCCCATATTCACTGTTTCTAGCTCTCAGTTGCCCTCTCGGGTATTTTGTTTCTGGCTTACTCCTCTGTCTCTATCTTTTTCCTGTCTACATTCTCTCTTCCTCTGTCTTTCCTCATTGTCTATATCTTTTGTCTGTATCTACTTTGCCTCCCTTTCAAACCTTATCTCTGTTTTTCTCCCTTCCTGTTCTGGTTCAGTGGAGGAGACTATAGGGCAGGCAAAGAGCCTTTTATGTCTTCCAGGAGATGAAGTCCTACTAAGCACAAAGAGAAAGATGTGACTTTCACATGGAAGTGTTTCTGAATTGCACTGGTAGCAATAATTATACTTTCCTCCTCCTTAAATTTCCGAGGGCTAGGACAAAGGTCTAGGAGGTGGGGGAGCCTCTGATGTCTCTCTTTTCTGCTCCAGCCCTGTCCCCCAGATCTCTCATCTTATTGCTGAACCTTGTCCTGAGATACTGTGGGACAGAAGACCCACATCACCCTGTTTCAATGCTGGCTTGGAAAGGAGAATGTTAGAAGTCTCTCCATTCCTTGTATTGCCTTTTATGTCAGCTTTTCTTCTCTCAAGGCTCTCTAATCACCTCCTAAGCTTCTCCACTGAGGAAGTCTGAGGCACTGTTGTCTACTTTCCCCTGGGTCTCATTTATACCTTACATCCTCTGCTTACTCATGCCTTAGCTCCTTTCCTCCATCCCTCAGTAAGGGTCAATGTAAACAGGACAGAGCCAGCCATCCACACTGCCACTGCTAGCTTAAAACCAGCTGTTGCCAAGTATCCAGATCCCCTTTTCCCTATTCTCCATCTAGAAACAGAATGTTTTGCATGTTGGATGGGATAAAGAAAGTAGTGGCTACTTTGAGTCTGGTAGGACAATAGATCTAAAGCCCCTTATTTTATAGAAAAGGGAATTGGGAGTTGGCCAAGGTCACACAAGTAGTAAGTGTTAGAAGCAGGACATGACCCGAGGTCCTCTGACTCCAGCACCAGTGTTTTTTCCAGTGCACCCTACTGAAAGCTGTGGTGTTTTAGCCATTTCATTTCATCTGAGATGGGTCACTGGGTAGGTGGGGAGTGGTGGGATTGATTTCCCAGCGTCTAGGTGATAAGCATGGGCTGGCGGGGGTGGGGTGGGGGGGGGTGCGGGGGTTAAAGTAATGACAGAACAACATCTATGGCTCATCTTTGTGGCCAGAGTACAGGTTTTTTAATGAGGCTAAATTCCTTGGATTTTGTGCAGATTTCCTCACCTTCCTTGGTCTTCACGGTGGGGGGGGGGGGGGGGCTCCATGAGAGATCATGGATGGACGCTGTAATGCATGGGACAGAGTTTGAGGGTGGAAGATAGAAATGAGTAGGGCCTTTCATTTTCCCCATATCTAGTCTGAATTTAGAGGCCAAGGGTGAGAAAGGGTTTACTAATTTCTAGGACTTATTTAGGATTAGGGTTCAGATCTCTGTTCAGGTACATTTGGGAAAGACTGTAAATCTATTCTTCAGTTGTAGCTGGTAGCCTCAGAGTCTGCCTAACTCTGTGGAGGAGACTCAGAGCCATAGTTTGTCCCCTCCTCTGGGCCCCTCAGAGGGTGGAGCAGGGAAGGGGAAAGAGGGGCTGGTTGACTCTGGCCTCTTGCAGGCTGTTTTTAAATTTAGCTCATTCGTCAGGCCTGGCTGCCCTTCGGGGGAGATGGGAGTCCAGATGCCAGGGTCCAGCTGATGTAAAGGGTTATTGTGCCATTTTTGCTGGTCCTTCCTCTAGGTTTAGGGCAGGAAAGGAAAAAAAAACTCAACAAGCATTTATTAAACTCCTATTGTGTACCAGGCACTGTGCTAAATGCTGGGGAAATAAAGAAAGGTAAAAGACAGTCCCTACTCTCAAGGAGTTCACAATCTACTGGGGGGGGAGGGGGGGAGCAGCCAAATAACTATGTACATACAAGCTATAGACATACTATGTTGATAATCAACATAGGAAAGGCACTAGCATTAAGGGAGCTAGAGAAAGGTTTCCTTATTTTTTTTTTTTTATGAAGGGGAAAAGGCCGGGTAATTGCAGTTAAGTAACTTGCCCAAGGTCACACAGCTAGTAAATGTTAAGTATCTGAGGATTTGAACACTCAGGTCCTCCTGACTCCAGGGCTGGTGCTCTATTCAATGCACCACCTGGCCACTCCAAGAAAGGCTTCTGGAAGAGGGTGGGGTTTTAGCTGAGACTTGAAGGAAGCCAGGGATCACAGAGATCCCTGGAGAGATCAGGCAGGAGAGAGTTCCAGGCATGGAGGACAGCCAGTGAAAATGCCTGGTGGGGGCACAGTGAATAGAGCACCAGCCCTGGAGTCAGGAGGACCTGAGTTCAAATCCGACCTCAGACACTTGACACACTAGCCATGTGACTTTGGGCAAGTCACTTAACCCCAATTGCCCTCCAAAAAGAAAAAAAAAATGCCTGGTGTTGGGAGCCTTATTAACTGTGTGACCCTGGGCAAGTAAATCCCTGTTTGTCTCAGTTTCTTCATCTATAAAATGGGGGTAATGATATTTGAGGATCAAATGAGATGACATTTAGAAAGCACTTAGCACAGTGCCTGGCACTTAGTAGGCCCCACAGAAATGCTTATTCTCTCCCCTCAATAACAAGTAGGGGAAGTCAGGAAAGGCCTTTGGTAGGAGCTCCAGAATGAGACAAAGGGTTTTAAATACCAAACCTGAGCAGTCTGTATTTTATCCTAGAGGCAAGACAGGTAGGGCCTGTCTTGAGCAGAAAATTGATGTGGGTGAGACTGGGCAGCTGTGCAGAGGATGCAGAGAGGGCATGGCTGGCTGCAGAGAAAGCCCAGAGACAAAATGGTGTCATGGCAATTAGGGAGCTTTTGCCCAGGTCCACTGTGGAAGCAGGGAGGGCCTGAATGAGTGGTGGCTGTGTGAATGGACAGGAAGGGACAGGTGTGAGGGAGGTTACTAAGGCAGAATCAACAAGGCTTGACAACTGTGACTGGTTATCAGGAGTTGAGAGGGTAAAGAGTTGAGAACTGTGCCCTTGGCAGAAAGAGACAAGTTAGGGATTGATTTAGTTGTGGAATAAGGTGAATTCAATGTTGGCCAGGTTGAGTTTGCAATATCTACAGGTCATACAGGGGGTGTGGGCCTAGAGCTCAGGGGAGAGAGAAGGGAGGGACGTGTGGGTATGAGTGTCATCTCTATAAGGATAGTAACTGAATCTATAAGAGCTCTGCAACCAAACATAGTGGGTGGGGCTTGGATAAATGATCCTCCTAAGGTGCTCAGAAGGAACCATCACAGAGAGAAGTGGAACCAGGAAAAAGCAAAAACCTTAGAGGAGGGAGTGGGCAGTAGTGTCAAAGGCTTGGTGGAGGGCAAGAAGGGTAAGGACTGAGAAAAGGCCCTTGGATTTGTAAAAAGAGATAATTAGTGACCCTGGGAAAAGTGGTTGCTAGGGAGGAGAAAACAGACTGATGGTGTGGGGGGAGGCCAAGCCAAACCCAGCCAATGAAAAGATGAAGGTTCCCAAAATAGTGGCAGGAGCTAAAACTGGTACCTAGAAGAATGCTGAGTTGGACTGGAGAAAGGATAAGAGAGCGGCTAGCTGTTGGGCCAGGTTGTCCCCCTTTAACACATGCCACACCCTCATGGACCAGAACCAGGCCAATTCCCAGCACAGATGGTATACAATTGCCTTCTGTTCCCTTCTCCAGAAAAGTGGGACCTGCTGAGAAGCAGTCACAGGCTGCAAGGTGAGGGATTGAGGTTAGATTCAAGGAGGAATTTTCCTAAAAGCAAAAGAATTCCTCTGAAGAACCTCTGAAAAGTGAGGATTATTTAGCCACAAAGAATAAATGTGTTTACTATAGGCCAAGTACTGTGCTAAACGCTGAGGATATAAAGAAAAAAAAGAACAAAAAAAATCCTTCCATTCCTGGGCCTGCTTGTGAAGGAAAAAGGGATGGGAAGAGAGCAGTCTTTGCTCGTAGTTTTAAGCATAAGACTTAATTAAACTACTGCAGGAGCGATGGGACTTAAGTATAGACTTCCTTAGCAGAACGGATGTTAACCTTCAGAAGAGCTCAGGGACTCTTCCTCTGCGGGGCTGCCCGAACCCAGAGGGCTGCCCTGGAGCGCTGCCCCCAGTGACGGGGCAAGGGATTCTCTGCCAGCCTAGAAAAAGGAAGGGACCCCGTTTACCGGGCGCCTCACACTTGACCCTCTGGCTGCATTCCTTTAACACTGAATATTTAGCTCTTCGGATTCCTTCCCCCTCCCTTCCTTTCCCTCCTCCCGGCTCCTAACCTAAAGCCCGGCTTTACCTGAGGGCTTGGGGGGAGGGGTGGGCCCCGGGCACCTCACCCCCTACTTCTAAAAGCCTGAAGTTGAAGTGAAGGGGGCTAGGGAGAAGGGGGGGGGATCGGACGAGTTTGGAGGAGATTAGAGGAGGAGTCGAAGAGAGCGCTCCGGGTTCCCAGGGTGGGAGGGACAGTCCGCCCGAGGGGCGCCCCCCATTCGGCCGGCGCGCGGCTGCCCCTTCCCCTCGCCCGCCTCCCCCCCTCCGCTCCTCCCCCCTCTCTCCTCCCTCTCGTGCTTCGGCGGGGGTGGAGACTAGGTTTGAGGAACTGATGCTGGGTGCTGAGCTGGGGGAGTCAGACTTCCTGTCCCCGAGACAGACGCGTGCTGGGCGGACCCCTCCCCCTGCCCCCCCATCCTGACCCGCGGACAATAGCTGGACTCCTGGGTCCGCGGCCGCGTCCCGGCTCCCCCTGGGCGGCCCCCGCCCTCGCCAGCCCCCTCCCTCTCCCGGATTATGTCTCGGATCGAATCCCTCACACGGGCGCGGATCGACCGGAGCCGAGAGCAGGCGATCAAGGTGGGCTGGCCTGCGGCGCCCCCTCTCCTTCGGGTTTGGGGCGCTGAACTTGGGCGGAGCAGTTAACAGCGGTCCTGGACAGGAAGGGGAGGTTGGGGGGGGGGGGTGGACGGGAACCGGGGCTTGGGGATCCTGGAAAGTTGAGCCGGGCCGGGACGGGGCAGTAGCGCGCCGGGCCGGAGGTAAAGCTTTGTGGGGGGGGGGGGGTCCCCGCAGCTCCCTTCTCCGTCCTACCACTGCACCGTGTGCCCCCCGCCCACCGTCCGGCAGGCGTCGCCTCCGTGCTCCCACCTTTGTCCCCGCCGGTGGCGGAGGGGTCTTTCCCTGCGCGCTCTTTCCCCGGGACCAAACTGCACACGGCGCGGCCACAAATGGACTTTCCAGCTGTGATTCATCCTCTCTAACCGACCCCCCTACACACAGAGTCACTCACATTCACATTCGGTCTGGGCCGGGGTGGGGGAAGACCAGCCCTTGTTCATCTCCTTTCCATTCTTCCCCACCCCCAACGTGGCTGAGGAAGGGAGTTAATGTCTTTTGTGTGGGTATTCTTCCGTCTACTGAGCCAGCTGTGAACCCTCTGGGGAGCTGTACCCTACTTGCCAAACTCTCCCCCTCCTCCGGGACCCCAAGCTCCAGACTTAGGCCCTCCACCTCTCACCTTTTATCCTTTCTTCCTCAACCCAGGCGTCTGTCTCCCCAAGAATCCCCTTTTCTAGCTATAATTTAATTTCCACATGTGGGACCTTAGACCCACACCCCAAGAGCAATGATCCCTCCAATTCCTTAGCCTCTAGGAAATGATGGGGATGACGCCACCATGAGTAAGTGGGGTCCTGGAAAAGAGCTTGTAGAAGACCCATGCCTAGATTAGACAATCCTCCCACCTCCCGGATAGACAAACACCATTCCTCACTCTCACTGGCCTCATTGTGATCTGGGCCAAGACTAAAATTTCAGAATTGGTTTAATCTCTGACTTATCATCCTCCCCCACACCCTGCTGCCCTGGTGGGCCCAGGTGCTTAGCAAGATCACTCAGAAGCTTGGATGCTGTGCCCGCTTGGAAACCTCCAAAGGTGGTGGAAAACCCTCCTTTTATATTTCCTTTCCTACCTCTAGACAGTAGGACACCTGGACTCCCAAGTCTAAAGGCCAAATCTGATGTGATTTTTATTTGGCTAGCCTGAGGGGTGAGGGGAGAGCCTGACTGGTAAGGCTTGGGCTGAGGATCTGGTATCCTGCAAAGAACTTGAGGTTTCAGTTAGAGTTCTGATCAATAGAGGGCTAGGTTGGGACAACCTGGGGGAAAAAAAACCAGCATAGGGAGAGGAGGCAGCAGCAGGCTTTCCCTGAGCCCCTCTGCTACCACTCCGGGCAGTCTTATGCTCCAGAAGTCTGTTTATTTTTTTGGCCGTTAGAATTGAGACCCTGGAGTGAGGCCAAGGGGGGCGGAGAGGTTTTTTTGAAACCACGGAAATTGGGTTCCACCCTAAAAAGGAAGGGGAGGTGGGGAAGACCAGAGGGTGGGAGGAAAGGGCTTAGGCAAGCGTGAAGGGGTTCTGAGTAGGCAGAATTACTTAGGCTTCTGTGGGGGGCGGGGGAGGGTGTGAGATTTGGGAACTTGGAGGTCAGATGCCTTAGTATTCTTCTTCCATGAGTGATGTCTGGAATCTAAGAAGTCAGTCACCTGGGTTGTCTGTATTCACACCACCTTCCACCCCTTCCTCAGTCCCCATTTCAGGTTGATAACTGGGAGGCTGAATTCACGAGTCTCTTCCTCATTATTGAAGACTGAGACCTGGAGGCTAAAACCCACTGGGGCCAAAAAAAAGTGGGAACCTTTAGAAAGTATTGTGGGCTTGGGCTTGTTGGAAGGGGAGGGTCATGGACAAGAGAACTGGTTACAGAAAGGGGTCCCCTTTCACCAGTATATTTTGTCTCCCTCTCTCCCTCCATTCTAGCTGCCTTCTCTTTCCATTTTTATACATGATAGGAAGTAGGGAAAAATGGAAAGATGAATCTCCATGATGCCCAGATTTGGGCAGGTGGTGCTTTGGACCTAGGTCTTTAGTTTTATCTAGATCTTTACCCATTTTTTGTGGTCACCCATGAGAAGAAAACTCTGCTTTTATCTCCCTCTTCTGCTACTCTCCTCTGGCTCTTCAACTGTCCTTTTTGTCTTCTGTAGCACTTTTAGTACTTTAACTCCTTATTTCTCTTCTTTCAGAACATCACCAACTTTTTTGCTTCCAACATCCCCCTGTTCCACAAATTTCCCCAATTCCCATAAGCTTCTTTCTCTTCCCACCTCTCCCCCACTCCCCAAACCCTGAGACTGATTTTTTTCCGGGAACAAAGGCTCCTTTTCTGACTGGGAAAGGTCAGGGGCCAGGAGACAGGATGCAAAGGATGGCTCTGGGGAGTTGGAGATCTTAGGATTTCTAGGATCCAGGCATTTGGGTGTGAAGCTGAACTGAGGGTGTGAGGAAAGAGGAGAGAGAAGGTTTCTTTGTTCTGAGTGGTGGAGAGAGGTGGCTGGCTTTGTGTATAGGGACTTGAGCGCAGCTAGGGGGAGGGCTGGGAAAGCTGGGGAGGGGACTAAGAGGCCGGAAGTCCTGGAGGCAAGGCTGAGGAAATTGGGGTTCCCCAGGGAAGGCTGACACTCTGGGAGCTAGGAAAACACTGGACAATCTAGGGAGTTATGGAGCCTGGAGAAAGGAAGGAAAACAGACTAGAGAATCAACTGGAGAAAGAGGAATTAAGGTGTGTTGGGGAGGAATCTTTATAGGTTTGAAGGAATTTAAAATGAGAAGCCCAGAGCCCAGCTTCCATGGCTTTGTAAAAAACATTGTTAGGATTTATGTTCAAGAAAAGGAGAGAAGGGGCTGGCTAGAGCCTCTAAGCCTATATATGGGGGTGTGTGTGTGTGTGTGTGTGTGTGTGTGTGTGTGTGTGTGTGTGTGTGTGTGTGTTTGTTTACCTGTGTGTATTTCATTTTCTGTGTCTTTTGATTCCGTGGTTTCAGTGGGGGTGGGGGAACAGATCAGGGAGCAACCAGATTGAAGTCTTTCTGTATGGGAGGAGGTGAAAGTAGAAACTCTGGAGTCTTAAGTATGGAAGATAATTTGTGAATACACACAACCTCATTTTCAGTCCTTAGACCACAGGCGATATGGAGAGAGGTAGTCCATTTCTTTCATCAGTTAGGGTGAGCTGGCTTTTGAGTGTTCAGGCCTTGCTGGGTTTGTTGCAGGAGAATGGGGGGACAAGAACATAGGCTGCAGATAGCAGCTGCCCCCCCTCCCTGCAGCCCAGTGGGCCTGCCCTGTGCCAGGAGGGCAGGGAGCACTGGCACAGCCATTGTTCATCTGCACAAATGCCTGTCTGTTTGCTTTTCTTCCCCCTCACCCCCCTGCTCAGCCTTCTCTCCTGGCCTGACAGGTGCAGCTGGATTGAGAAATGACTAGGGGCCAGAACGTCTGGGTCTTAAAGCAGACTTTTCAGTGACTCTTCTACCTGTCTCTATCTCAGTCTTATATCTTAATTCTCTTTAGGACCCCTGTTCCCCATCCCCTTCTACCTCATTTTGCCCCTGTGCTTCAAAGTACCCTCTCCTACTTTGTCTCTCTGCTCCAGTGACCTCTACTTCCTTCATCCACCAAACATTTATGAAGTCTTGTTTTCAGCCCAGCATTTTCTGTTACTCTGCAACAAATGCCTTCGTTCTGCTTTTGTCCCCTTCTCCAAATAATCTCCTGTAGTGAGGAGATCAGATTTCTAGAATGTTATGAGGGTAATGTCTTGCTGGGATCATCTTATTGTCTTCCCTCGAAATCCTTTCAGTTAGAGATCCTTTGTCCTCCCAATGAATCACCCCAGTCCTATAGTCATAGGGCAGAGCCACAGGTGACTCCAGACCCTAGTAGAGCCCCCCAGTAGAAGCCAGGACACCTGAGTCCTTTCTTACAAAGCAGGGTCTCTCCTGAAAACACTGAGGGCTGTTGTCTGATGTGAGGGGCCAGCAAGAGAGAGGGGAATTAGACCTCTTGGTAATCTCCCAATGGCTGGGGTGGGAGGTGTGCCCAGTTGGAAAAATGAGAGGCTGGGGACTGGGGCCTTTACTATCTCTGATCTCCAAACATCCCAGGCGAGGCTCCACAGGCCTCCAGCTGCTTGCTAGTAGAGAGCAGGAAGCCAAGGTCTAAGCTTTGGCATTGCTTTTCCCTTCCTGTGGGTCATCCTTTTCTTCATCTCCCATTCTTTTTTTTTGGAGGGGGAAGGCAGAGCAATTGTGGTTAAGTGATTTGCTCAAGGTCACGTGGCTAGTTTTTTTGTGTTGAGGCTGGATTTGAACTCAGGTCCTCCTGACTCCAGGGCCAGTACTCTGTTCTCTGCATCACCTAGCTGTCCCCTCATCTCCCATTCTAAGAGACATCATGAAGGGAGAATGGCAGGAGATAACAGAAAACATTTTGGCTATAACCCACAATTCCCTCTCCCTTTCATTCACCCTTCCCCAAGATGAAGATCTCTGGAAGGAGGCTTTGGGCCAGGAGCAAGGAAGGACAAAAGAACCTGTGAGTGGGAGAGAAAGCTCAGGGACTTGGAGGCAGAGGGGGACTATTATTTTGCGCTCTAAGACCCTGAAGGAAGATTCCCTATATCTGGGGTTCTTAACCTGGAGTGGGGAACTTAAAAAAAATAACTATTTCAATACAGTTGGTTTATTTCGTAATTCATATATTTTAATTTGTGAATTTATAAACATTCAGAGATCAGGTCCATGGGCTTCACCAGGCTGCCAGAGGGGGGTCCATGACACACAAAAAGTTAATGGACCCCTGCCCTAGAGCAAGGGGTCTGTTCCCCTCAGAGGCTCAAACCCCAACCCTTCCGCTTACAGAGAAGTCACTTCACCTCTCCAGCTCTCAGTTTACAAATTTGTAAAATGAAAGTGTGGCTAGAGTTCCTGGGCTCCAAGTTCTCAGTCCAACAAATAGCAGCCTTGGGAGAAGGGGGAACCAAATGACCAAAAGGAAAAGGGAAGAAGAGTTCCTGAATTCTAGTCTCCTAAGGAAATTTTCTGAATTCTAGTATCAGTCTTGTGGTTGCCTCTCTAGATGCTTCCAGTTCAAGAGTTCTGGAATCTAATCTTCAAAAGAAAGTCGAGTTCTTGGTTAGCACTGGCTTATTAGAGGAGAGGATTGAGAACATGATGTTTGAAACTGGAAAAACAGCTAGGAAGTTTAAGGGGTGACATGGGGCAGTGAAAGACCTAGGATTTGCCCTTTGCTAATTGACCATCAGGTCCAGCTGAAAGGAAGTCTGACTCTAGCAGCATCAATTGCAGTTCCTTTTCTGGGATTCATGGTCTTGGGTGGTAAATGGGACTCACTAGAATGTTGGGGGCTTTCCTTTCTAGCAAACCCAAACTGGTTTCCTTTCAAGGGGAATCTTGGTGCACAGGGTATTGGTAGGATCTGGGGGACTATACAGTTTCTGAAAGATGAACCTCACTGGAGAGAATTATATTGCTCTGTGGACTACTGTAAGTCTTTTGTATCATATTTAATGAATTTTCTGTGGTGTGAGATAAAGGCTGCCCTGTGCAAGGAAAAATACAAAATACAATGAAAGAGTGGGACCTAGGTGCCTTGTAAATCTCTTTCAGCTTTAAATTTATCATCCTCTGGTCCGGAAGGGGCTGGCATTATAGCAACAGAAGTGAAGGCAACAAGGAAGGCAGCTTGAGGAGTGAAACCAGAAATGAGGGGGAGAGACCTTGATGTATTTTTAACTCCATAGGCAATAAACTAGGCAGAAAGGACTGAAAGTTGCATTAATAAAGATGGAAATTAGCATGAAAGGTTTTCTGATGATTGGAGCTAGGAGACCCTGGATTAAAGAATAGCATTCCCTTTCCTGAAGGTCTTGGAGGAGAGGGAAGTGGTTGGAGAAAGTCCCATCTTATTGAAGGAGTGATAATACCAGAAGGGCTTTGTAAAAAATAATAATAAAACTATCCTTCTTACACTTGAGTCTCCTTTGGCAGTCTGGTTCATCCCCTCCAACCCAGAACACTAGGGCGGGCACAAACTACCTCCTACAATAGCACTAGGCAGTGCCAGGGGCCAGCTCCCTTCTTGGCAGCATCCAAGCCGCTATGTGCTGTTGCTGCTGTCCACTATTTACCAGGCCGGAGAGGGGATCACTTCAGGAGAGGGTAAGTTCCCGGAGATTGAGTTGGGCAGGGTCTCAATCACCAGTGTGCCAGTGGACTTGGCCACTCAAGGCTTCCAGTGGACTCAAGGCCATATTCCTGAGGAAGGAAGGGATCTATCCCATGTCCCCTTTTCTAGGTCTGCCCCTAAGCCTCTTCTTCCTTGATTTTGTCCATATCCTTCCCCCAATTCCATGGATTCTTTATCTCCAAAATTTGGAATATAGGAGACAACAAGAGGTATCTGGACAAATGAAATTATTGGAAATCTGAAGATGGAGTTGGGGGTTGGAAAAATTGTGATTTGAGGAAGAGTATGAAAAAACAGAGATAGGTGCCAGGGTGTGGGGCCAATCTGGGGCACCATGCTATTAGGATAGCAAAACTATATAGCCTACCCTGATCCAGGTAAAGGGAGGTGAAGGAAAGGTAAAGATGGAATTTTTTGGAGGGAATCCTTAAGGGTTTGAAAGGTTATGGGGGGACCTGTAATATTGGAAGAGTGGCTGTTAGATCAAGCTGGAGGGGGGCTAAATTGCTGAGGAAGGATTTTCAGGTGGGGTGGGAGATTTCAGAGTGGGGGAGTGGAAGGTGGATTTGCAATTATCATGAAAGTAGTAGTAGTTAATCTGCATGGAGGCAAAGGAAGGAATACAGGAGATGAAGATTGTGGTATGGGGAGGACCAGAGGAGTAGGTAGAGTTTTAAAAAAAGGTAGATGGGAACTGAGGAGAAGGGGGAAGAAAGGAAAAAGAAAAAGAAGGAGGAGGAGTAGAACAGGGTGAAAATGGAGCAGGAAGAGACAGTGAGGTTTGGAAAAGAGGCAAGAAGTGGGGAGGGGGTAAAGGACCATATGAGAGACCCTTCAAGGAAGGGGAGAGATGATTCTGGGGTATCCCGGAATGCTCAGTGGAACTCCCCCCTTCCAGGTCTTGTGCGCTTGTACAGCCCCTGCTTCTGACTCAGCCTTCAGCCTTCCATTACTTCCTCTTTTTGACCCCAGGCACCATGGCAACCCTCACCCCACTTTTAACCCTCTCTGTGCTAAGGTGATTCAGACTGGGAACCAGGGCTATATAATCCCTCTAAATGAAATTCCCAGAATCTGGGTTTGAGTCCTCTAGAATTCTTAGTCCTTAATTATACTTGGCACTCATCTAGAGTTTGTGGAGCTGTTGGGTAGGGACTTCTGTGCTAGATGCTAGCAGAGATAAGAAGTTGATCAAAACAGGTTATTTTTTTTCTTTATATGGTATTTTTAGGATGAGTCTTAACTGTCAAAGAGTATGTATGATCCGTTTTGTGACCATATTGCTGTCCAAAAAATTTGTACCAATCTATAGTCCAAACAGCAATATAATAAAGTGCCTCTTCCCCAAGCCTTTCTAACATGGAATACTAAAGGGGTTTTGGTTTTTTTTTTCTGGTGTGTGTGTATGTGTATGTGTGTGTACTATTTTGGGTATTTTAGTGCTGTAATATAAGAGGGACACCATTTTAGTATAAGATGTAACTCTGCCTTCTTGGAGCTTATAGTCTAGTAGGAAGATTACTGTTATCTACAATATACATATGAAGTACATTAGAAAAATATAAAAGTGATGTCTGAGGAGGTCTGAGGGAGAAGGCATACAGAATTTGTTGTCAGAAAAACTGGATTTGAATCTCAACTTTGCATGTACTACTTCCTGTGACCTTGAACAAATAACTTAACCTTTCTGGGCCTCAGTTTCCTCATCGGTAAAATAAAAGGATTGGATTAGGACCAAGGTCAAAATTCCATGGAAGAGTTACTTTCAACAAGGGATTTTAGGGAAGGCTTAATGGGCAGGAGGGAGCATTTGAATTAAACTTTAAAGGATGGTGAGGAATTCACTGGATGAAGGAGGCAAGGAGAACATTTCGAGCATGGAAAATAATTTGGGCAGAAGCACAGGAGTTAAGGAAAGTTGAGGTTTAGGAGAGAAACTCACTTAGTTTGGCCAGAGTATAGAATGCTTAAGGGGGAATGTGGTTTAGTGGCCTGGTGGACTTAGCTTCCTTAATGCCTTCTGCTGTTACTTGCTCTGGGATATGGGGGAGTAACTTAACCTCTGGGAGTCTCAGTTTCCTCTTCTGAAAAATCAGAATAAGAAGGGAAATGTGAAACCTGAAACCTATTTCCAAATGGTAGTTGTGAGGAATAAAGGAAATAACATCCCTGGAGGGCTTTCTACAGCCTAGGGACTGGAAAGATAGACCAAGGAGTTTGAACTTGCCTGGGTAAATAGGGAGCCACTAAAGATCTTGGAGAAAAGGAGTTTTTGTGGCCATATATATCTGTCCTAACGAAGACTCAGGACTGTATCTCCAGTCTTTGTTTTTGAGGTTGAGGGGGAAAAATAGCTAACATTTATATAATGCTTTAGGTTTTAAGCATCACAAAATTATATGGTTTATAAATATTACCATGCCCATTTTACAGATAAGTAAATAGGCTCAATGTTATATCATTTGGCCAGTAGTCACATAGCTAGTAAATGTCAGAGGTGAAGGTTGAGTCCAGGTTTTTCCCCTCAAGTCCAGTCAGTGTTTTTACTTTCATATCATAATGTCTCTCAAGGGACTGGCATTTTCTATTCCCCTTTGTCCTTTTCTTTCAAGTCTAAAGGAGAGATTCAAGGATCAGATTCAGGAAGACACTGGAGGGTTCTAGAGTATATGGACATATAGAGATGATGGTACTCTCATCTCTCTATCTTCACTGGTTCTTGGGGAAGATTAGGATGCTGGAGATTGATAGATGAGAGTTCAGAGGACAGTGCTTCAGAACCGGCAAGTTGTCTGTATTAATCAGGGGTTTGGAAAATGGACCAGGCAGTGTGCCATATCGGAACAGCACTTCTGGCGTCAGGAGAGATTTGAGTTCACATTTGAATTCCATGAGCTGTGTGATCCCGGGCAAATTCCTTTACTGTGAACCTCAATTTCCTCATCTTTAAAAATGGAGATGATACCTATGATATCTATCTCATAAAGTCTGAGTTATGAAATTGCTTTGTAAACTTTTAATCTCTACTGGGATGTAAGAAATAAGGCTAAAAGGAGGGTTGACAGTATCTAGCATCTGAGATTTGATAAATTTCTCAGGTTGGTTTGTATATACATGGAGAGAAATTGCATTTTCTTCTATATCCATGAAGTTAGAAGTAATACTGTCATGGAGAAGGGATTTAGGTCAGACAACAATTGGGTATTTCTGAGCTTAAAAAACTTAAAAATGAAAAAAAAGGTTCCTCTCTCTGAAAAGGGTAAAGTGAAAGGGAAGAAGTTAATTTGATAAAAGGCATCAGAGTTAGACTCTAGAACAGACTTTATGACAGAAGCAAGGGAGACTTTAGAATTTCCTTTCCTAGATCTAGATCTAAAAGAAAGAGTGCCCCAAATTGGTTCAGTCTGAAAAAAGGTTCATCTTGCCTAGAGAAAGGGGGATAGACATAATGACCCTACCCCCATCCCCCAGGAAAAATCCCTCTTTAGAATAAAGTGAAGGGGAAAGTCTAGTTCTAATGGGGTGGGGTCAAAGCTAGGAGATTGTGACTTCTGGTCTTAGGGGTAGGACTCCCACCCCCACCCAGTCTGATCAGGGGAATCTCCTTGCTCCCCCTGCTGTGGCTGCCACAGTGACGGCGGCTCTGACACTGGTTGTCATGGTTATAAGAGGAGCTAACTCCCAGAGTTGGTGAGCTGGCATCCTCTGCCTTGCCTGCACTACCCTCCTCTCTGCGCATCTTCTCCCAGCAGAGGGAACACAGAAGCTCAAGGGGACAAGGAGAGCCCAGGCCTTGGGGGTGAGGGTAGATTGTGGGTGAGGATTCTGAAGACCAAAGCAGAAAAGATGAGTGGCAATCGGAGGCAGCCAAGCCGTCGGGGCCAGGTGGGTAGGGGAAGCTAGGTGACTTCTTTGAGATTAAGTCCCTGATGGTTGGAAGATAAATGGAGGGCCCTTCTGGGCAGCTAGCTATTTCCTTAGCATCCTTGGGTAGGAATCACTGCTCCAGATTGCTCTCTTCCTGGCATCCCCCAGGCAGGACCTTCTGATCACCAGTAACCATGATTTGTCTATCTGACTATCTCTCTAGACCCTCTGGAATTTTGCCCAGGTCTTCTCTAGATTGATTTCATTTTTTTCATCTTCCTTACAGAACCGGGAAAAAGAGAAGATGAAAGAAGCTAAGGATGCCCGCTATACCAATGGGCACCTTTTCACCACCATCTCTGTATCAGGCATGACGATGTGCTATGCTTGTAACAAAAGCATCACGGCCAAGGAAGCCCTTATCTGCCCAAGTAAGTTACCCGGACCCTGGTGTTTGTTGCCAGTTTGCCCTTATGTGGCCCTTGTGTCTTTGTTCCTCCTTTCCTCCTGTGAATCCTAAGAGATTCCCTGCTTCTACATACTCTGTTAGGGTCAGATGCTTATATCTTGTGGCTTCCCTCGCTTATTCTGAGGATGGGTAGCTGTGGGAATATGTCCAAAGATAATGTCAGAGGGAGATGGGGAAAGGAAAGGAAACGTGGTGGGGTATCTACCCTGCAGCTGTTCTTCTGGCACTCCCCCCCCCCCCCAGTGACTTTCCTCCTCCTCCGGCTCTCAATTCTGTAACATCTGTCCCAGGAACAGCTGGAAGGGTGGGGGTAATAGGATGAAGATAAGGAATGTGGGGCAGGAGGGGGTGGAACTAGAAAACTGCCAACTTTGCAGCTGGCCCTGTCAATCCCTTTGGAGAGAACTAAGAGTCAGGACTCTAGGATCTATTTCCCCCTTCTTTCCTATTCATTTAAACTGGGAACAGGGCTTGAGATCTCTGTCTAGAAAAAAGAATGGGATTATGGGTTCTGATTTTCCCCAATTTCTAGTCCAGCTCCTTTGTGATAGAGGGAGGGCACATCAGGTTTATGATGTGAGCGCTTTTGGCCTCCTCCTAAACCATGAAGTTGATCTAAATCTAGTAGACTGGGATGAGATCCAGAGGGTTCCCTCTCTCCCTGAGACCTCTAGAAAGGCCTTAGAAGAGAACCATTTAATCTTGCTCCCCCAAAAATATGGGGGCCAAAGTAATGGTTTTGATTAAGGACTGAATTGGAAATGCACTGAAAAAGGTTTTCAATCTGGCAGTAAAGGGAACCTTCATCCCTAATTCTCAAATGCCCATGGAACTTGGGGAAGGGACACTGTAAGTAGCACTTAGGAGACCTCCCTGACCTCTTCTCTAGTTCAAGTGGGGGGTGGCAGAGGGATGTGGAGGTGAGAAGGGATCCCCAATCTAGATCCCTCCAGAGATCCTGAGAAAATTCCCAATCCGGAAGCCTGTTACCACGGGAACAGAGGGAGGCGGGTGGTGCTATTTTGGGAGCAGGTGGAATGCGGAGGTTCGATCCAGAGACACCGAGGGGTGGGGGTTGGAATAAGACTCCCTGGAGGGGATGAAACTCCCCCAGCACCAATGGACCCACCCTGTTTGACTTGTATTTGTGGAAGTGAACAGGGTTCTGGGTATTGTCTGAAGGAGTTAGCAGAGTTTCCGGTGTTGATGCAGTGGGTTGGGGTGGGGAAGGGGAAGCTGGAGGAGGCGGAGTGTATGGTGAAGAAGGAGAGGGCTGGTCAGTCTCATTCTTAGGTTTGGCTTTTTGACCAGCCCTGCTTCAGTGTCATTGTCCTCCTACCTGCTTGCTGTTTACCTGGGTCTTTACTGCCTCAGAAATAGCCTGTCAAGTGAGAGGCAGATGTAGGGCAGATGTGGTTGGTTTGACCCATTTGGAAGACTGGACTGTCAGGGCCTGAGTCGTGGAAGGGCAGGTACTGCTGAATTCTTAGAGGTAGGAACCAAGTAATGGAAGGAAAGAGAAACAGGCTGAAGGTGAAGCTAGACCAAATTTTGGGGCCTTGGCCTACCCTAGAGGTTGTTGAGGTCTTCTGAGCTATTTAGGCCTAAAGAAAGCATCTGTGGTCATATTCCTACCCCCATTCCCATGTTAGTGCCAGTTAGCTGCCTTTGCAACAACCACTCCTCTGAGTTCTTTTTCCTCCAGCTGGCTTTGTGCTCTGTACCCAACCCTGTGCTAACTCTGGTGCCCAGCAGTAGGCCGCCCCCTTCCTTTATCTCCCCAGGCATCTTTGAGCTAAGCCCCCAGAACTTGTTCCCTTCTCCATTTATTCCCTATTGACTAGAAAGAGTCAAGTAGGGCATAAGGGCAGGTGAGGGCACTCCTTATCCTTCACTTTATGAAATGATGAAACAGGAGGCTGAGACCTTGAAGAGGGGGAGTAGATGAAGAGCTGGGGGCGAGGGACAATGGCGGGACTATCCGTCTGTGGATGGGGGTGTGTATAATGTGCGTGTGTGTTTGTCCTCTCCTTTCACCTTTATTGTCCCATCCTTCCAGCTTGCAACGTGACCATCCATAACCGCTGTAAAGACGCTCTTGCCAACTGCACCAAGGTCAAGCAGAAGGTGAGACGGCAGGGAATAAGTGCAGAGGGTTCCAGAGAATGAGAAGGCCATGCCCCTGTGCCTATTGAGTTGGATTGGTGTGGTCTCCAAAGCCCTCCAGTGTCCCTGGGGCAGTCCAGACAAGCTATTGTAAGGCCGCTGTCTTCTGAGGCCCCTGTGCCCCTCTCTTCTCTGGGCGGTGCTCTCCCATGCCTGGCTCACCCAAGGGAGGTGGGCCCTTTACTGCAGTATCAGCCTAGGGGCCAGCTAACTAGCTCTCTACCTCTTGGGTAATGGATATTCTGTTTGCCCTTCTGCCCTAAAGCAACAGAAGGCTGCCCTGCTCAAGAACAGCACGGCTCTGCAGTCCGTCTCCCTTCGGAGCAAAAGTAAGTACAGCCCCCATCCCACTCCCCATATGGTTGTCTAGCTACTGGGCTCTGCTGCCACCTTCAGGTCACTCCCTTCCTCCTCCACAGCAGCAGAGCTAGAGGGTTATATTCTTGGATTCCTCCTGGATAGGACTGAGGGCTAGGGTACTAGGGTTCGAACAAGTGTTAAAAAGAGGCTTGGGGAGGGTGAGTAAACCTACATCCCTGCCCTGTTTAGGATGTATGTGGTGGGGAAGGGATATCTAATTCTGAATAAGGATAGAGAAGGACCTTTGCCTCAGGCAAAGAAGAGACCCGGGGGTCTGCCCTACTTTCCTCACTACTGGGGCTGGGTTTTCCCTACTTCCTTATTCCCACAGCCACCATCCGGGAGCGCCCTAGCTCTGCTATCTACCCCTCCGACAGCTTTCGCCAGTCCCTGCTTGGCTCTCGACGAGGCCGGTCCTCCCTTTCCCTGTCTAAGAGTGTCTCCACTACCAACATTGCCGGGTGAGCTGTTGGGATTTTTTGCTGGGGAAAAGGAGTATTTGTCTAGACAAGTGGGAAGGCTGATGGCAGAAGCTAATGGCTTCCTGTTTAGTAGGAAAGATGAGAGGCGAGGCATGATGGGCATCTCTCCTATCCCCGACTTGAGAATTAGAGATAAGCATGGAGGAGGGGCTTCCAGGTATTTCTGCCTCAGTTCCCTTAAGTTGAAATACATGTACCCTTTCCCCTTAGACACTTCAATGATGAGTCCCCCTTGGGCCTTCGAAGGATCCTTTCTCAGTCTACAGACTCCCTCAACATGCGAAACCGAACATTGTCTGTGGAGTCTCTCATAGATGAGGGTAAGGAGTAGAAACAGGTGAAAAGCCTGGTGAGAGGAGGTTCTGCCTGGGAGGGCTTGGGGCCTCAGGAGACTGGAATCTAGGCTCCAGGGGAAAAGCACTGCTCTGAAGCTCCCCCACACCTTTCCCCCAGGTGCAGAAGTGATTTACAATGAGCTGATGAGTGACTTTGAGACGGATGAGAAGGACTTTGCAGCAGATTCCTGGAGTCTGGCAGTAGACAGCAGCTTTCTGCAGCAGCACAAGAAGGAGGTGATGAAGCGGCAAGATGTCATCTATGGTAAGCAAGGGCCCCAGGGCTCAGTGGGACCAAAGGCTTCCTCAGTTCTCAAGTGGCTTCTGGGCAGAGCCCTTCCCTGACTCTTGACTCACTACTTAAAACTCTCTTAACTTTCTGTCCTTTTAATTCAACCTGGGCAACCAGCAGCTCTTCCTGGAGCCCTGCTGTGGAGCCTAGGACTGTGCTCAGCACCATGAAGGATTCAGATCTTCCCTGTTATAGGAGACAAGCTCTCCATCTATAAAACAGGGGAGTTGAGGTCTCTGAGCCTGTGAACCAACCAGCTGCTAAAAGTATGCTGGCATAGTGATAGAGAGCTAGACTGGAATCCTGGCTTAGATACTTATTAGTTGTGTGACCTTGGGTAAGTCCCTTGCCCTAAGTCTGTTTCCTCGTCTGTAAAATGGAAATGATGATTCCTACCACCATAAGGGGCCATTGTGAGAGACAAACGAGAAGTGGACATGAAGCGCTTTGTAAATATCACTGTGGCCTGGGACACTTAGACAGCTACACAGAACAGCAAGGTCAGTTGGCCCGCCCCTGCTCCCTCACTGACACTCTGGCCTGCCTCGCCCAGAGCTGATCCAGACTGAGCTGCACCATGTGAGGACGCTGAAGATCATGACCCGGCTGTTCCGCACGGGACTGTTGGAGGAGCTGCAGCTGGAGCCAGCCCTGGTGCAAGGCCTTTTCCCGTGTGTGGACGAGCTCAGCGACATCCACACCCGTTTCCTCAGCCAGCTGCTGGAGCGCCGGCGCCAGGCCCTCTGCCCAGGCAGTACCCGCAACTTTGTCATCCCCCGCCTAGGGGACCTGCTTATCAGCCAGGTAAGGAGAGGAGAGCAGGCCTGCTGAAGGGTGTGGCTGGTGGGAATAGGACAGACCATAGAGACAGAATTATTCTGTAGCCTCAGGGATGGCAGGAGAAGAGGAGCATCCGGAAAGCAAAGACTTCCCTTAGAAGTAGTCTGAGCCTCAGCTGTGTTAACCCACCTTTGCCTCTAGTTCTCAGGCTCCAGTGCAGATCAGATGCGTAAGGCCTATTCTGAGTTCTGTAGCCGTCACACCAAGGCACTGAAACTCTACAAGGAACTATATGCACGAGATAAACGCTTCCAGCAATTCATCAGAGTGAGTAAGGCTTTGCTATAGCCTTTACCTAGTGCTCCATTTGGTCCTTAACTCCACTTGGTCCTAGACTTTTTTTATCCCCAGCTTATGTACTGGCTAGGGAACCGAGGTCTTTGGGATTGGAAGCTCCATTGACCATCTTGGATCTCCCTGTCTTTGACCCTGTCCCTTCTGTTCTGCCCCACCCCATCTGACCTTGCTTCTTCTGGTCTCTTCTGATTCTGCAGAAGGTGACCCGTTCCACAGTGCTTCGGCGGCATGGGGTACAGGAATGCATCTTGCTGGTGACCCAGCGAATCACCAAGTACCCCGTACTCATCGACCGGATTTTGCTGCATTCCCGAGGTGAGGAGGGGAGAGCCTGAGGCTGGGACAGAGCCAGCCTATGGGGGTGGACCCGAAGGCCCAGGAAGCTGACAGGACTAGAGACAGCCTTTAGGAGAAGGGTCAGGTAGAATGACGCTGGATAGGAGGGAGACCTTCTTCTTCCTGACTTCCCCTGCTGTCCCCTAGGCAATGAAGAGGAACATCGGGACCTGACAACAGCCTTGGGGCTGGTGAAGGATTTGTTGTCAGCAGTAGACCAGGAGGTACATGAACTGGAGAAGGGAGCTCGTCTGCAGGAGATCTACGGACGCACAGACCCACGTGCCCAGGCCCCAGTGCCTGGCAAGGGTCCCTTTGGCCGAGAAGAGCTTCTTCGTCGAAAGCTGATACATGATGGTTGCCTGCTCTGGAAGACAGCCACGGGGCGTTTCAAAGGTCAGTTCTTCATGTCCTAGTGACCTATAATCTGAAGTAGACAGAAGGAAAGACAGGCAATTCATATCTGACCCTAAGATAACCTTAGAGGAAGAGAGATAGTCTTTGTCACTTAAATAAATTTATGGCCCTTGTTCCCATTGTTAACTGAAAGATAAACTGCCCTATGAGGACATCATCATCTTCTATGGACCCCACTGTAATACAGGTGCTAGTTTCAGAAAGTGAGAGACAATTCTCCTAGGACACAGATGGATGGAACAAAAAAGTCTGAGTAAAATCCCACTGCTAAGGGGACTATTGGGATTTGATCTCCTGCAGGAAGGCTTCTGGAGGGGCAGCTAGGTGGCAAAGTGAATAGAGCACTGGCCCTGAAGTCAGGAGGACCTGAGTTCAAATCCAGGCTCAGACACTTGTCACATTTATTAGCTGTGGGACCTTGGGCAAGTCACTTAACTCCAATTGCCCAGCCTTCCCCCCCTCCAAGAAAAAAAAAAGGAAGGCTTCTGGAGGAGAGCAAAGACAGGAATGGACAAAGAGCAGAGTGGCTACAGTGGGGGAATGAGGGCAGGTTTTCCCACTCTCCTTCTTCTCAGAATTGGTTTGCACTGGGAACAGATTCTTACTGGTTCAAGTTGGCTTCACCAGAGCTAAACTGGACCTTTGTACTCCCTTTATAAAAGTTCCAGGCTTTTGCCTTGGATCTTGTCAGTCTTCACCAACCTCCTCCTTCCTTCCACTCCCCTCTCTCCCATTCCTCCCACGCTGCAGCTAAGAATATAAACCATGGAGGTTAAAAATAGCAAGGCTGGAGAGCTTTATTTTCTGAAGTATTTGACAAAACACCTCCCCTTCCCTGTGCCATGCCCAAAGGATTGTAAGGTCCCTAAGGGCAAGAGGAAGAAGATGTCTCTCTCCAGAGCTGATCTGTTCTTCCCCATTTTATAGGATTGACCTTTGTCTCCTGCCCAGGAGCCCCACAGAGTCAGAGGGACAGGAGGAAAAGGTCAGGGGAGGGAGCTGGAAAGACTGTGAAAAGAGAACTGTAGGGCTGAAGAAAGATGGAATTGTTTAACCTGAAGATCAATCTGAGATTGGGGGTGGTAGCAGTAAGATTTGGTAAGGCTCTTAGAGTCTGTGAAGGTTAATTCTGCAGCAGAGAGGGACCTGCTGTTCTCCTCCACTGACTATAAAACAAGAGGGTGTGGGCATATGCTGCAGTAGGAGGGATTTAGGTTAGGTATCAAAAAGGACTTGAGTGAATTGGAAAGTATGGAACTGCAGTTTAAAAAGGAATGGAGACTTGACTACAGGAGATACTCACATCTGAATGGATGGGCCATCACTTGTCCTGTCCAGTGCCATGGAGTAAATTTAATGATCCTTCAAGTCCCCTTCCAGCCTAAGGTGACCCTGGAATTCTACAAGTCACCTCCTCTTTGCTTCTCACCCCCATTTCTGAAATATAGGAAGAGTATTTGAGGAATTTTAGAGGAAAGGCAAAGATCAGGGGGAAGGAGAGGAATTAGGAGCTATCACCTATCGAGGCAAAACTGGTCGAGTTGAGAGGTGAGAGAAAAGGAAAATCAGGTTTCTAGTTCATCCAATACTGACCTGTCACCCCTCTTGCCAGATGTGCTGATGCTGTTGATGACAGATGTGCTAGTGTTCCTTCAGGAGAAGGACCAGAAATACATCTTTCCTGCTTTGGTAAGACCATCCCTCTCTTCTCTTACCTCATGGTCAGCTAGGCACCCTAACCCTCAAGAATTCTAGAGTCGGAGCAGCTAGGTGGTGCAGTGAGTGAGAGTGCCGGCCCCAGAGTTGGGAGGACCCGGGATTGGTTCCGGCCTCAGATACTTAACATCCACACAAAAAAACTGGTCGTGTACCCTTGGGCAAGTTACTTAATCCCAATAGCTTTAAAAACAAAAATTCTAGAGTATCCAGAGTCCTTTTTTTCCTTTGGATTGGCAAGATACCAACCAGTCCCTTACCCCACCCCATAATTCTGACAGATCTCTAAACACTTTGAGGAAATAAATTTCTTAGGAAGTCTGCGATGTTAGGACTCCTCAGCTCACTCCTCTTTTCTGTCTCCCTTCTCTGTCAGGACAAGCCAGCAGTAATCTCACTGCAGAACCTGATTGTTCGGGACATTGCTAACCAGGAAAAGGGGATGTTTTTGATCAGCGCTGCTCCCCCTGAAATGTATGAGGTTCACACAGCCTCCAGAGAGGACCGGAACACTTGGATCCGTGTCATCCAACAGAGTGTTCGTGTGTGAGTATTCAAGGGAAGGCCCGTGTCTGCCTCTCTATATATGTCAGTCAACAGTATTTATTGTGTCAGATGTTATGGATTGAGGGAGAACTGTTTGGAGCCCAGAGCAGATCTGCGGCCTTCTTTCATAAAGCAAAGATTGGCTAAGTGAACACAACCAGCACTAGGGAGTTGGTCATTCTCTAAAGAAGAGGGAAATGTGGAACCAAAGCAGAGCATGGTATGAGTGGGTAGTGTCCTGGGTAGAGGAAACAGCGGGCATGAAAGGTCATAGGTGGACCTTACGGCCTTTCCCACCTTCATCTTCGATTTGCCCCATCTCTCCATCATAGGTGTCCATCCAGAGAGGACTTCCCCCTGATTGAAACAGAAGATGAGGCCTATCTTCGACGGATTAAAAGTAAGCATTATACCCTTCTCATTCCATGTCCTTGGTCATCCCACTCTAGCATTTTTTCTTCATCACTATCACTACCCACCAAGTGCCCCTACAAATAGCAGTCCTCCCTTGTAACAAGCATAGCAAAGGAAAAACAAGTCCAGACATTGGCCATCTCTGAAAATACATCTCCTCTGCACCTCTAACCCATTAGCTCTTGGCCAAAAGGTGGGGAGCATATTTCATCAGTCTTGGTCATTACACTCTTGTCTTTTAAAGTTGCTTTCCTGGTTCTGCTGACTTCATTCTGCATCTGTTTATACAAGTCTTCCCAGATTTCTCTGAGTCTATCATCTTATGGTGCTGTCATGTTCCATTACATTCAGATACCATAATTTATTCACCCATTTCCTAACTGATGGATACTCACTTTGTTTCTCTAGCTTCTTTTCCTATGTCCCCACTCTGCCCCGGACTCCTACTCATCCTGGAGCCTTCTGGCTTGGTTCCTCTCACCCTCTTTGCCCTTTGTCTCTCTTTCCGTCCCTGCTTGCCCTTGGTCTTCAGCGGAGCTGCAGCAGAAGGACAGGGCGCTGGTGGAGCTGCTGCAGGAGAAGGTGGGACTCTTTGCTGAGATGACCCAGTTCCAGGCAGAAGAAGATGGAGGGGGTGGAGGGCCGCTGCCCACCTTGCCTCGTGGTCTCTTCCGCTCTGAGTCCCTGGAATCCCCTCGTGGGGAGAGACTGCTGCAGGATGCTATCCGTGAAGGTAAGAGAGCCCTCAGGGATAGACCACAGAGATACACTCCATCCAGAATTCAGATGTGCACACACAAAGGCATGAATACTCAGCCTTATCTCTGATGTGCCTGGGATGGCTGTCATCTCCCCTCCTCTCATCCCAGCCTCACATGGGTATGCCTCTTCATTTTATCTGCTATACCCCTTGCTGCTCAGTACTTAGACATTCCCTTTTTATGCAGTACCCAGCTCTGTTTCCCCTTGACCTTCTCTTTTCTTTCCTTCCCCCAGTGGAGAATCTGAAGGACCTGCTAGTTGGACCTGGGCTAGATCTGCCCCTGCCCCCACGGGAATCAGCCTTGTCCTTGGAGCCTGACAGCAGTGGCAACACCAGCCCTGGTGTCACTACCAGTGAGTGCCTGGGGCTGAGGGGATTGGAGGACTCAGAGGGGAAACAGACAGGACCAGAAGGAGATGGTGACCAGAATGGGAGGAGTTAAAGGGAAGAAATGGGAAGAGACCAAAGGGAGAGAAGTTATAATAAATGACAGGAGTTTATGCAGCAGTTTAAAGTGCCTCTTTCACCTCATCGGAGCTTCTCAGAAGGTCTGGGAGGCAAATATTGCAGGTGTGAGTCTGCATTGTACAGCACAGAGATCACTCTTCTGTGGTCACCCATCTGGTTCATGTCAGGTGCAGGGTTTAAGCTCAGATCTTCCAGACTCCCAAATCCAGCACCCTCTCCATTCTACCAAGGCTTTAGGCCCATCTCTTTCTCTTTTCCTCTGATAGATGGTGAAACAAGGATCTTTAACGGTTCCATTGAGCTTTGCAGAGCTGACTCAGATTCAAGTCAGAGGGTGAGTCATTGGTGGGACTATCAGACCTGGCCAGGATGGGGAATAGATGACTGGCTTCTTTTCAATTAGGGTCTCTGTTGGCTGATGGGCAATACAATGGAGGGCTAAGGAGCTGAGACCTGAAAAGTCTCTAATTCCCCATCCTTCCCTTCACTACAGGATCGAAATGGGAACCAGCTGAGATCTCCTCAGGAGGTAAGATGGGAGAGCACGGTAATAGGGTTGATGATAAAGGATTGGGAGAATCAAGGCCCTTGACCAGAGAAGCAGTTAGAGCCTAAAAGGGTGATGACAAGAGAGATTACCTAGCTGGGATCAACTAACATGTTCCCCTACCTGCCTCATTTAGCTCTAAGTCTGAATGTATGTGTCTTGTTCCCCCCACTCTTCTATCCTCAGGAGGCCCTGCAGCGACTAGTCAACCTGTATGGGCTTCTACATGGCCTTCAGGTGAGTGAGGGCATGGCAGAAAGGAATCTGACTCCAGGGGGGGAAGTAAAATCCGAATGGAAAGCCAGTTCATGGAGGTGGGAAATGGGAAGACCCACTATCGTCCAGAATTTTCCAAGTACTCATAGCCTAGGTATCCCAGGAAGGCTTGACTAGAACAGGTCCTTGGTGGGGGTGGTCAGGGAAGGAGAATTGTGACCCATACACCCTTATTTCTCATTCCACCCCAGGCAGCGGTGGCTCAGCAAGATACTTTGATGGAAGCAAGGTTATCAGAAGGCCCTGAGCGACGGGAGAAGCTAGTGTTGTCTCGGGCCAACTCTCGAGATGGGGAGGCAGGCAGGGCTGGGGGTGCCCCCGTAGCTCCAGAGAAGCAGGCCACAGAGCTGGCCCTACTGCAACGACAACATGCCCTGCTGCAAGAGGAGCTCCGCCGATGCCGGCGTCAGGGGGAGGAACGGGCTGCTGAGGCAGGTGGCTTAGAGGCTAGACTCCGGGAGAGTGAGCAGGCTCGAGCCCGACTGGAGCGTGAGGCAGAAGAAGCAAGAAGGCAGCTGGCTGCCCTGGGCCAGACTGAGCCACTCCCAGCTGAGGCCCCCTGGGCCCGCCGGCCTCTGGACCCCCGGCGGCGAAGCCTCCCTGCTGGGGACGCCCTCTACTTGAGCTTCACCCCGCCTTCCCAGGTGAGCAGAGCTCCTCCCTTGTGCTTGGGTGAGAAGCCACTGATACACAGACATTAGAGAACCTAAAATGAGTGGGTTGTGCTGGGCCTTACTGGCACTAAGGGGATGCTTACTCAGTTACCAGCTGGGCTGGACTCGACATCCCTTCCATCACAGCAGACTGAGAAGAAATTGAATGGTAGGCCTGAAAGAAATCCTAAGATATTTCCTGGAAAGGTGTTTGGTTTTTGGAGCAGATGAGCCAAGGGCAAGTAGAAGAAGGAGAGAGAGAGAGAGAGAGCACAGAGTAGGGTCTGGGGTTCTTCCCAGCCCATTGCCTGAACCCACCTGCGTGGAGTTAGGCAGGCAGCCTGGATCATTAGCTTGTCTTCTTCCCCCACCTACCAGGCTGTGCCTCAGATATGCCGAGGCCATGACCGCCTAGATCTACCATTGACTACCCGCTCCATTCATCGTACCTTTGAGGACCGAGAGGGGCCTGAGCTAGGCAGTCCTGAGGAGCGGCTTCAGGATAGCAGCGATCCCGATACCGGCAGTGAGGAGGAGAGCTGTTGCAGTCGATTGACCCCACCACATAGTCCCCGAGGTGAGTCTCTGGAGGGTCACAAGGAAGGTAGTTGGGACATGAAGATAGTTAGGGACAGGGTAGAGGGCTCCCTTCATTTCTGTCTCTGGCTGCTTCAGCTTACTCATGGCCCTTTGAATGACTGTGCTTGTGATAATTCTTCTGATCCCTGGGGGGTAGGGGCAGGCTGCTCTTCCTGTTTTGTCAGGTGCTGATTGGATGGGGGTACTCTGGGAGGCCAGTTTCCTGTTTTATCTGTAATTAGTTAACCACAGGGCCTCCAAAGAGGCAGGAAAGTTGGAGGTGGTGGGTACTTCTTTTCTGGGCCCCTGTCCATTGGTCACCCTCTCTTTTTGCAGATTTCCCCCGAATGCAAGACATTCCAGAGGAGAGTGAGAGTCGAGATGGAGAACCTATTGCCTCAGAAAGTTAAAGGGCCTCTTCCCCACTTCCTGATCCCCTCCAGGGCTATTCCTGGAGAATAGAGAGTTGGGGGAGTAGCCTTTGGATGTCCATATTACATAAGTGAGGGGGACATATAATAGAACTGATGACTGTTGTGTGTTCTCCACCCCCACACCCCAGAACTCCCAATCAGGGAGAGTGGGGTTGCTTAAGGGGTCAGAAAGCTGTGGGATGTGCCCTCTGGTAGCATCCATAAGCAGCACCACAGATGCCAATTTTTCAGACCCCACCCTCACCTCTCCCTCATCTGGAAAGATTTATTTATTTATTGTTTATTAGGTGGGTGGGAGGGAGGGAGGGACTTAAAGGACCAGGGACAAGGGAACCAAGCCATAAAGGGACAGACAACCTGGCCCTTTAACACTACTGGGGGAGTCGGGGAGGGAAGACCAACCAGAGGTTAATCCTTCAGTTACTGGACTTCAGCCTAGCACTCCTTACCCTCATATTTAAGTGGGGGCCAAAATTACTAGAACCCTTCTGCCCTTTAAAAAGGGATATGGACAGGGCAAGTGTCCCTCCCACTACAGACCTCCTAATGCTGCTCATTCCAACCTCCATTGTAGCTCCTGGGGGCGTCCAAGGTGTCTAAGAACCCAGAATGGTCTGGAGTGGAGACTGGGGTGGGACCAGTGGTAATGGTGAGAGATCCATTGGGACCACAACGTTTTGGTGTTTTGTTTTTTTTTGTTTGTTTCATTTTGTTTTTTTGTACCAAAGCTGACTGCACGTATTTTATATTTTTAAGAAAAGATCATAGGCAATTAGAGATGCTGACTCCAACCAACCCATGTCTCCGAAGAAACTTGGGGAGTAAGGTTGGGCAACAATACTTGCTCACCATAATCAGCCCTGGTGGGGGGGCCTTTCCTGGCTCCTTTCACCAGTCTTATCTCCACTCAACCAGTTGGGAATGCATCAAGGATGTATAGGAAATATCTGGGGGCCTTGTGGTCTGGTTTGAAAACCAATCTTGAATTTTGGTTTGGGGGATTTTATTAGCAAGTGTCAAATACCCTCCCCCCTGGGCCCAGCACTTTTCTGATGATTTGATTGTAAAAAGACCAAGCACACAGAATTAAAGACATGGAACCCCATGGACTTGATTTTGTTGTATGTAGAAAAATGAAAATTAAAAGGAGGTTTGGGCCGGAAAATAATCTGTGTTTGGAAGCAGTTTCATTCTTATGGGCAGTTGGAGTTCACAGTGAGAGAACTTAGCTAGGTTTGAGCTGCTGAGCTGTAGACTATCTGTAGGGGATTCGTCTATAGTCGGTCCATCTCCCCTCACAGAGTTCAGTTTAATGATCCATCAACAAGCATTTCTTTAGCTCTTTTTTTGTACCAAGCACGCTGGGGATACAAAACGAGACAATATTACATCCCACTTGGGGAGATAGCACATAAGGAGTTATAAAATCGATATGTGCTATGCCAGCCTCACTGTCCTTCCTATCACAAGCCCTTGGGTGACCTCACTAAGATGGCTCCCCACCAAGCTGTTTGTTTGCTCTTGGCCCCACTAAGGAGCTGATTCTTTTCACTTCTCATTTTTTGGTCCTTTCTACCTTCCTCTTTCTGGTCAGATTCATATTTTAGATTAGGAGTGAATGAGAGAAGGCCCTGAGAGGTGCGACCCTTCCCTGCTACTTCTACACCTCTGCCTCCCAATAGTCCTGGTGCCTTTTAAGGACCCAGAACATGAGATTGAAACTGAGGCTCAGGGTACTGGCCTGTTCTCTTTAGTATCTTCCTAAAATTACGAGAGTTCCAAGAGCTATTGGTATATTTATATCAGTTTTCTTGATTCAACCAAAATTTCCCAACTAAAGGTTAATACAATATAAATGGAAAGAGGAACAGGAAATTAGGAAGAGTGGTCTGTGTGGAGAGTGAGCTATCAACTAGATTAGAGGGTGGAGAGATTGTAATCAACTAGATTAGTTGGATTAGTCAACTAGAAGGACAGAAACAAGTGCAGAACAAATGGGGTATATGCTGATAGCAGGGAGAGGTGGGAACTGGCAAAGACCCCAAAAGAAGTATATGGAAAAACACATCATACCATGGAAAGTCTAGAAACTAGGATCCTGCTTTCTTTCCTTATTTGACTATATCCTGTTGCCCCTTCCTGAAATCCTTGTAAACCTAAACTTAAAAGAAATTTTTTCAATAACATTTGCTCCAGCCCCCCTAGAGAGGCCCCTCCCCACAATTCCCATCCTAGATTCATCAGAGAACTAGCAGGGACCTTCAGCACTTTTAGCCCTTTGTTTTACCAATAAGGAAATGGGCCAAGAAAAGGTCAATGACTTGTCCAAGGTCACAAAGTGTCTAGAGGAGGGTGTTTTCACTCCCAATTAAGGGCAGTTACCTCTTCCCCCACCTCTGCCTCCTCCTTATTACACTTTAGAAAGTTTTCTCTGATCCCATCACCCTTCTGTTGTAGAATCACTCCACTTCTTATTTGGCCTTTTGGGGAACCAGGAGCCCAACTGCTTCCCCTATAGAGGCCTCAGTCTAGGGCTCCTTGTCCTCTGCATTCCCCTCTCCCCTTCTCAGCAAATATAAGTAGTCTTCTTCCAGCCCCAGGCTCTACTCACATGATTGGCTCCTTGTTTTCATCTGTCAATATTGACCATAAAGCAGAGGTGCCCCCAGAGGAGTCAGTATCCAGTTGGTACTTGATGCTTAGGTATAGTCCTCAGAGGAACTGCTGGACTAGAGAAAGCTGTTCCTGAGGGACCAGGGCAAATTTTCTATTTTGAATTGACTAAGAATGTACATAAGAATTTCGGAGCTGGGCTTCAACACATAAAAGAGGAAATTAAGCACCAAGAAGAGAAACACCAATTACACTTCATTAGTAGTACTGCTTAACAAGTTTGCAATTTAAGTTACTGTTTAATGCACTTCTTGCCAAGAACTAGATAAAGATGAAATTGGTTGGGACTACCTGGAGGTCATTTGTTTACTCTGGAGCTTTAGCCCTGTCACACACCTACAGAAAACAGAGGTCTCCTTTTCCTTCTCGTATCTCCTTGGATACTACCATTTCCCTGTTCCAGGACCCTTGCAATTTAAAAGCCTTCATGGTTCCCACCTCCCACGTTGTGATCCAGTAGATAATTCATATCTTCCTGACTGACTTCTGTTCTCCCAACTTCAATTTGGGCAGCTTCTCACCCTTCCCCTTCCCCCCAAGAACCCACCAAGTGTTTTAGGAGGTGGGTTTTCATTTCATTCTTTTTTTGAGGATCTTCAGGGAATAAAACAGCATCTCAGAGCTCCTTTCACCCTTTTTCCCACTTCTCTTTGAGGTATACAAGGGAAGTGAGGAGGAGAGAATGGAAGGGAAGACTATTCCTACTCCCTGTTTTCAGCCCCACCCCCTAAACCCATCCTGCTCCAGATGGCACTTAAGGTGGCCCTGCTAGATAGGAAGCTAAGGACTCAGTTCCCCTCTTCTCCCCCTCCCCTACCTTAATGTTTCTGGAGGATTTCAGGCTTGGACATTCCTATTGACAACAGGTCTCTGTAAGTAATCCCAGTAATCCCTGGGAAGAGGGATAAATCTAAGCCTGCAGGCTGTTTCTCCCATAGACAGTACAGGGGAACCAAATGAGCACTGAGTTTAGGGGAGATCCAGTTTTCCTAAATTAGGATTTAAATGATGTGAGCAAGTCAACTTCATCTGTCGAGGTTTCCATTTGCCCATCTGTAAAATGAGCGAATTAGACAACCTCTACAGCCTAATAGCTGTAAACCTATGACCCTGGCATTGTCCATTCATAGCTAATGTTCAAGGACAAGGGGAACACTAGTTTGGGGGTGGATTTTAGCTGTAACTGCTAAAAACAGTCCAAATTGAAGGTGGGAAGGGAGAAGGGGGGGAGGGGGCTAGAAGGGAGCCACAACCATCAGCCTGAGCTGGTCATAGATCTCTCACCCTTTTGAGCTGGGACTACTGAGGGTTACTTCATGGTGGGAAAAGAGTACCACTGTAGGGAGAAGTCAGGAAGGGTTAAGCAGTCAAGAATACCTACCCAGACAGAGCACTGGTGCCACTGGGTGAGGCTGAAACAGAGAGATGGTAGAGAACCAAGAAGTTTATTCATAACTCTTCCCCTCCACCTCCACCCCAACAACAAATGGAGACCTAGGGTTTCTTTGCACCACCCTGCCTTGGGCTTTGAACTCATCTACCTATCCCAGAGAGAAGTTAAGGATGGAAGATCAAACATCCCAAGGTGTCATGGCCTGACAGAGTTGGGGTCTGGAAGGG
The DNA here is from genome assembly GCA_011680675.1 of Gymnobelideus leadbeateri. Lineage (NCBI taxonomy): Eukaryota > Metazoa > Chordata > Mammalia > Diprotodontia > Petauridae > Gymnobelideus > Gymnobelideus leadbeateri. Next base: position 876,716 of record WOXC01004225.1, on the reverse strand, counting down.
AGAGAGATAAAGTTTATATAGTGGAAGGTCTTGTTTCTGTATCTGCCACATTCAGGTTAGTGAGAGTGGTGGAAAGCCCACTGCCCTGATGGCTGTTCTTCACCTCCTGCTGTCTCCTCTTTTGAAGAGCTACTTGTTCTGGCTGGGCTTGTCTCCCACCAGGCAACTGTGCCCACAGCCTCTTCAGGGCCTTGCCCAGTGCCTGCCGGGACTCCTGGCACAGGAAACAGTAGATCACAGGATTGAGGCAGCTGTTACTTCGTGCCAGGCAGACAGTAAAGGGGAAGACATAGGTGTGAAGGGCATGGTAGATGCCGTCCCAAGGCACGATGTCAAACTTCACTAGGACCCCCCAGAGTGTGACAACATGGTTAGGGAACCAGCAGAGGAAAAAAGGACACAATAATAATCCGGACAGAGCGGGCCACCAATTTGTCCCTCTTCCTCAGCTGCCACTGCCGAAGAAATGCCAACAGCATCAGATAGCTCATTGCTATGACACTCAGAGGCACTACAAAGGCCAATACAACCCTCTGTAAGTGGTAAACACCCAGCTATCGAACACTAGGGAATCGGAACAGGCACAGTCGAACTCCTCCCACCTCACCTTCAACCCCAAAAATTGCTGTGGGGACTGCTGCAGCAGCTGCAGCCACCCATGCTACCAGGCTGGTCCCAAAGGCTCAGGAGGATGAGAGGGAAGTTCCTGGTCCAGCAGCCATGGCCACCATCCAGTATCAGAAGATGCTGAGAGCAGTGATGAGGAAGACCCTAGCATAAATGCTGAGGACAGTGCCTGTCAGAACCACCTTGCAGAGAATGCCTCCAAAAGGCCAGTGGAAATCCAGGGCATACTCGGCCGCCCAAAAGGGAAAGGTGAGTGCCAATCCCAGGTCAGCTAATGCCAACCTGAAGATGAAGGTGCTGGTTGTTGGACTCGAGGCCCAATGATTAAGCCCACCTAACACCCACAGGGCAGCCAGGTTGCCCAAGAGGCCTATCATTCCCACCAGTCCATAGGCCAGGGCAACTATGACTCTGAGTGCCAGGTCATCTGCTGTTACTGCAGCATCCTCCATGCTTAACACTTCATCATTGGAGGCATTGGCCCAGGACACAGGCAGTGGTGTGGAAACACTAGGTGTGGACATCTTGAGGGTATCGGCTATCTGTTGTGTCTGAGCTGCAGTGCCAGGCTAGATGACTGCCAGGTACAGAAGCTGAAAAAAGATGGGACTGTCTCTCCAGGCAGGCAGCTCTGAGTTGATGTTGTTTTTACAACATCTATCTACCTGCCAGCAGCCCCAGGCCACACCCACATCTTTAGGGGTGAGGTATTGATGGGACACCACCCCCTCCCTGTGGGTCAAGGTTGGCGATAGGTGGGGCAGAACAAAGTAGAGGGCCTCCCCCTACTACTCCAAGGGAACTCATTAGAATTTTTGTCCTCTTGGTGGAGGGAAAAGCTGGGAAAATAACTGTCTAGGGATGGGGTAGCAAGAGAGAATTCCAGAGCAAAAGGAAAACAGAAGGTGGAGAGGGAAGTTCAGATTGCAGATTTTACTTCTGGGTTAAGAACAATGCCACCTTGGCTTACCCTAGGGTTGTTGGTCCAAAGATAACTAGTCTCCATCTGCCCCTAATGTGGCTTTTAGTATCTTCCTCCTACCTTTGCTGAAGGCGATTGAATGATTGCTTGAAGGTGGAATTGTATTGGGGGAGGAAGATGTCATCCAGCAATTTTTCCAGTGTCCAAGGAGTACCATCTCAGACACTGCCTGGCCTTAGGCTGAGGAATTAGTGCAGTAGGAGAACAAGGAAGGGAGAGGAAGACCTTGGGCTTCCTTGCTGACTCATCTCCAGGTATCTTCTTTTACTGCAGACTCCCCCTCTTCTAGGTCTGTCTCTGTGGTCCAGAAACACCCAGTCCAACACATAAAAACCACTCTGGTGAAAAGGCCGTTTTCAGAACCTACCAACTGGAACGACAAGCTTCTTTTCCCCCACCCCCCACCCTGAAAAGGAGAAAGGAAAAGTGATCACTGTTAGAATGGGCAGATAAGGAGCTGAAGTTCCGGGGGAGAGGGTGAGGTCAATTTGTTCTCAGACTTTTATCTACACCCTTCCTCCCCTCCTTTCTCAATCTCCCCCACCCCCAACACAGATGTTAATTAAGATAAAATTTGATGATTAGATCTCTGAAAGCTGGGGAGGAGAGGTTCAGCATAATAAATCTGGGATGGGCTACTCGGTGAACCAGTAAAGAACAGAGCCTGAGCTCCTGGTCAGACTGGGTGCCAAGACACCCGAGTTTCTTAGCTTAAGGGGAGATGAGAGGTGGTGGAGGTGGTGTTTTCATGCCCAGATTTTAGCAACCCACCACTCATTCTTTCTACCTTGTGGATTCATGAACAAATAATAATTCAAATAGTCAAGAAGGCAATTTATGGGCCCCAGTGACACATGAACCATGTACTTTGGTCTAGTAGTGAAGGTACATGTTTAATTGGGTGGGTGGCTGGTAGTTAGGAAAAGAGGCTACGGTTCCCTTCTACCACCTCCTCCAAAGGGCTGTTCCCTCACATTATTTTCAAATGCTCGTTTTCATCTGAAATTTAAACTTCTCATATCAAGTTTTTTGGGTTTGTAGTTTTTAATTTGGTTTTTTGTTTTTTTAAGAGACACTGCCACCTGCTGGCTAGATTTACAAACTGCATACCAGACCAGAAATAAAATGTCCCAACATTCTAAAACAGTAAGCACCTACTATGTGGGAGGTGTCGTGCTCCATACTGTAGGGAAACAAAGAGGAATAAGACACAGTTTTTCCCTCAAGCAGTTATTTGGAGTCACAGACTTTTATTGGAACCAGATCTGTGATTTCATTGGCATGCTGTCATTCAGTCATTTGTCAGTCATGTCTGACTCTGTGACCCCATTTGGGGTTTTCTTGGTAAAGATACTGGAGTGGTTTACTACTTCCTTCTTCAGCTCAGTTTATAGATGAGGAAACTGAGACAAACAGGGTTAAGTGACTTGTCCAGGGTCAGCTATTAAGTGTCTGGGGCCAAACTTGAACTCAGGGAAGAACAGTCTTCCTGACTCCAGGCCCAGTATTCTGTGTACTATGGCACCACCTAGCTGTCCCCTTCACTGCCATAGGGAAAAACCTAATGAGGAAACTCCCTGTACCAATACAGAAAGGCATCTACTTTTTTTACAATCTTAGAGAAATTGCCTAGAGTAGTGAGAGGTCAAATAGGTAGTGTATGTCAGAGACAGGACTTTTTAGGTCTTCTGCACTCCAAAATCAGCTACCTCTTTTAGTGTGGGAAGGAGGCCTTAAGAGGCCTCCTGGTCCAAGGTGCTCATTACTGGGAAGTGAAACAGCTTAGTCAAGATTGCACAACTAATTAGTGGCAGAGCTAGGACTAGAACCCCATGATTCCTGCTTCCCAGTTCAGATGCCTTCCATTACAATATAACACCCCCTTTCTTTTCCCTCTTTCCAAGAATCTTCCCTTTTCTCCAGTGCTTGGAATGTCAAGATTCAGTGACAGGGAAGAGTCTATCACACATACTCTCAGGGAGTGCTAAGCCATCCCTAGTACTCAGAAAAGACTGTTAAGTAGCCCTATAGTGCACACAGCACTGGACCTGGACTCAGGAAGACTCATCTTCCTGAATTCAAGTTGGGTCTCAGAAACTCACTAGCTGGGTGATTCCCCAGGCAAGTCACTTAACCCTTTTTGCCTTAATTTCCTCATTTGTAAATTAGGCTGGAGAAGGAAATGGCAAACCACTCCAGTATCTCTTCCAAGAAAACCCCAAATGGGGGTGACAGAGTCAGAAAGGTCTGAAAATGACTAAAAGTCCCACTCCACTCATTTTACAGATATGGAAACTGAGGCCCCAAGAAGTGAACTGACATGATTAAGGTCACATATCAAATTATAGAAAGAGTCTAGAAGAATGTAGGTTTCCCAAGTCCCAGCCCTGGACTTCTTTGTACCACATCATCTCTTGGTGAGTGTAATGGAAATGCAAATTTAAAGATCTTCCCTGCCCCTAGCTTAAGTGCACCTGGAGTCTGTGGTGGGAGGCTTGTTTTTCAGGAAAGCCCACACCTTGATACTTTGTGATTGGGCAGTGGGTCCAGAAGGTTGTTACAATCTCTGAGCCAGGAGAAGGATATATAAACTCTGATGAGAGGTTTTGCTTTGGGGCTCACTTTGAGAAGTGTTGTGTGATTTGACGAGATGAGACTCTGGGAAGCCGTTGTTGAGAGGCCCCCCCACCACCCCCGGCTTTGAAAACCCAGATGTTGATGCTTCCCTCTCTGGTAACTGTGATTTGGTATTGATATAATGGTTGGACAGTTTGGAAGCCTGTCTGTTTGATCTGTAAGTTCTGTAACTGAAGTTCAGGGTGCTGACCTTTTTCCCCTGAACTAGGTAATATACGTTTGTTTGATTAAAGTAAGCTTGTTAACTGATTTTGAGTTGCTTTCCTTTGAAAAGCAGATCTAAGAATCTGTGTTGGCAGCTACCCTGGGGATATTGGGGTGCTTGCTGCTACAGTGAGTCAGCATTTATTGAATAAAAACTGCCTAGTAAGGGGTGGCTAGGTGGTGCAGTGAGTGAGTGCCGGCATCGGAGTTGGGATGACCCAAGATCGAATCCGGCTTCAGAAAATGAGCACCCACACACAAATAATAACTAGCCGTGTAACCTTGAGCAAGTTACTTAACCCCAATTGCTCTAAAAAAAAACCAAAAAACAAAAAAAAACTGCCTAGTATTTGATCCCTCAACATACCCACACTTCATTCCAGTTCCCACATAAATTTCTGGGATGTAGGTTTCTAAAAGGAGAGGTGCTACACTGGCTCTCATCTCTATGGAGGGCAGAATGAGAAGGAAGAGGTTAACATTTCAGCAGAAGAGAAAATGTTAGGCCATAGAAAGGACTACCCAAAGGGTTGGGGTGACACAAGACTTGGGGTAGCAACATGTTTTTTCTTCTCAAGATTTTGAAGAAGTTGAGACATATTTCTGGGCTCTGGGAGAAGCTGTTCTGGGAGAGAAAAAAAAAACCCTTTCCTTGCCATCCACTCTTACATGAACTTCTTGCAATTTGACTTTGTCCCCTGACTTCACTAAAACCAAATGACCTCTTTATTTCTCAATTCCCTCAGTCCTCATCTTCCTGACCTCTCTACAGTATTTGAAACTGTTGATCATTCTCCTTTGACTATATGAGCATCATATGATACATTTCCCTTGTCTGTTTCACCAGCTCCTTGGGTAAAACCCACCTTTAGTGATCATGACCTGGATGAAGATTCATCAAAAGAAACTGAGGAGGAATCAGAGATGTAGGAGAACCAGGATAGAATACTGTCACGGAAACCTAGAGAGGTAGCAAGGTGAAGAGGGTGATAGAGTCAAAGACTTCAGAGAGGTCAAGAAAGACCTTTTTCTACCTTTGCAACATCTTTCCTCTATGCCCCCTTCTCTCCTCTGACACAGCTGTCACCCTGGCACAGTTTATCATCTCATACCTGTACTATTAAAATAGCCTCCTAACTGATCTTACTACCTTGAGAATATCCCCACTCCAATCCATCCTTTACTTAGCTGCCAAAGAAACCTTTCTAAAGCATAGATCTGAACATGCAACTCCCTTATTCAAATAAACCAAAACAAAACAAAAACACCAGTGGCTCCCTAATACCTTATGGATCAAACATAAAATCCCTTGTTTGACATTTAAAGCCCTTCACAACCTGGCTCTTTCTACTCTAAAGTCTTATACTTTACTCTCTTCCATGTACTCTATGGTCTAGTAACACTGGCCTTCTGCATTTTCTTGGCACACAACTTTCATTTCCCAAGACCATTCTCATACCTTTTCACAGGCTGTCCTCCAAACTTGTAACATTCTCCCTCCTTACCTCTGCCTCCTGGCTTCCCTCAAGACCTAAGTTCAAATACTACCTTCTGTAAAAAGCTTTTCCTGATTCCTATCCCCCCCACCCATTCCCCAAAGCTAATGTCTTCCCTCTGAGATTGCCTCCAATTCATTCTGTATCTCTCATGGATGTCATGTCTTGACATGACTATAAATTATGACTTACATATTGCTTGAGGGGGCTGGGAATACCTAGATGAGAGATTGGGTAGAGATTACAGACCTTTCACCTGCCAGGGTAGGACCCAGTTGCTTAGAAGTTTAATGCTGTATCATTTAATTCTGATTTCATGCAGTAAATTTATGCTCATTATTAACAAGAGTGTTTTCCTTTTGGGTCATGTGAAGGGAGATAAAAATCTAAAGGGGAAATGAAGCATATATTGAGTATTTTCCCAGATTCTTTCCCAAATTCTGGGTGGAGGCAAGTGTGTCAATTTATGACAAATTTACGGAATGTTATACATAAATGAGTTTACATTTTAAACACTAGATTGACATTTGAAACACTGGGAGGAACCTAGGCCAGAACACTAGGAGATGGGGGTTCAAAAGGGTTCTTAGGCATTAATACCTTCATGCCTGTCCTTCCTGCATATATCTTATATATGTTTCCTCAGAGAAAATGACTAGCAAGCTAAAATAATATCACTCTCCTCCCTTAAATATTGCTAGTCTAAGGGATATAATTTTTTAGTTCAAGCTAACTTCTGATTGCTGTTTCATTAATAAGGGAAGCAAGACCCCAAACTTTATATTCAAGGCTTGACTCACATCTGGACATACATAACAGTTAGCAAAGAAATCCTTCTATCCAAATCGGTAGCAAAATAGCGTAGGAGAATATGTGCCAGACAATACACAGTGAAGGAGCTCTCCCATTGGGAGCAAGATAACTTAGCTTAACAAAGACATTCTCAGATATCACCAAGGGGAAACTTCCTTAAGTCTCTAGTGTAGCAAGTGGGGATAAGGACATGATGGAGATTACCAGCTCCTCTCATATAGGTTTCTCTCCAGAATCTTTTCCTTCAGCAACCTGATCTGTGGTTAGCATCTTCCATTTTCTCTCTCAAAGTTAGAAGCCAGAAGCACCTGAAGTGACTTGAAGAAGACAAAAGAGCCTCAAAGAGACTTAAAGCAGGAACAGCTAGGTGGTGCAGGAAGGACCTGAGTTCAAATGTGACCTCAGACACTTGACATACTTACTAGCTGTGTGACCCTGGGCAAGTCACTTAACCCCAATTGACTTGCCTTCACCCCTAAAAAAAAAAAAGAGAGACTTAAAGCAACTTGAGAGATTCCTGAGCTTCAGGAGAGTGGACCTCTCCTTTCCCTTGCTCTCCCCAACTCCAGCCCACCCCCTTGAATAGCTGAGGGCATTGATCTCCACTGAGGCAGTAGTCCCACACAAATAGATTTTTGCTACATTAGTAATTTCTCCATTTGGCCAAGTGTCTTTTTACTCTGCATTTTCCTTACATCTCTAGGAATCAGAGAAAAGTTAGAAGTAGAGAAATGAATGACCTAGGACATTTAATGTAATAGCAATTTCTTAAAGTCGTGCTGGGTGACTAGGAAGATGGTGGTACCCTTAATAATAATAGGAAAGTTAGGAAGAAGAGATAGTTTGGAGGAAAGATGAGTTTCCTTTTGGACATGTTGAGTTTAAGATGTCTATTGAACATCGATTTGAAGATGTCCAATGGAAGCTAGAGATCAGAATTAGAGTAGACGCCATTTTATTACTGAGACATATTCTATATAACAATCCTTTTAACAAAATAGGTCAAGCAAAACAAATTCACACATTGGCCATGCCCCAAAATGTATGCAGAATGATCTGCACCTCAAATGCATCATCTCTCTCTCAGATATGTATTATGCTTCACTAGTTCTTTGGAAGTGTGATTGGTCAATGCATCAATTCTTAAATCTTTCATATTTATTTTTCTTTGTGATTTATAGTCATTGTACTTCTGGTTCTGCTCATAATTGTTCTCCTGCTTTTGTTCACTTCATTCTGTATCATTTCTGATTTCTCAGAATTCATCCCTTTTCTTATTTCTTATAACACAATAATTTTCTAATATGTTCATAAAGACAATGATAGAATAATAATATGTTGAATATGATTATATTAACATAATGCAATAATATAATAATCCATCATCAAATAATATTCCATTATGCTTATATTACAGCATAGCACTTGGGACAGTGCCTAGCACATAAGTGGTGCCTAATAAATGCTTGTTCACTAATATACCATTATTTCTTCTAACATTTCCCAATTGATAGGCACATACTTTGTTTTCAGTTCTTTGCTGTAACAAAAAAAAAAAAACATCATTATAAATATTTGTGTACATATGGGTCCTTTCTTTGGCCTCTTTGGAGGTTTATATGGGTTTTAATTTTTTTTATTTCCTTAATTAATAATAATATTTTTCTCTCTTCTACCACCACCCCTCACATTAAAAAGTTATGATAAAAATTTCTTATAATGAATATGCATAGTTGAGAAATAAATTTCCTCATTGGTATAATGCCAATGCAATATTTACAGCACCCAAGATCACCATAAAGACCATGACCATAAATATCTCATGACATTCGATTGCAAAATATAACAGATTCTCCAGGTAGAAGACAGAACTGAAGCATTTATTTAAACAACAGAAAACCAAATCCCAAAACCAGTAAGCTGTTTCCATCATAGTGCCAAAGATATTAAGAAGCCATAATAACACTGAGTCACAGCATCTTTCAGCCTTCCCACAAACCAATACAAGATCAATATATACTCAAGAGCCTATGTGACTCCTTGCCAGAGCATCCTCTCTCCCCCATCTCCCTAGCTCTGACTCCCAGCTTCCTGTGGGCTCCATTTCCCTTCAGCAAACTCCTCCCACCACAGGCTCCATGTGACTATATTTAGCCTATTAGGGGGCAGAGTTGATCTTCACAGCAGGGAAGCTTCTTGTGAGCTCTGCTTCTCCCTTCCGCAAATTTCTTCCATCACAGATTCCATGTGATTACACTCAGCCTGTTAGGGGACAGAGTTTACATTTGTGAGGGATAATTTGCAGTGAAGTTTCCCCATTCTGAAAAATCAAATCTAGAGTGGCTTCAGCATCCACTAAGCCTAAGTTTAGAAGTCACCTGACCTTGCAGAAATCTGGGACTTAGAGCAATGGTGACCCTCCCCAGGGCCACCTCAGCACAAGATATGCCAAATAAGGACAGAAATGCTTCCTTAAGCACTCAAGGGCATATTGGGTGATCTACTGTTTCCTTGTTCCCATACTTGAGGTAGATTGCCACGCTTAGATTGTACACCTAACTTCCAGCCAATGGAAGAAAAGAGTCAGCAGCGGGGTGGGGGAGAGTTCCCCGTTAGGGCTTTATAACTTCGCCTTTTCCTTTTGTAAATTGCTTCTCCTCCCTGACCATTTGTCAGGAGGGTGGCCCTTTCTCAAGATCATATTAAACCATTCTTTTTTGCTTCCTACCTTGAGAAACCTCTGAGTATTATTTGGGTAAGGATTTCTGTTGCACATAGTTTTAGGGGTGCACACACTTTCAAAGCAGGGGAGGTCTTCACACTCATCGTTAGGTCTATTAAGGGGCAGGGAAGATCTTCAAATTCCCATTCCCATTACAATTGGTCTTGTCCAAAAAAAGTCTCATTCTGTACCTTTAATCTATCACTATTCTTTCAGAGGTTGGGTAGCATGCTTCATCACTGGTCCTGTGGAACTATAAATTGTCCTTTCAACTTCTTAAGTCTTTCAAAGTTGTATGCCTTTACAATGTTATTATAGAAATTGTTCTCATAGTTCTGTTCACTTCATTCTACATCAGTTCATAAAAGTTTTCCCAAGTTTCTCTGAAACCATCCCTTTCATCATTTCTTGTAGCACAATAATATTTCACTATATTAATTTGTTCAGCCATTCCCTGCCTGATGGGTACCCACTTTATTTCCAGGCCTTTGCTACAATAAAAAGTGCTGCTATAAATATATTTTTTTGTACATGTGGGTCTTTTCTATCTATCTGGTATCTTTGGAGTATATGTGAAGGGTTCTAAGTGTCAGAATACTTTATACATTATCATGGAGATAATAGAGTGCCTAGAGTTTACTGAGTAGGGAGTGACATCGATCTGCACTTAAGAAAATCACTTTGGCAGCTGTGTGGAGGGAAGAGTGTCGTGGGGAGAGATCTGAGAAAAGAGACTGGTGAGGAAGACAATGGAATAACCTAGGTAAGAGTGATCAGCACCTGGACTAACGTGGTAGCTATGTGAATAGAGAGAATGGGATGGATTTGAGAGATACTGTGGAATACCAAATGGCAATATTTGGCAACTGTTGGATATGTGAAGTGAGGGAGAGTGAAGAATAGGGAATAATATTAAAGTTAAAAACCTAGGAAAATAGAAGAATGGTCGTACCCTCAGCTGAAATAGGGAAATTTGGTAGAGGGCTGGGTTTAGGGGAAAAGATAATGAGTTCTGTTTTTGGACATGCTGAGTTTGAGATGTCTCAGAGACATCTGAGACTAGAACCTAGACGCTGCTCACCTGTTGAAGTGGAAAGAACTAGAGAAGCTAGAACTGGGATCACAACCTGGTATCTTGTAGAGATATCATACTGCAAATTAGCTATTCCAGTTTAGTGCCCCTCAAGCACTGTTTCTGCAGATCTCAGAGTTAGCTCAGTTTCAATACCATGTTGCCAAAGTTAAGAGACACATTTATGCTTATTCTTAACAATCAGTAATCTTTGAGGGTTCCTGTTGGTGGGGGCATGGAGACTGTACTTTGTAAAGGAATTTATTTGTTTTTTGGGGGAAGAATAGTCTGAATCTGCATAGTCTTCTGGGATTTAGAATTTTTCTGCTTATCTCCTGAGGTAAGGAAATATTGCATGGTTTGGAACTGGACTTGGACTAAAAAAGCCTATTTAAAAAAGAGAAGAAAACAGACCTAGCAGAGAGAAGGTACATATAGCACTTAACCCCCAGCCTCCTAGGGACTAAGAATCCATAGAGAATGTAGAGCAGGGCTGAGGGGTCATTAAACTATGCAGCTGCATATTGACTTAGAAAACTGCATAGTAACATTATCTATGTTCTATTGTGTTTTGAGGTCAGCTAGAGAGCACATGGGATAGAGCACTGGGCCTGGAATTAGGAAGACCTGAATTCAAATCTGAACTCAGACTCTACCTGTGTGACCCTGGGCAAGTCACCTAACCCTGTTTGCCTCACTTTCCTCATAGGTAAAATGAACTGGAGAAGGAAATGTCAAGCCATTCCAGTATTTTTGTCACGAAAACCCCAAAGCGGTTGGACACAACTAAAAAACAACTAGATGACAAAATTGTGTTTTTATTTATTTTAATATTTCTCAATAGCATTTTAATCTGATGAGTGCCATACTTGGGGAGTTTTACTGGCTGTGTGTTTGATACCTTTGGTCTATATAGAGTAGGAATTGATGGGGGCAGTTTGAAAAACAGCCAAGGGATACAGAGTTCTAGTCTGCGATACAGGGAAAGTAAGACCAGACAAAGGGGGAAGGGGATTGGTTATGAAAGAGAGATAGATCTGTGATGGCTGCTCACAAAGTGAAGTATTTCTATTTTTTACCTCTTTAGCTGGGTATGACTGGTACCCATTTCTAAGTATGTTGCATGATCCTGTTATAAATTTCATTTTGCAGAACTAGTTTTATTCCTTGTAAGCCCCTGTGATTAGCAAAAGCAATCAAGACATCATAAAATTCTGACATTATATTCAATTTGCCACACTTATAGACCCCCACTTCTGCAAAGGAACAAAGGGAGGTTTCTTATCAAATATCTCATTTGGATCCAAGCTTGATCTTTTTTTTTTTAGCAATTGGGGTTAAGTAACTTGCTCAAGGTTACAGGGCTAGTCATTATTTATGCGTGGGTGCTCATTTTCTGAGGCTGGATTTGATCTTGGGTCATCCCAACTCCGAGGCCAGCACTCTTACTCACTGCTCCACCTAGCTGCCCAAGCTTGATCTTTATAATTTTGAAATATTTAGTTTCAATCATTTTGGTTTTGTTTTTCATACATTGTTGTAGTTGAGTATATTGTTTTCCTAACTCTACTTTATTTTGCATCAGTTTCTATGTTTTTTTATCCTCTGTATTCATTTTGTTTCTTATAGCACACCATCATTCTATTATATTCAATTAGCACAATTTGTTTATTCATTTACCAATTGATGAGTATCTACTTTGTTTCCACTTCTTTGCTATCACAAAAAAGAGTTGGCTAGAAATATTTTTGTGTAAGTGAAGACTTTCTGTCTGACTTCTCAAGGTAAATTACTACCAGTGTAATCTCTGGATTGTTTTCTACTCTGTCTTTTTACTCGTTTCCCTATTTACACTCTTGCAGCTGATCTTACTGCTTCCTAGCTAAGCCCCTATTGGGGCACCAAACTTCATGCTAAAAAGCAAGATCTCATCTCTCCACCAAATCCAATGTAGCTCCAATAGACAGTTCTTTCCCAGGGTACTATTTCATTGGTCCATAGAAGCTTGGAGGAGAAGCTATATTAAGCTATCTTTTAGTTTTAGATAGTTTATCATATTAAAAAAATCCTTCTATGCCTATGTTTAATAGGGTTGTTTTGTTTTTAGCATAAATGAATGTTGTACTTTGTTATAAGCTCTTTCTGCATTTTATTTTCCTCTTTTTCTTTTTAATCAATTTGACAGGGCTTCTAGCTGTCTAACCATCACATCCATACCTAGTTAGTCACCAGAGAGAGAAGCACCAACATCTGGGTTTTCGAAGCTGGGGGGCTCAATGGCTGCCCAGAGTCTCATCTGGTCAAATCATGCAACTCCTTCCCATCCTTCCCCCCAAATGGGAACAAAAGGAAAACAAATCCACTGTTATTAACATATATAATTTAATACTAATATAAGTTTTGCTTAATTATGCATGTTACTATATAACTCACCATATTAAAAAAAAAAAGTTATTTTACACTCAGTGAATTCTTCACCTCTATTAGCATGATTTACCATTGGTGAGCCCCAAAGCAAAATCTTGCCTCAAAAGTATATATAGCCCTCTCCAGGGTCAGAGAACATTACAACCCTTGTGATTCAGTTGACTACAAAGTAACAAGAGTTGGGCCTTCCTGAAAAACAAGCCTCCCACCACAGGCTGCAGGTGAGCACATGCAGCTTATTAGGGGGCACAGCATATTTTCAAATCAGGAAACATCCTCAAATTTAATTTAGGCTCATTAAGGGGCAGGAAAGATCTTCAAAATGCCATTACTATTACAGGTACGAATATATATCCTTTGCTTTCTGGAATATCATATTCCATGTTCTCTGATCCGTTATAGTGGTAGGCTGCTAAATAGTATGTAATTTTGACTGTAGTCCCCTGGTAATGGAATCCTTCCCTTATGGCTTCTTGCAGTACTTTCTTTTTGACCTGGAAGTTCTGGATTTGGGCTCTCACTTTCTCAGTTTTCATTTTGAGGTTTCTTTCAGCAGATTCCTTCTATTTCCATTTTGCTCTCTGACTTTAAGAGATCTGGACAGTTTCCTTTTAAAATTTCTTGAAATATGATGTCTAGACTTATTTTGGTCATGACATTTATTCTTTTTTTTTTTTTGGAGGGCAATTGGGGTTAAGTAACTTGCCCGAGGTCACACGGCTAGGTTTTTGTTTGTGTGTGTTAAGTGTCTGAGGCCGGATCCGAACTCAGGTCCTTCTGACTCCAGGACCGTTGCTCTACTCACTGCGCCACCTAGCCTCCCCTTCATGACATTTAAATAGTTCAATGATCCTTACATTTTTTCTCCTTGCTCTGTTAGTTGTCTGTATTATGTGATACTTTACATTTTCTTTATTTTTTTTCAATTTTTGACTTTATTTTAATATTTCTTGTTGTCTCATGATGTCTTTGGCTTCTATTTTATCCAGTCTGGTTTTCAGGAAGTTTATTGCTTGCACAAGGTTTTATACCTCTTGTGCTAAGCTGTTAATTCCCTTTTCATTCTTTTTTTCCTAGTGCTCATTTCTTTTCCCTCAAATTCTCTCATTCCATTTATAAAAACAATTTTTAACTCTTGCTTCATCTCTTACAATAATTCTAGTTGAGTTTGTCTCCAAGCTGTGTTTTTCTCTGGGGAAATGCTTATAGAAGTTTTAGAGTCATTCTCTTCTTTGAGTGTCACTGTCACCAAAATTGCTCATTACAGTGATGGGGTCCTTGGGATGTATATATGTTTGTAACATCAGTTTGTAAATGGGGTGCTTTGGGATCTATGTTTGTAAAATCAATTTGTAAAAGCAGTCTGTAAAGTCAACCCCCCCCACCCGTCTCAAAGCATTAACTCTGCCCCTTCCCCCTGCCAGCACTCTGCCCAGCAACAACTCATGAACTGTTTATCTCTACTTGAAACAATAAGCTACTCATGAATCCTTCACAAAACTATCTATAAACATTTTTAGCTTAGGCAAATGTTATCTCCCTTAGAGTGGCCAGGTGCACCATTAATTCTTCAGTACCCTATCTATAGGGTAACTCCTTAGCCAATTATAACCACACTGTTTCTCTGATGGCCTTGGTTCCCAACATCTATCTTGTCAAGCTTGACATTGATGGGCGGCAGACTGGGCACTCCTCAGTAGCCATGACTGAGGACTGACTTTAGTGACAGGTAGCCCCCCCCCCCTTGGGCTATTTCCCAGTGAATCATGGGCAATACACCTGTGCAGTTGATATTAAAAGTGCATGGTCCTTTAAGCACTGACCACTTCTTAACTCCTCCCTGATCCCACCCTTACTCACCTAGTTAGCATAATTGACACCTGATTTACTCTTGACTCCTTAAAACTAAGCCTGTGATCCTTGGAAGTTTGCAGGTTCCATAAGAATCTAGCCCGCTGTCCTTGCACAGCATACCAATAAACTTTACAATCTCGACTCCAAGTTTGCTTGAGCCTGGTGAATTCCTTCCAGACTGGATGCCAGGGTGGGTCCCTGGCAGAACCTCTTACCCTTCCATACCCTTATACCCCTTTTCCTCTTCAACAGTGGGGTTCTTCTTTTTTTTTCTTATTTTCTCATTCTTCCAGGGACTTAATATTAGAATTGGATCTGTACTTCTGGAAGGAAGGTCTGGATGGATCCTATTGCTGCTTTATTTTATTTTATTTTATTTTTGGAGGGCAATTGGCATTAAGTGATTTGCCCAAAGTCACATGACTAGTGTTAAGTATCTGAGGGCACATTTGAACTCAGGTCCTCCTTACTCCAGGGCCGGTGCTCTATTCACTGTGCCACCTAGCTGCCCCTATTGATGATTTATTGAGTATTGTATTATTCTAGGATCTCAGGGACAGTCTGGAGACCTTCAAGCTTTCAGTGCTTTAGGACAAACAGTCTGATGTCTACCCCCCTGTTCTGAGCTCTGCAAATTCCTGACCCAGATTTGGGTCAAGCAAGAGTAGAGTGGGCCCAATCAGCCAAATGAAGAGCTCTGCTAGTTCAGAGTGACAGAACTGGTCTGGGAGTAATGCCCTCATTATTCCACTTCTGCTTCTGCTACTGCTGCTGCTGCTGCTGCTGGCTTCTGACCCTCTTCCTTTCTCCACATAACACTACTAAGAAACAACTCTGCCACTTTAAAGGTCTCCTTCTCACTCTGCCCTGTACTTGTGACCCAAGACTGGACAGTGGGTGACAAAGCTCCCAGTTGACACTTGTCTCCATTGAAGTACATTGTGTGGGTCTGTGGGATCCCTATTATGGGGCTGAGACCTCCTCTTGCCTTGGTGTATAGTTTCTCCCTATAGTACTGTTCCTTTTCCAAACTGCACATTATTGAAGAAATTTCCCTTTGGATGGCTAGTGCCCAACTCTCAAACTCAGACACTGGATCTCTTGGGAGCTATACAAGTTAAGAACCTGAAAACTCTAGACTACCCACAAGATAAACTCCAACTCTAGATCCATTCTCAGGATCACTAGACTCTGATCTAAAAAGAAATCAGAAGGGCAGAAGGCGTACAAGAACTGGAGATCCAGAAATTCCCTTCTCAAAGGTTTGCCTCAGCAAGCACCTCCTTGCCATATTCTACTCTGGAAATCCAAGTGAGAAAAAAATGCAGAAAAAGAATAGGGAAACAATTCTAAGGTTTCACCTCATACTTAAATTGACAAAGAAGACAAAAGATGTAAATAGTCAATGCTGAAAGAACTGTGGAAAGATAATTACACTAATATACTATAGGTTGAGTTATGAATTTGTCTAACCATCCTGGAAAACAATTAGAATTATGCTTTAAAAAAAGTGACTAAAACACCATAATTTTTGACTGAGGTCCAATTGCTAAGCATCTTCCTCAGTATGGGCAAAAATCTAAAGAGATCATTTAAAATCGCACTTTTTGTGGTAGCAAGGACCTGGAAGTAAAAGTAGATGTTCATCAACTGGGGACTGGCAAAACAAAGTATGGTTAATGAAATGTTACAATGAAGTAAAGGACAATGGCTATGTAGAATGTAGAGAAACATGGGAAGACTTACATGAATTCATTGCTAGTGAAGTAAGCAGAAACAGGAAATCAATATATGTAATGATTACAACAATGTAAACAGAACAAAAAAGTATAACCAAAGCTCACGGAATCATAATATCCTACTTACAGAAGAGTTGAAAAAAAGTGTACCTTTATTATCTTTGTAGAGTTGGGGGACTATGGGTGTGTAATATTCGACATACTGTCAAAGGTTGATGTTTTGATTGGTTTGGCTGAAACTGATTTTTTTCTGTCCTTTCACACTTTTATGATGGCTTTTTGAAAAGGAGTGGGAAATATTCAGAAATTAAGGTAATGCAAAACCCAAAATATCAATAAAAATGGATTAAAAAAAAGAAAAGGGATGAGATGTTTCATAGCACATTCTTATAGACCATAAAATGGTGACTTTTCTGACAGAGTCTGTCCTCTTGACCCTCAGTAAACTACTCATCAGGAGGCAGGCACAATTGCTGAAGCCAAATGAGTAGGGGGTGTCAATGCTTGAATTCCACATGATGTGCTCTTCAGTCAGACAATAAGAATTTATTAAGCCCTTAATATGTGCCAAGCACATAGATTCCCTAACCCCAAGGAAATAATATTCAAATGGAGAAGAAAACATTAAAAAAAATTGCACATTCAAGATATATACAGTGTAAATAGAAAGTCATCTCAGAAGGAAGGCTCTGGGCAGGGAGAAAAGGGAAAGATTAGGAACAGTGAATTATAAAGATTGGGATGTGAGCTGTCTTGAAGAAAGCCAGGGAAGCCAGGCAACAAAGGTGAGGATAGAGAGCGTTCTAGGCATGGGGAAAGCCAATGGAAAGGTTTGGAGTCTGAAGATGGAGTTTGTTGTCTGAAGAACAGAAAAGCAGACCAGTGTAGTGTAATGGAAATGCAGATTTGAAGATCTTCCCTGCCCCTACGCCCTTTGGTTGGCTTAAGTGACTCTGACAACCTTCTTTAATTTGAAAATATACTCTGCCCCCTAATAGGCTGAATGTGGTCACATGGAGCCTGTGGCAGGAGGCTTGGTTTTTACCTTGATGTTGTGTGATTGGGCAGTGGGTCAAGAGGGTGGTTACACTCTCTGACCCAGGAGAAGGCTATATATAATTCCTTATGTGAGGCATTGTTTTGGGGCTCACTTTGAGAAGTGTTGTGTGATTTGACCAGATGAGACTCTGGGCAGCAGTTGA
Source organism: Gymnobelideus leadbeateri (assembly GCA_011680675.1). NCBI lineage: Eukaryota > Metazoa > Chordata > Mammalia > Diprotodontia > Petauridae > Gymnobelideus > Gymnobelideus leadbeateri. The sequence goes on along the minus strand of WOXC01004225.1, from coordinate 858,941 downwards.
GAGCCGCTCCCCCCTCCCCCCCACGCTTTGAAAACCCAGATGTTGATGCTTCCCTCTCTGGTAACTGTGATTTTGATATTAATAATGGTTGGACAGTTTGGAAGCCTGTTTGATCTGTCTGTACACTCTGAAATTCAGGGTGCTGACCTTTTCCCCCTGAACTAAGTAATATATGTTTCTTTGATTAAAATAAGCTTGTTAACTGATTTTGAGTTGCTTTCCTTTACAAAAGCAGATCTAAGAACCTGTGTTGGCAGCCACTCTGGGGATGCTGGGGTGCTTGCCACTACACTATGTCACTCTTCTGTGCAGGGGTTTTCTATGGTCTCTAGGATTAAATACAAAATGCTCTGTTTGGCATTCAAAGATCTTTATAACCCAGCCCCCTCTTACCTTTCCAGTCTTCTTACATCTTACTTCCTTATTCTGATCCAGTGACACTGGCCTCCTTGCTATTCCATGAGCAAGACACTTGTCTCCAGGCATTTTCTCTGGAGGTTCCCTATGCTTGGAATGCTCACCCTCTTCAATTCTGCTTATTGACTTCCGTGCCTTTTTTTTTTAAGTCCTACCTAAAATTCCATCTTTTAAAGAAGAGCTTTCCCAACCCACCTTAATTCTAGTGCCTCCCCTCTAAGAATTATTTCCTATTTATCTTGCATGTAGCTTGCTTTGTATATATTTGTTTTGGAGGCCAATTAGGGTTAAGTGACTTGCCCAAAGTCACACAGCTAGAAAGTGTGTTAAGTGTCTGAGGCCATATTTGAACTCAGGTCCTCCTAACTTTAGGGCTGGTGCTCTATTCACTGTGCCACCTAGCTGCCCTGCTTTGTATATATTTGTATGGTAGATTGCAAGCTCCTTGAGGGCAGAAACTGCTCTCCTCCTTTTGTATCCCCAGAGTTTAATACAGTGCCTGAAACAGAGTAGGTGCTAAATAAATGTTTATTGATTGCTTGATTGATCAGTAACGTATGCTCCTTCTGATTGGAGAGTTAACTCCTCCATTGAAGGAGGGGACAGGATAGACATCTCCTCAGAAACCTTTTCATTTATAACCCATCTGAATTAATTTTGGACTTCTTGGACTTCTTTGACCAGCAACACTCATTTTGTACTTCTTTGGTTTCTTTATTATGCCCCCATTCTGGGAACCTCCATCCCCTCTTTTCAGCTCTCTTTTGTGCATTGTCTTCCCCTGTTATATGTCCTTGATGGGAGGGACCATCTTTCTTTTTTTGTATTTGCATCCCTAGTACTTAGTACAGTACCTGGCACATAGTAAGCACTTAATGAATGTTTATTGTCTATTGATCAGAGACTAGAGCTCAAGAGAGAGATTAGAGCTGGAAATCAGATCTGGAGAGATGATAATTGAGCCCATGGGAACTGATGAAATCTACAAATGAGAGTATATAGGGAGAAGAGCCTTGGAGGACCCCCAAGTTTAGTGGGTGTGGCTTGGATGAAGATCTAGCAAAAGAGAATGAGGAGTGGTTGGACAGATTGGAAAAAACCCCTGGAAGAGCAATGTCACTAAAACTTATAAAGGAGACAGTATACAGAAGAAGGTGATTGATAGTGTCAAAAGTTGCAGAGAGGTCTAAAAGGATAAGGACTGAGAAAAGACTATTATATTTGGCAATTAATAGAACACTGGTGATTAAAAAGAAAGCAGTTTCAGTGATGAGATCAGAAAGATTACAGAGGTTTTAGATGTGAGAGGAGAGGATATGGAATCGTTTAGCATAAACAGCTTTCTCAAGCAGTTTAACCATAACAATTATTATTATTATTATTTTTTTTGTTTATAGAAGGGGGGAAGGTAGGGCAATTGGGGGTAAGCGACTTGCCCAATGTCACACAGCTAGTTTTTTTTTTGTGTGTGTGTGTTAAGTGTCTGAGGCTGGATTTGAACTACAGGTCCTCCTGACTCCAGGGCCGATGCTTTATTCACTGTGCCACCTAGCCGCCCAACCATAACAATTATTAATGGAAATGTTGGATCAAGTAAGGATTTTTTTTTTTGGAGGGCAATTGGGGTTAAGTAACTTGCCCAAGGACACACGGCTAGGTTTTTGTTTGTGTGTGTGTTAAGTGTCTGAGGCCGGATCTGAACTCAGGTCCTTCTGACTCTAGGGCCGACGCTTTACTCACTGCGACAGCTAGCCGCCCCTCAAGTAAGGATTTTTTAAGGATAGGGGAAATATGGCAGCAGGCAAAAAGTCAATTGAGAGGGAGAGAGTAAAGATTAGAGAGTGGGAATGATAGGGGGGCAATCTGTTGGAGAAGACAGGAAAGAATAGGTTATGGGTGCATATTGAGAGGTTTGTCTTGGGAAAGAGAAGGGCCATTTCTTCTTGTGAGAAAGAGATAAAGAAGGATATAATTGGGAAAGCTAAGTGATATGAGATGTATCAAAGTCAACATCTTGTAATCTCTTCAAATTGACTGGAAGGAATTTGTTAAATTGATCAAAGGCTTTCTGATCAATCAATCCTATTATATTATGCTAGTGTCAGATTTTGGAGTGTCTTATATGCCATCCTGTGAAAATTTTATTTTATCATAAAGGGGACAGGAAGCACTAAAGGTTTTTAAACAGACTAGACCCAAGATTATTTTGGCAGTTGTATGGAGAAAGAATTGTCCAGGGGAGAAACTTGAAGTAGGTATGATGGTTTGCTTGGGATATGTATGTTTGTAACATCAGTTTGTAAATGGGATGCTTGGGATCTATGTTTGTAAAATCAATTTGTAAAACCAGTCTGTAAAATCACATTTCCCCTGCTCCAGTCTCAGAGTATTAACTCTGTCCCTTCCCCCTGCCAGCACTCTGCCCAGCAACAACTCAAGAACTATTTATCTCTGCTTGGAACAATAACAAGCTACATATGAATCCTTCACTAATCTATAAACATTTTAGCTTAGGCAAATGTTATCTCCCCTAGTAGAGTGGCCAGCTGAACCATGAATCCTTCAGACCCCTATCTATAGGTTAACTCCTTAGCCAATTATACCCATACTGAGTCTCCATTAGCCTTGGTTCCCAACATCCATTTTGTCAAACTTGACATTGATGGGTGACAGACTAGGCACTTCTCAGTCAGCCTTGACTGCAGGCTGATTTAGTGAAGTGGCAGGCCTAAAACCACACCTCCAGGTAGCCCCACCTTGGGCTATTTCCCAGTGATTTATAGGCAATACACTTGAGCAGTTGATATTAAAAGTGCATGTTCCTTTAAGCACTGACCATTCCTTAACTCCTCCCCTATCCCACCCTTACTCACCTAGTTAGCATAATTGACACCTGATTTACTGTCTTGATGCCTTAAAACTATACCTGTGATTTCTGTAAGTTTGCAGGTTCCATAAGAACCCTTGCCCCCTCCCTGTGCTGTGCAGCGTAACAATAAACTTTCACAATCTCAGCTTCCAAGTTTGCTTGAGCCTGGTGAATTCTTTCCAGACTGAATTGCAGGGTTTCTCGTCACTGATAGAACCTATTACCCTTCCCTCATCAGGTAGACCAATTTAGAGGCTATTATAATTATTTCAGAGATAGCATCCTGAATTAGAGCAGTGACTTGACTATATGAATGGAGAGATGGGAACTGACTGACCAAAGAAATTCTGTGCAAGTAGAATCCATAAGACTTTGCAGCTATCTAACTAACTAAGGCTATCTCCTTCCACCCCTGCCTTTGCATCGAGAAGAAAAAGCTGAAGATGACTCCAAGGTTATGCTTGGGTATGTACAGAAAGATGTTGGTATGCTGGAACAAAGTAGAGAAGTTTGTTGAAGTCCCATTGATCTTTGAAGTTCAACTCAAATACCACCTCTTCCAGGAAGCTTTCCCTCATTCCAGCTCCATAAACAGCTTCCCTGCTCAAACTCACATAGAACCTTGTTTGCACTACTTGGTGCCCTTATCATGAGCATGCTTAACATGATATGCTACATAAGCAGTGCATTAGGTACTAGATTTGCAGCAAGGAAGACCTTAGTTCAAACAGCTACTCCAGTTGTGTGACCTTACACAAGTCAGCTAACTTTTTTCAACCTCAGTTTTCTTATCTGTAAATTGGGCATAATAATAAATGTAACACTTGCCAGCCAAGGTTGTCATGCTGATTAAGTGAAATAATCTTTATGAAGCATTTTGCAAACTTGAAAAATGCTATACAAATGCTAGTTGTTATAATTACATATTGCATATATGTAAGTACTGTCCTTTTCTTTATGTGGGCATTTAACTTCCTGAGAAAAGAATAAAAAGTCCATTTGAGTAAGAAACAGAAAAGCAGCCTCAAGAGAGAGACATTGCTCTGAGTGAACTTGAGTGAAAGTAGCCCCTTTTGTCAGCAAAAGTACTGACCGAAGGCTACAGTCCATTGTTTCCCAGCATCTAATTTACATATTACTGCTTTTAAAATGTGGAACTTCCCTTCTATGGAAATGAGTCAGAGAACTCTTTGAAAACTATGCAAAAATTGAACAATGACTATTTATGTCACATTTGACAAATGTGGATTTGGTGTTTCTCTACCTAATACAGAGGTGAGTATCTAGGAGAAGTCTCTAATTTGTGGTGGGAAATTTGATTAAAAGTCACAAGAGAAGTTGGGGAATTAGAAGGTAGAAGCCAATGAGATAAGCTGTTTACAGAAATTGGGACATTCCAAGCCAGAAGACAGAATACAGAAGTCTAAAGATAATAGCCCAGTTGATTTCAGCTGATTAAGGAGGCACAGGCTCTGCTGTTGATGATACAAGTTTGTTGGGTTTTTTGTTTTTTGTTTTTTTTGTTTTTATCTCATTGGAGGAAGCTCCAACTGATCCTGAGAGATACTGGAGAAAGGTCTTTAGTACATTCTATACCTTGAAAGTGGAGAAACTCCTGGGAGGTTTGGCTACTTTGCCCTTTATTGCTCTCAATGGCTAAAGAAGGAGAAACTACTCAAAACCAGAGAACAGACTTAAATAGCTTTATAGATACTAGGTTTATAGGAACTGCCTTTCACTCAAAGTTTGTAATGCTGCCTCAACATTCAACCAAGGAAGTAGATCTGAAAAACTGCAGATTTCAGGCTTAAGGTTAAAATAGATGAACAGTGCAGCCTGAGAGTAGCAAGGGAAGTAGCTTTGCCAGGGAAGTGAAGAGGCCTAGACAAGCCTGGGTCATAAAGAGAGTGTGTTGTGGTTTGGGGTGCTAGGAACCCAAAAATTCAAGGGTAGAGGGTAGGGGTCTGCCTTTGAAAGAATTTGACCACTCAAGTCTTCTTTCACTCCAAGTATTGGGTTTATTATGACACTGGGTGGGTGAGTGGGATTCCTAGTGAATCTGTGGTATTTGTGACATCAATATAAGTGGGCCAGAAACTTAAGGAATCTGTGCATTTATTGAGAATGGGACTGATATTTTTATACAGAAAAAGACTGTGGGATGATCTGGATGGGATTCGGGAGTGACAAGTTGCCTGGGGTGGTCTAGAAGTAACAGAGAATGAAGGCCTGGGTTACTGGGGAACCTACTCAAAGAAAGGACAGTTAAACTGATTACTGACTGGGATGGGCAATGTCTTAAGTCAAGACTAGGGATCTGGGCTGCTGAAATTTGTGGAAAAATTCAAGGACCTTTTTTAAAGGTTCATGTTCCATACCCCGTCATAAAGACCTTAAAACCTATAGCTTAGAGTTGTGAGTTGCTCCAGGCACAAAGATTTATTTCCCTGTTCACCTGCTTCACTGCTAGGTTTCTGTAATTTTGTGCCTACTTTCCTCCATGGACTCTATCCGTTGTGGATATGACAGGTTTATAGACAGATGGTTATGTTAACATTATTGCTTTGCATTGTTTAGTAAATGATTCATGATTAAGAGTTAACAGTCATCTTGATTTGTTTAAATTGGTAGCATATCAGTTGGGGCTCAGGAGGGATAGTAGTGAGTAGAAGTATATTTTACCCCATCTCCCCATCCCCAGGAGATTTCCTTAAGACTGAGTTGTAGCAACATAGTCATCCTTTGGGGAAACAGCCCTGATCTGCCATAATGGGTGCAGCCATAAGCCAGGAAGAAGGAACCTGAAGGAAATTGGGGGAGGGCTACATACACACAAGTATGTATTCCTTCAATGGAATGTAAGCATCATGAGTCTTTGTCTCTCCCAGGCAGGAGCACAGTGGGGGTTTTTTATGGGGGGGGTTACACACAACAGGTTCTTAGTAAACACGGAAGTGGGTAAATAAGAAGAATTGACAGACAAGAACAGAATCTTCTCATTTTATTTTTTTATACTCGTTTTCATATTTGAAGACGTGTACAAAATGCAAAATAATTAAAATAAATGGGCAAGTCATTTAACCTCTGCCTTAATCCACTGGAGAAGGAAATGGCAAACTATTAAAGTATTTTTGCCAAGAAAACCCCGTGGACGGCATGGTCCACTGGGTCACAAAGGGACTGAATGACAACAACAAAATAAGTTAAAATAAAAGTTTGTTGAACTGGAGGAAAAGTTGAAGTTTGTAGTTCCCGTTCCTCATTGCCACCCAAGCATAAGACTTTGATCAGGACTCACTATACACAAAACTCTTTTGGGGGGGGGGGGTCACTGAGAAGGGGCGGAGGGGAGGCTGGGGCGAGTGGGGCCAACAATACCTCAAACGCATGCGTATCTAATCCCTAGTCACCACCTAGCCAGCTCCTATGCCCGCAGCAAAGATGGTCACAGAGGCCACGCCCACCTGTGAAAAGCAATTTGGCATCCTTCCTTTACTCGAGGGCAGCCTGTGGAGGGGGAGGGGAGAAACCGGAAGGACACACTGCGCATGCCTCAAGAGAATACCCCGCTCCCGCCATCCCTCCACCTACTTCCGCTCCACGTCCAATCCTTGGAGGCGCTGACACCGGAACCTCCCTGCCTCGCGACCGGAAAGGGCTTTGCGCGAAGGCGTTGGGGGCGGAAGTGACGGAGAGGGGGTGTTAGTGGTGTGGGGTGGTAGTTGGCGGGTGGTTGAGCTGATCCTGTCGCCATGTCCGCGGGGAGTGCGGCGCATCCAGGGGGTGGCGGGTGAGGCCTGGAGGGTGAAGGAGGTGGTGGGTGGGAATGGGAAGGGATGAAGAGAGGGCTGGGGAGCCAGGGTAGCGAGAGGGAGGAGGTGAGGTGAGGCTTAGCCAGGGGAGCGGAGGTGGAAGGGAGCATGAGGAGGGGGTGTGAGGGAGGAGGGGGGGGGTCACTGAGAAGGGGCGGAGGGGAGGCTGGGGCGAGTGGGACAAAGCGGGAGGAGGAGCTCTGGGGAGGTCGCTGGGGGTTGGGGAGCTGGAGGAGAGGGAGGCCGGACGACCAATAGGGGAAAGAGGCGGGGCTGACCGAGAGGGGAAGGTGACAGGGCTGCTGGGGCGGGGGCAATTAAAGGGGCTCTGATAGAAGAGTAGACTGAATGGAGTTGCACATGGATAGGAGCTAAATAAGTTTATCGAATTTGTCATTGAAATTTGAGGAATAACAGTAGGTAATGTGTTAGGAGATACATTAGTTCAAGTGCAGCGCACTTTAAAGTTATAGCATTTAGAATTGGAAGAAAGATTATGAATCCTCTCTATCCATTACATTATCTTAGGCATGAGAGATGACTTGCTGAGGGTCATAAATCTAATGAGTAGCAAAACCCGCTTTTAACCTAGGTTTTGATGATTACAAATCAAAGCTACGACATACAGAGGGCTGGAGTTTGTTTGACAGCTTAGTGGGACCCAACTCTATGTGATTTCTTGAGCTTTATTTCATGTGACAGACATGAATGACAACATGCAATGCTTGCCTTGTTGTGAGGGAAGTGCAGGGTGGGTAGTACAACTACCAAGCACGGGGGTGGCACGCACCTGTAGCCTCTGTAGCTTAGGAGGCTGAGGCTGGTGGATAACTTGAGTTCTTAGCAGCAGCAGGGCTGAAACCAAATAAATGTCTGAACTAAATCAGGCTCTGATATAGTAAGGGGCCACCAGTCCCCCTAACGGTGAGGGGCTAACTGGTAGAAGAAGGGAAAAAAATGGGAATATAAGTTAAAGCTCACATGTAGATCAGTATTGGGATCAAACAATGACTGGCTGCTGCACTTCCAACCTGGGTCAGAGGAAACCCAGTCTCAGACAAAATAAATATTTTATATATATTATGTAAATGTGAAATAAATTTTATATTTACACACACACACACTATATCTTATCCCAGGTAAAGATTGAAGTATTAAAGTAGAGAAAGTTATCTTGAGAGGGGGTAAAAGAAGAATAGGGAGTTGAAATTGTAGAGGTAATGGAAGGGCAGCTAGGGCTTTCAGAGGGTTGACATTTTTATTTCATTCCTTAAGGCGCCGAAGTAAATGGGACCAGCCAGCACCAGCCCCACTTCTCTTCCTCCCACCTGCTGCTCCTGGTGGAGAGATTTCCAACAGTGGGGGGAGCCCTGGGGGATCAGCAGCTGCTCCCTCAGGAGCCTTAGATGCAGCAGCTGCTGTGGCAGCCAAAATCAACGCTATGCTGATGGCTAAAGGAAAGCTCAAACCAACCCAAAATGCTGTTGAGAAGGTATTTCTGGAGTAGGCTCAACTTTTGATATTCTCTTTTTAGAGGGATATGATAGGTGATTATTTATTGGACATTTCTCTTAACACTAAATTAGAGGTCAAATAGTTCATTTTAAAATACATTATCTTAATGTTTTAAGACTGGTATGTTTAGCCAATTTCTGAATAAAAGCAAATTTTTTTATTGTATGAACCTAAAAGTTTAATAGACTTATTTCATGACTACCTTAAAATGTAATGGAAACTGAAGAATCTTGTTTGTGTGTCTTTGTCAGTGTCTGTGTAATATGTTGGGTACTCTACAATTTTTGCTGAAACATTATATGGAATTGTAGAATCTTCAAAAGAGAAGTCAAAGATTTTTTAGTTCAACCTTTCACTCTTTGAAGCAGTCTCTTAATTGTCTGTAGCTCCTTAACCATCCAGCCTATGCTTGAGTACCTTTAGTGTAACAGAACTTAATACAGCCTGAGGTAATCCTCTAATTGTTAGGAAATTTTTTCATATTTTCTACCTACTGTTATGGTAGTAATGAACAGGTGTTTGGAAAAAGTATCTTCATGTAATTGTACCAGGCAGGCCACAAGCATTAATTTATTAAGTGCTTACTGTGTGCCAGGCACTGTGCAGAGTCACAAGCAACAAGAAAATAATGCTTGCCCTAAAGGAGCCTATCTTCTAATTGGGGGAAGATTACACACAAAAGGGAACCAAAAAGGATTAGGGAAGCATGTGACATAATGGTGGTAAAGTCCAGAGAGTCCAAAGCAGAGCCAGGAAAGGAATGGAGGATGGCTGGCCTGGTCTGTGGAGGAACTCATCAATGGGAGATGGGGGATCAGGGGAATGTTCCAGAGTCAGAAGGCAATTGAATCATGATAGCAAAGTCTAGAGACTTAGAAGCTCCAGATTATTAGAATCAGAATGACTACTTGAACATTCAATTTCTGTGAAGTTCATGGGAATTTCCAGCAAAGTAGAAGTAAATTATTTTTTCTTTGAATATTTCAGTATATGTATGCTTTTAATTAGTATTATAAACAGTTGTCCATTTCTTGTGATAGAAGTGGGGCAAAGAACTAAATGCATACTGATGCCAAATAATACTGAAAGTAAATATTAGCTTCTTTGGGCATCATATTTTTCCATGCACATATGTTTTTGAAGTTATAATGGAACTCACTTAGAAAATGGGACTATATAGTGCTGTATCCACATTTTTGCTTTACACAGAAATTTTGTAGACTCCACCTGTTGTACAAAGTAATGTCAAGACTTTATTTTTCCCAAACCACAATCCTGCTGGATGTTGGTAGAAGGCATGCAAAAGTGTGAAAGAATTATTCCAAGATTAAAAAGTCATAGCAAACATGTATAACCTATATCACATTGTTGGGGGGCAGAATTTATTGCTCAAAAAAATTTTTTTAAGAATGTAAAAAACTTTTCACATGTACTTGGGGGGGAAAGTTTTTTTTTCTTAAAGAAAGTCATGGCATATAATTAGAAACTGATAGTACTTTAAGTTTTGAGAAAAATGAACTGGGGTTTTTACATTGTATAATTTTTATTGCATGTTGTGTGCCACATTAAAGTTGCTGAAAGGATGAATAATCTAATTATTTTGGGGTGTTGATAAAATAAAGCTAGACAGATTTGAGGTCCTGTGGCTTTGGGATGTGGGATAGAGGTCTGGTCTGAGGAGTGTCATGCAGTGGATTCTCCCATACATTTTACAACATGCTTATTACTTGGATGAATTAGGCTGCAAAACATCATAATTCAGTTCATCTCACATTCTCTTTGGTGGGAATAATTATAGCACTTTCTACAGTTTTGTAGTAAAAAATCCATACACACATGCTAAGATTAAAAGCAGTTTGTTAGGGACCTCAAAATAATGTCTTGCCCTCCTTTGGTTTTCTAAGGGAAGCATAGTATAATATAAAAACCATGTCAAGAGATCAAAGTTCTAGTCACTGCTTTGCCACAAATAATAAGTGACATTTTATATAGTTACTTAAGGTACATATATCTTTACCACACCCTTTTAAGGTAGTAGATACAACTATGTGTTTTTTTATAACAGATAAGGAAACCATGGCCTAAAGAGGCTGTTACATGCCTGTGATTACATGGTTGTGTCTGCTGTATCCAATTCCAGAACTTTTTACATTTTATTTCATTAACCATTTTATCTTGAACAAGTTACTTCACATTACTGGGCCTCTGTTTCCCTATCTGTAAAATAAAGGGGTTAGATTAGATGATATCCAGGGTCCCTTTTATCTCTAATAATCCCTAATCCATTTTTCTACTTTGTTCAAGGAAGACTCACATGTGTGGACAAATTCTTTGAGGGCAACAACTATTTTTTTCTTTGTATCCCCGTTGCCTTGTAACATAGTAGGTACTTAATAAATATTTAGTCATTTTAATTGAATAAGATGGCTTATGGAGGTGGAGGAGTAGGAAAAAGGTTTGTGGGACATAGGATAGGCCAGTGAATGTTTTATCATCTTAATGATCTTATTATTTTATCTGCTTTTGTTCTGATTTCTTTCTCGGTCTGTAGCTTCAGGTTCAAGGCAAAGGCCTGGTCAGCAGTAAAAGCAAAGATGACCTGGTGGTAGCTGAAGTGGAAATCAATGATGTGCCCCTTACATGTAGGAACTTACTGACACGAGGACAGACTCAGGATGAGGTGTGTATGGAATTGATCTGGTTTTGGAATGGTAGCACATAGAGGCATTTTAGAAAAGAAAAGATTTTTAAAACACATGAAAAGATCTAGACATGCGCTGTTTAGCTAAGGGATTGTTATTCTGGTCTCCAAAGTTAAGATTCAATTTATGTTAAGAAAATTACGCATTTGAAATTTAGAACTCAATAGCATTGTGAGAATGCAAGCGATGATAGAAGTCAGGGAAATGGAACTTCTTAAAGCACAGGAGAGACCCTTCTTGTGATTTGACATGTGACCAGGGTGGAGCTTTAAGGTAGTAATTAGGGGCTCTTTGGCTCCTGATTTGTGATCCACATACAAGTGAAGCATCTAGATTATGGGGACACAGTTAAATGTCAGCCTTGCAGGATTAAAACATGAAGTTGTGGGCGGCTGGGTGGCGCAGTGAGTAGAGCGTCGGCTCTGCAGTCAGAAGGACCTGAGTTCGGATCCGGCCTCAGACACTTAACGCAAAAAAACCTAGCCGTGTGGCCTTGGGCAAGTTACTTAGCCCCAATTGCCCTCCAAAAGGCAAAAAAAAAATGAAGTTGTAGTTTGTTCATTCAAAAACTGTCAACTTTGTCTTGGTTTCCGGACCCTTGGGAAAATCACATTTAATTTGTAGCCTCTGATACTAATGAATGTGCCGTTTTGCTCATTATGCTGCTTTGCTCTTTTTAGATCAGCCGACTGAGTGGGGCTGCAGTCTCCACTAGAGGGAGGTTCATGACGGCCGAAGAGAAAGCCAAAGTGGGACCTGGGTACAGATTCATATTTTCTTCCTGGCTTCAGGTTGCTAAGATTGGGAGTCACCAGCTAATACTGCCCTTTGGGTCTGCTGGGTCCATTTTATTGGGATACTTTAAAGATGCTCTTATTTCTTAATTAGGAGCTTGTGATAATGGCTGCTTTAATAAAAGCCCATTTGGGTATTACAAGATGTTGTGTAGCATTTGTGTCATGGGTATCTCAGATAGGATTTATGCAGTATAGTTGGTTATCAACTGTTTCCATGTCAGTTATGAACTGTGGAGAATCTTTAGTAAAATTTTAATCCTACAAGGTCTTTTACCTGCTACTTAATTGCATTTGATCCTCCTCTTCCAACTGTCAGTTGATTTGTCCTTGGGGTTTGCAAACATTTAAAAATACTAATCTGGACAAAGCATAATTAGGAGATGAAATTTGAAATAAAAACAAAAAAATCTTAGAAATAAAGATGTTGGGGTGGCTAGGTGTCTCAGTGAGTAGAGCGTTGGCCCTGGAGTCAGAAGGACCTCCGGCCTCAGACACTTAACACGCACAAACAAAAACGTAGCTGTGTAACCTTGGGCAAGTTACTTAACCTCAATTGCCCTCCAAAAAAAAAATAAAGATGTTTTTGGACGACCTGTTAATATGGGTTTCATTCTGTTATTAATTATCCACATCACTACCAATTTTTATCATGGTTAAACTAAAGTTATTATAGTTTTGAGACCCACAGTCCTATTTGACTTATACTTAATATGTGATTGTCATACAATTTATTCTTACACATCTTGGTTAGTACATAGTACTAATGAAGTCACGGCTACCCCTATTGCCAAGTAGATGTAGTAAATTCATGCTTCATTAGCAGTGGATTCTGGATGGAAAAGTAGGAAAAGTATAACCATTCCCTCCTGGAAGAACAACTCATGTGCCTTAAGTCAGAATTACTACAGATTCATAATAGGGCCTTATATAACTTTTATTTTTTCCCCTTGGTCACTTTTCTTAAGAATTTTAGAGGTTGACTAGGTTACCAGAAGCTTTTATTGATTGAACCATTTGTAGAAACATGCTTACTACTGTTGGTTTTGGTAGTATTGAATGATCCATTTCTGTGATTATGCTTTCTTAGTGTCTTTTATGTCCCTGTTGAGGACATAGCATTTCAAGGAAGGATCTAGTTAGATCTTTGCCTAGCTGCCCTAAAAATAAGCACCAAAGCAAGATTCTCTCATTTTTGTTATTCCTTGAAATTGTCAAACTTTTTTTTAAACTTTTTAAACTTGTTTTTTTAACCTTTTACATTTGAACCAGTAGCAAAGCAGAATTGAAGAGGGTTTTTTTTTTTGAGTTAAAGTGAATTTTTAAAAAATGAATGACAATTAGGGACAACTGGGTAGATGTAGAGAGAGCACCAGCCATCAAGTCAGAAGGACCTGAGTTCAAATCCAGCCCCAGACACTTAACTATCTTTGTGACCCTGGGCAAATCACTTAACTCCTGTTGCCTTCCAAAAAAAAAAAATAATGAACAAAAACTAACAAATCTTTGACCAGATGGTTCAGATTAGAACTTGTCTGGCATTTTAGTGCATTATCCTTAGGAACTATCCTGCAAATACCATTGTAGTCAGCATTTGTGAAATACCTGGTTTAAGTCTTAAACTCTTACCATCAGGGACTAATACAGAGGAGAGAGGGACTAAACTTAGATCTGTTTTTGAAAGTTAATACTCAAAATGTAAATTTAGATCCTTATAATGTTCTTTCATAATCTGATCATCATTTTGTATCCAGAAGTAGAAGTAAATTGCCTAGCTTTGACACTTCCATTTATTTTTGATTTTCCCATTTGAAATTTCAAACACATTTTAAAATTAGAACATTGACATATGTTTCTTTTAGTTTGAAAGATCTGCTTTATGTTCATTTTTACAGGGACCGTCCATTATATCTTCATGTTCAGGGCCAGACTCGGGAATTAGTAGACAGTAAGTAATGGTTTTGCTTTACATTCAGTTTGGCAGATATTTATTGTACTTGTATTTGAAGCACAAGTTTACTTTTGGGGGCTGTGTAACAAGGAGATAAAACAACCAATTTCATCTTCTGTTCACCTTCCAAATATGTAAATGCTTGGAGAAAGCCACAGACTTAGACAATGCATAAGATGAATTATCTCTCCTTGGGTTGTTTAGAGTTGGACTTAATTTATTTTGGGGCACTAATCAATTCATTAGATTTACTTTCCACGCCCTCTTAGGAGCTGTGAACCGAATCAAAGAAATCATCACTAATGGGGTTGTGAAGGCTGCCACAGGGACCAGTCCAACTTTCAATGGAGCAACAGTCACTGTCTATCACCAGCCTGCTCCTGTTGCCCAACTGTCACCAGCTATTGGTCAGAAGCCTCCATTCCAGTCAGGGGTATGTAATGTATCTTGACCATCTTTAGGCCAGCAGCATAGTGCCTTGAATATTGCAGGTATACAAATATTTGAATTTAATTTCAAGGTATTTTTGTTTAAAAGTTGAGATCCCCCAGGAGCTAAGTGGATTGGGAGGTGGGGTAGGGACAGATGAGAAACAGTCTTCAAAAGAAGAATTGCAAGCCACTATATATGAACAGTTGTTCCTAACAATAACAAGAGAAATGCACATTGAAACAATTCTGAGGTTACACCTTACAACAAATTAGCAAAGATGTCAAAAGAATAAAATACTCAAATGTTGGACATTCTGTAGGAAGACAGAAAAATAGACTGTTAGTGGAACTTTGAACTAGTACAACTGTTCTATGAAGTAATTTGGAAATGTGAGAAGTTATTAACTATTAATAACCCTTGACCCAGGAACTCCACTACTAGTTATACACCTCAAAGAATCGAGATAATAGAAACAAAGTAGGCACCCATCAATTTGGGAAATGGCTCAACAAATTCTGACATTAATATAGGGGTGTCTTGGTAGTGCAGTGACTAGAACATTGGCCCTGGAGTCAGGAGGACCTGAGTTGAAATCTGGCCTCAGATACTTAATACAAAACTAGCCATGTGACCTTGAGCAAGTCACTTAACCCCAATTGCCCTACCTCCCCCCCCTCAAAAAAAAAAAAAAAAAGAAATATTGAGTATGAGGAATTCAGAGAAATGTGGAAAAACTTGTATGTACTAATACAGAATGATTACAATAGTATGAATGAAAAAAACACTAAAAACAGTTGAATTCAGACTATTCTAAGAAAACTGATTGTGAGGAACTGTAGATGTTTAATGCCATATACAGTGCTGCTTATGGTTTTGCTTAAATGGTTTTCTTGTTACGGGGGATGATTGAAAGGGAGTAGATTTTAGGGGAAATGATTTTGTATATTTTTTTTATTTGGGGTTTTTGAGGGGGGATTTTTTTTTTTGGAGGGGGGAGGGCAAGGCAGTTGGGTTAAGTGACTTGCCCACAGTCACAGGCTAGTAAGTGTGTCAAGTGTCTGAGGCCGGATTTGAACTCCTGACTCAAGGGCTGGTGCTCTATTGACTGTACCACCTAGCCTCCCTGATCAATATATTTTCTAATGGTACTTTATGGCTTCATCTGAGCTTAAAAAAAAAAAAAGTGAGGTTGGGGTGGCTAGTTGGTACAGTGAATAGAACACTGGCCCTGGAGTCAGGAGGACCCAAGTTCAAATCCAGCCTCAGACACTTGACACACTTACTAGCCCTGTGACTTTAGGCAAGTCACTTAACCTTGGGGTTAAGGAATCATTCTTCATATGTATGATTAGCTGATGTAACCACTGGAGGACTAAGAAGGCTAAGTCTGATGAAGTTAGACTCTGCTGATACAATCCTCCTACAAAAAAAGGGTTGGAGAGAGCAGTCCCACTTCTAGAATTGTAGAGGGCTGACTGTACTACCCAACATTATATTACATCTCTTCATAGGAAGGAGCTAGCTATCTTAATTTCATATGTACAACATATGTGTTATTGTGAAGGGATGAAGGAAGCCATCCCTCTGAGCAGTGCTCCCTACTGGTCTTTTTAAGTGTTTCTCTCTTTAGCAAGCATCCCTTGGCTAGATTCCTTGGTATTCAGTATAAAGTACATGGTAGGCAATGGTGAGTGATGTGGTGGGGTTTGTTGTAAATCAGAAACTTTGTAAAGTATTTGTATTATGGGTGAGGACCCAGTACATGGGGGTTTTAAGTTTTGAGCATAATGTCATATGTAGTGTTTATTATTTAGAGAATTCAGTGTATCTTTTGTACATGTTTTCTCAAGGAATAAGATTTACCTGTTTGTTCTTCTTTGGACTGAGATGTGATTCTATTCTGTCTACAGCTGCATTATGTTCAAGACAAATTATTTGTGGGTTTGGAACATGCTGTACCCACATTTAATGTCAAGGAGAAGGTAGAAGGCCCCAGCTGCTCGTACTTGCAACACATTCAAATTGAAACTGGCGCCAAAGTCTTCCTAAGAGGCAAAGGCTCAGGCTGCATAGAGCCAGCTTCAGGCCGTGAAGCTTTTGAACCAATGTATATTTACATTAGGTATGGCTGCATAGGGGTAGGGGTGAGGGGTGGGGAGGCGGGAGGCACTTGGCCAGTATAAATCCTTAGCTATTATTCAAAGCATTTATGGAGTGATGCATACTGAGCAGAAGAAAATAGGCCTAAATTATTCAATATTTAGCTAAAACACTAAAAATAATCCTTAAATATGATTAAAGGAAGTTTTAGAATCTTCTCTGGAAGCCTTTAAGCCCAAGGGATAGCCTGCTTTTTCTGAGTTCATTTCAGTGCAGTTCTGCTTTTAGGAGATGGAGAGATGTCTTGGAAAAATCTTGTATTTAATATCAGATGATCTGATTTCTAGTCATAGCCGTGACACTTTGTAGCTGTGTTGGCAGCAGAATGATCACTTAACTTCTCTGTGGCTCATGAAACCTTTTGTAAAATTGTAATAATGATGATGATGATTAAAACTTGTAAAACTTATTAGGATGGTAAGAAAAGTGTTTTGTAAAACCCTATTATACTTCATAGAAATATAAGCTATTTTTAAGACAGGGCATAGCATCCTTTCCAGTTCCAGTGTTCAGTTTTTCATTTTGTAATTCTAAAACAAAGTTTTCTTAATCTGGTATCTGTGAACTTCTTGAAAAAATAGTTTCTTAACTGTTTCAATATGCATCTTAAAGAATATGAGAAGGGATCTGTAGGTTCAAATTGCCAAAAGGATCCATGACTCAAAGAAAGGTTAAGAACAACTGCTGTAAAAGAAATAAGATTATAACATAATTATAACAAGTTCTTCTTGAAGCTGTGATTTTTATTTTCTTGGAAAATTGGATGAACCTGGCATGTATTTTTTCCCCTTAATTGGGATCTATGGGAGGGGACATCTTTGTAAGGAAAGCTAGTAAAAATGTTTATAGCAATCTGAACATACTCCAAATACCCAAGGGCATGTTTCTATGTTATATTATTTTCAGGCCTAGAATTTGAGTTACCATGAGAATCTGGATTAGATCATGGAAAGAGTGGAAATCAAACCAGTGTGCTAGATCATTTATTTTTCTTCCCCACTGAATTCCTTGCTTTTGTTTCTTTGCAGTCATCCTAAACCAGAAGGCCTTGCTGCTGCCAAGAAGCTCTGTGAGAATCTTCTACAAACAGTGAGTTGTATTGTCTTGTTTATCCCTTTTGCAAAATTGGTTTTTGCTGCCTTTGGGGCCTGACATGGCTGAGTTTCTCAGCATGCTACCTGGACGCTCTTTGGAGAGGCCAGAATCATCAAGGTCTGGGTTGCAGTTTACATACCTGGTCTTCCTTTTCCTTTTGGAATTTGGAAGTCACCACTGCATTAATTTCATCATTTTTTTATTCACTTTGTGGGTTTTTTTGGTTGCCTTTTTTTTAACCCTAGATGACCTATGCTCTCTTACTGCCTAGAAGGTGTGGGAGTTCAGGAGTACAAACGTATGGATATTTGCCAAAGCCAAACTAGGTAGATCTTGGAGTACAGAGTAAATAAAACGTATGACTTGACGGAGCTAGTTGCTGCTTGGATGAGCCATCCTGTTGACGTGTTCAATCAGGCAGGTAGTGTAGGTGATCAAAGTTAATTATATAGGTTTTTCTTGAGAAGTCTAAAAGCTGAGATGCTAAATTGAGCCTCAGTCTTGGGGTTTATGGTTGGCCTTATGGGGGCAAAAAAAAAAAAGGTTGATATTTATGATGAAAAAATTAAGGAATGTTGATTATTTTGTTTGGATTGAAAACTTTGAAATTGCCTCATTTGCTGTCTGGCGGAGTGTAGGAATAGGGTAGCTGTGTAGATTGGAGAACGCACGTTTTGGACCAAGAAAAATAAGTCCATTGCTTCATAGAGCTGATCTTATAACTTATAGGCTTCTCTTCTGTCTTCTAGGCCCCTAAGGTACTGCTCTCTTTGAGGTTCTGAGTTCTCCTATATGTTCTCTCTCCCAGTTAGAGTGTTAGTTCCTTGCTTTTTCTGTTTGTATCCCAAGTACATAGCTCAGTTCTTGGCAGGTAGTAAATATTTAATAAATATCTTTTCATTCATCCTGTCAATTTAGATTAGAATCCCATGTGGAAATACTAAATTTAGTTAATGTTTATCATGTCATTTGAAAATTTATTTTCACAGTGGCTCCAATATTCCCAAATTCTCTTTTGAGAATTAGAAACTCTAGAATTGCTTACACAGGCTTTGACCTGAAAGAAATGCCTTCACCAGACCTACCAGAAATTTCAGGAAGCTTTTTTTTTTAATTCCCATCTTTCCCCTACCCACCACCCCAAAAAAGGGATCCCACTGAATACCCCTTTCCCTAATCTGTTGTCTCATATATCCTCCCCGATCCCCACTCCAACTTTCTAGTAGGGCAAGATGGATCTCTGTGCCCCAATGCCTGTATATTTTATTTCCCAGTTGCATGTAAAAAAAAATTATATTTTTTTAAACATTTGATTTTAAAACTTTGAATTCTAGATTCTTTCCCTTCTTCTGTTGTCACTCACCCTTACTGGGAAGATAAGCAATTCAATATAGGTTGTACATGTGTAGCTATGCAAAACATTTCCATAGTGGATATATTATGAAAGACTGACTATATTTCCCTCCATCCTATCCTTCCCCCCACTTGTTCTATTCTCTACTTTGGTTTTTTTTTGTTGTTGTTGTTGTTTGTTTGGGTTTTTTTTTTTGCTTTTTCGAGGGCAATTGGGGTTAAGTAACTTGCCCAAGGTCACACAGCTAGGTTTTTGTTTGTGTCTGAGTGTCTGAGGCTGGAACCGAACTCAGGTCCTTCTGACTCCAGGGCCAGCACTCTACTCACTGCGCCACCTAGCCGCCCCTCTATTCTCTACTTTGACCCTGTCCCTTTTCAAAAGTCTGTGCTTCCACCTTCCCTCTCCCCCCCCAACCTGCCCTCCCCTCCATCATCCCTCCTCTCATCCTTTTCTTCCCTACTCTTCTGTAGGGTGAGATACCCTATTTAATGTGTATGTCATTCCCTCCCTAAGCCAAGTTTCATCAGTTACAATTACCATTTTTCCATGTAGGAAGGTAAATAGTTCAACTTTGATAAGTTCCTTATGACTTCTTTTCCTTGTTTACCTTCTCATGCTTCTCTTGCTTCTTGTATCTGAATGTCAAGTTTTAGTCAACTCTGGTTTTTTTAATCAAGAATGCTTGAAAGCCCTCTATTCCACTGAATGACCATATTTTCCCCTGAAACAAGATACTCAATTTTGCTGGGTAGGTGAGTCTTGGTTTTAATCCCAGCTCCTTTGCCCTCCAGAATATCATATGCCAAGCCCTTCAGTCCCTCACTGTAGAAGCTGCCAGATCCTGTGTTGATCCTGGTTTCTGCAGTATTCGAATTGTTTCTTCTTGGCTGCTTGTAATATTTTCTCCTTGATCTGGGAACTCCAGAACCTGGCTATAATATTCCTAGGAGTTTTCTTTTTGGGATCTTTTTCAACAGGTGATTGGTGGATTCTTTCAACCTCTATTTTGCCCTTTGGTCCTAAAATATCAGGGCAATTTTCCTTGAATTTCTTGAAGGATGATTTCTAGGTTCTTTTTTTGATCATGGCTTTCAGGTATTCCAATAATTTTTCAGTTCTCTCTCCTGGATCCATTTTCCGGGTCAGTGGTTTTTCTAATGAGATATTTCACATTGCTTTCTATTTTTTCATTTGTTTGGATCTGTTTAATAGTATCTTGATTTCTCATAAAGTCACTAGCTTCCATTTGCTCCAATCTAAGTCTGAAAGCGCTATTCTCTTCAGTGAGCTTTTGAGATTCTTTGTCCATCTGACAAATTTTAAGGCATTCTTCTCCTCACTGGCTTTTTAAGCCTCTTTTGCCATTTGAGTTAGTCTATTTTTTAAGGTGTTATTTTCTTCAGTCAGGTTGTTGACTCTCTTTTCATGATTTTCTTACATCATTCTCATTTCTCTTCCCCAGTTTTTCCTCTACTTCTCTTATTTTGTTTTCAAAATCCTTCTTAAACTCCTCTGTGGCCTGTAACCAGTTCATATTTTTCTTGGAAGCTTTTGGTGCAGGAGGTCTGACTTCATTGTGTTCCTCCTGTTCCATGCGTTGATCCTTTTTGTCCCCAAAAAAGGAGTCCAAAGTCGGATTGCTCTGCTTGCTTTGCTTCTTTTGCTTGCTCATGTTGCCACTCAATTACTTGACTTTTGAGCTTTTTGCCACAGTAGAACTCTGCTTCCAGAGAAGGGAGCTTTGTCCCAAATCTCTGGGTTTTTTTCAGCTGCTAGAGCTATTAGCTGTCTGCCCTCTCTGAAGCCTCCACACGCTCTGGCTCACTGGTCACACACCCCAGGACCTCTACTCCAGACAGCCAGATCCAAACAGGTTAAAGCAAGAGTGATCACCCCTCAGACTGGTTGCTTGGTCCCCCTACAATATGCAGGCCAAGAGCTCTTCAGCTGCTGCTGCTGCACCTCAGCCACTTCTCTCTCTGGGAGCAGAGGTTGGACAGCACTCCCAGACCCTCTGTTCCCCAAAGTCCACTGACCTCTCACTTTGTCTTTGGCATTTATGGGTTGATAATTCTGGAAACCGCCACAGCTGCTAGCGATCTACCTCAGGAAGCTTTTGCTAGTTAATTAACTATGAATCCAGGCATACTCACTTGTTAATTTGTTCTTTTTCCTTTCTCAGGTTCATGCAGAATACTCTAGATTTGTGAATCAGATTAACACTGCCGTACCTTTACCAGGTATGTATGCTTCAATTTACTGTTTTGGGATTGTGAATCAATTAATTGTAAGCAATGCTTAAATATGGGTCATGGAAACCAAGGCTAGGCTTAGAGTGCCCTAAATTCCCAAGTAACATTACCTCACACTTATTTGTAATTTGGAAAAATATTTTGCTTCATTTTTTTCCTTTCCTGTTAGGTAATAAGTGTAACTCAACTTGATTGTCTCCTTCTGCTGCAGCTGATAATAAACACTTTTTTTCTTCCCCCTCAGGCTATACACAACCCTCTGCTATAAATAGTGTCCCTCCTCAACCACCATATTATCCATCCAATGGCTATCAGTCTGGTTACCCTGTTGTTCCCCCTCCTCAGCAGCCAGTTCAGCCTCCCTATGGAGTACCAGGCATAGTGCCACCAGCTGTTTCATTGGCACCTGGAGTCTTGCCAACGTTACCTACTGGAGTCCCACCTGTGCCAACACAATACCCGATTTCACAAGTGCAGCCTCCAGCTAGCACTGGACAGGTAAGATGCTAAAGGGTATATGAGATGTCATGATTTGCGGGGAAGGGAACATAGAGGTTAAGGAAAGAATAACCTATTTTACTCATTTAAAAAGAAAACCTGTAATATAAAGACATCAATATATTCATCCTGCACCCTCTGGCACTGAATCACTTTGTCACTCTAAAAAAAAATAAAAACACTTCTCAATAGATCTTCTGTATCCTTAAATTGGGAAGAGGTCCACAAGGTAAAAAGGGCCAACTTATCTCATCCTACTCCTACCATGAAAAACTATTCTTTTCTTTGGACCTTCCATTTTCATAACCTCCCCAAACAGTGCCAGATTGAGGGTTTTCATATGTATAAATTTACAAAGATAGTAACAAGAGATATTAGCCACAGCTTTAGAGTTAGAAAGGACTACAGTAGCCATCTAGTTTGAACCCCAAAGAGTATATCTACTACAACAAGGGGGCATCCAGTTTTTGCTGGAAACCTCTAGTTGAGGAGTAACCTACTGCCTGAATTTGCCTTGGCAACCTCTATCCATTGCTCTCGGTTTTCTCTTTGTGGCCAAGCAGAGTAAGTCTCATTCTTGTTCCATCTAATAGCTTTTCATGTAGTTGAAGATAGCTATTATTTCTTCCAGAATCTTCTCTGATACATGTTAAACATTCCCCATTTCTCCAGCTGATTCTCATATGGTTTAGACTCAGGCTATTCATCATTCTGGTTGGCTTCCTCTGAATGTTTTCTGACTTAACAATATTCTTCCTAAACTCTGATCCCCAGAACTGAATATAATACTATAAGTTTGATCTGACCCCAACAGAGTGTGTAGGATAAACACCAACTTTCTGAAAGTGCCACCTCTCTGAATGCAGCCTAAGATTGCATTAGCTTTCTTGGCTGCTATTATCACACTATTGACTCATTGAGCTCACAGTCTCTTTAGCTCCCCCTCTGATCTATTTCTGACAAACTGCTATCTAACCATACCTCCTCCATTTTGTACTTGTGAAGTTTATTCTTTGAACCGAAGTATAAGACTTGACACATGTTTATTGCATGCCATCTGATTTTATTAGGCCAAATATTCTAACCTATTAAGATGTTTCTGAATTCTAACTTTCATTTTTGGATGAAAGTTAAATCAACAAACATTTTTAAACTCCTGCTGTGTTCCAGGCACTGTGCTAAGCCCTGGAGAAGCAAAGAAAGGCAAATCCAAAAAATAAAAACAACATTCCTTCTGCTCAAGGAGCTCACGGTCTATGGGGGAGATAATATACAAACAAGATGAAGATAGGATAACTTGGAAGTAATCTTAAAGAGAAGGCACTGACATTAAGGGGGATCAGGAAAGGTTTCTTGAAGATCAGGTTTAGCTGGTGCCTGAATGATTCAATGCCTTATCTATCCCTTCTAGTTTTGCATTATCCATAGATTGATAGGCTTGCTATATACAATTTTATCTAAGTCATCAATAAAAAATATTCAGCAGCACTTGGCAAAACTGTGGCTTACTCCATTGGAGAACTATCACCTTCTAAGTTGACACTGAGCATTAGTGATTGCTCTGAGTCCAATCATTCAGTCACTTTTTAATCTGCCAAATTACATTATCAGCCAGCTCCTATGTCTCCATCTTTTCCACAAGAATGGCTTAAGAGATTTATGAAAATATGCTTCTGCAACTGAAATGGATAACCAAATATTAAAGAAAGTCCCCTAGAATTTTAAAGTAAAGAGCTAGATGTTAATCTTTCTGCAGTGGTTTAGGTACCATCCTTAATTTTTAAGATTCCATAAAATTTCATTGTGTGTTTTTTCATTTATTTCCCAAAGCAGGTTTTAAATTCTACTTTTTTATATAAGGACAACTATTTCCTAACTTTGATCCAGAATTCTTTGTAGCCAAAATGGCATCTTAAAATAATAGAAGAAAAAAGTATCAGAAGAACTACTTTTTAGTGACTGGAAATAGAAAATGTAATTTTCTTTTTTTTTTTCTCCTTGCTTTTTTTGGAGGGCAATTGGATTTAAGTGACTTACCCAAGGTCACAGGGCTAGTAAGTGTTAAGTGTCTGAGGCCGGATTTGAACTCAGGTCCTCCTCCCTCCAGAGCCAGTGCTCTGTCTATTCACTGCTCTACCTAGCCACCCCAAATGTAATTTTTTTTGCAGTGTACGTTGCCAATGGTTGTTGACTGAAAGAGCTATCATGCTTGATAAATGTTTTTAAATTAAAATATTGTTTGAATCCCTCTGGACTGTTTTTGTTTATAGAAAATGGGTATTATTTTAATGAGTATGTTTGCCTTTTAATAAGAGCACTAATGACACATTGACTTTGTAACAGGTCTTTCTTCCCAGAAGTTCAAAGTCTGTGTTTAGATTTATCTTCATATAGCCCTAGGAAGAAAGGAGGTAGATAATACTACTATATTTTGTTAATATTACAGTAATTTTACTGGTACCTCGGAGAAGATTAAAGTTTATAACCAGTGTATCTCATAAAAGTATATTATTCTCACTGTTTACCTTTTTTTACGAGTTCTGTATTCTCATTTTCTTTCATTTTCCCTTCTTGGTTTGTTCTGACCCCCAGAGTCCGATGAGTGGTCCTTTTCTTCCTGCCGCTCCTGTCAAAACTGCCTTGCCTACTAGTCCCCAGCCTCAGCCCCCACTCCCAGCCCAGCCCCAGGGGCAGAAGAGGCGGTTCACAGAGGAGCTACCAGATGAACGAGAATCTGGACTTCTGGGATACCAGGTCAAATAAAATATCCAGTCTTAATTTTCTCGGCAACTTCTTAACCTTATTCTCCTCTAAAGAGACAGAAATCCAAATCTACATCAGCAGTCCTCTTGATAATAATATTTGATATACCAGTAACTTAGTTAAGCCATTTTGATTTTATTTTTGAGGAATTAATGTGCAACCCCAGGGCTACCCTTTGTTTTTTTTTTTTTTTAAGTCAAAAAGGGCATAATTATGTGTTTACCAAGCATCCCACCTAGAGAAAAAGATTCCTTTAACTAGAATCTGGAAGGAATTCAGTAGAAGCTTGTACTTCCTATCTAGGTACAAGAGGTTCTGTTGATAGAAAAGAATCATGATGGTTCTCATCTTGCTAGAGGCATCACCAAGATCTAGTAGTCTACAATTTTGTTGAGGATTTTTGTTGTTAACAGCTTGCCTTTCAATTCACTGTTTTCCCTCAGATGCCAAGTAGGAAAGCTGCCAGAAATGTTAGCATGGAATATATCACCTAATTACTCTGGGGTACCCTTTCCCCCATCCAGTAAAAGGATCTTGATCATTTTCAAGACAAGAGTCATGTTTAAGTTTGACCCATATTAATGTAGTATGCAAAAAATTAATAGCTTGTCATATTATGTGACTGGCCTTTTCTGTTCATTTAAGTTGTGGCCAGTCTTGAAAAGAGGAAGTCACATCATTTGAATCCCTTAGTAAGGGAGCATTCTATATTTAAGGAAAAAAAGTTAAAATTCCTATTTATTAGTTGGTCAGATTTCAAGGAACTGTGTAGTTCAGACTAGTTACAGTTTACCTGATGGGGCACGTGACAGTTACATTAAGGAGCTAAACTAATACAGCAGTTGTAGATTTGCTAATGCCGCTGTATTTTTCTGCTCATAGCATGGACCCATTCATATGACTAATTTAGGTACAGGCTTCTCCAGTCAGAGTGAGATCGAGGGTGCAGGATCGAAGCCGGCAAGTTCCTCAGGCAAGGAGAGAGAGAGGGACAGGTAAGTTGGATGAATTGTCCAGTGGGCTGTTAACATGACCTAAAAGATAATGTTCGAGTAATTGGTACAGGCACCAGTGTTTTGAGATTGAAATGAATACAAGTCAAACAAGCTTCTCTCTGTTACAAGGAATAAAACAAATGGAAATTTTCTTATCTAGAGCCCATATAAAGAAGTAGGTGTAATCTTTTTGAGGACATGGTTATCCAGGCCTCTTCCTTTATTTGGGCATGTGTGACAAAAGGCCAGAGGGTTGCTTGCAGGATTTCAGGCAGCCCATGAAAAATGTAGGGCTGCGGCTGCATGCTCTCCTGTTTGTCACTTGACCTGATGCAACCGACGATCATCAGTCTGTTTCGAGTCTAACCTATCTGTAGCCAGAAGTTTAGCCTATCTTAATTTTGGCCCCTATCTGTTGCCAAGTTGTGCAGGTCTGCTTTTACTTCTTGTTGCCTACATTTTGGCTAATGCACTGAGAATGGATAAGAACTGAGTGAGGAGAAATTTAATTCAGCTAAATTTGTTACTTATTAATAGCTCTGGAGTTGTTTTGGTTTTCTTTCTTAAAAGATTTTGTGGATAGGAGCTTGAAACTAATGGTCAGAGTGAACTTAAGGGACTTTGCAGATTTTAAATTTTTCTTCTTTTTACTTGCCTCCTGAATACTCAAGGATTGGACTTGCTTTAGAATAAAGCCCTAAATGAACAAATTAGTGCCTGTAGCCTTGCTGGTTCTGAATCTATTGTCTTTTAACAGGCAGTTGATGCCTCCACCAGCTTTCCCAGTGACTGGAATAAAAACTGAATCTGATGAAAGAAATGGGTCTGGGGCCTTATCAGGCAGCCATGGTGAGTACGGTGTAGGTGGGAGACTCTTTAGTCTGGGCTGTAGCTTTTAGCTTTCTTATCTGATGTTCACTTGGATGATCCTGAATAATAAACTGCTTTTCTTTATGTTCAAACACATAGCCTATAGAAACCTAACCTTTTATCTTTTAACTAGTATGTCCAGGAAGATTCTAGAAAATATTGTCAGTTTACATGGCACATAGCATCAACTTCTCTATTTAAAACCCACTGAAAATGCTACTAATTGAATTTTTAAATTAAGTAGCAAATTTCAAAATTTAAAAGTAGCATTGCATGCTCTTTAGACACCAAGAGTCAACTTTTTCAGGACTAGTGAAGGTCATGCTAGGTCCTTAGAGATCTAACACTGAGCCATTACTCAATCGGAGAGTCTTGCCTCTGATCTCAGAACAGTTGCTCTGGACTTTAGAAGGTCCATAGAATGTGGTGCTTTTTCATACTGTGGCCTTATTGAGAACAAACAGAGGCAAATACATTTCTTTTATACTTAACTTCTTTCTTTTAACTCTTTAAAAGGTGAAATGTCAGTCCTTAGAAACTCACTTGCTAACTTTCCTTTTTTTCTTTTTTGTGTTTCTTTTTCTTTCTCTTTTCTTACATGGTTCTGGTGGATTCACATTTGCTGATGCTGGTGCTGTTTTCGTGTGATCTTCAACGGTTTTGGGTGACCATTGACCCTGTGACCTCAAAATGGTGTCCAACTAACCACTTACAATTAACATCTTTTTTTATTAACAATTTTATGGTATTATCTTTTTTCTTGGTGGGGATGGGGGTTGGGGTTGCATTTCTCTATTCTAGATTATCCAGCTAAGAAGATGAAAACCACGGAAAAGGGATTTGGGCTGGTAGCTTATGCTGGGGATTCATCTGATGAAGAGGAGGAGCATGGAGGCCATAAAAATGCAAGTACTTTCCCACAGGGCTGGAGTTTGGGATATCAATACCCTTCATCACAGCATCGAGCTAAACAACAAATGCCTTTCTGGATGGCCCCGTAGAAGACAACAGAGCAGATCTTTGATCATCAGTGACTCTTCTCTAGCAATAATGCATGTGTATCACATAACAGACTGTGGAGCTGGGGGAGCCATCTTTAACATTTCCAGAAGTTAGAGGTGCTGTGTCCCCCTTTCAGAGGAGTTCCATTCTTTTAAAAAATGTTCTTATTTCTGCAGCAGCATACCATCCATTAAAAGATGTTTAGAATCACAGGCTTATTTCAGGGGAGAGAGGATGTCTTGAGAGAAGATGAAATGTGCTTGCTTGATAAAAGAAGCAAAGTGTTGCTTGTGATCTGACCCTTATGTTATTTACAAGTATAAGACCCCAGCTCTGACATGATACAAATACTATTTGTATTTTCCTGCAGTTCATGGATGATTATAAGCAATGGCAGCCAAAATCTTAGCATTAATGGGGACATAATTTTGAGAACTTGCATTCTATCTTTTAATATTTAATTCTTCTAAGAGACCCTTTTCCATATTCCGTTGTTGGATTTTTTTTGTTTGTTTTTGTTTTTGTTTTGAAAAATGCTGTTTTCTCATTTGAGAATATTGGCTCTAACCAGTTTCTGGGTGGAGATTTGAAGTTATTTCCTCATCTTTATTGGGATTATCTACATACCCAGCACCTTCAGCATATTTCTGTCTTAAGACAGTCATTGCAACTTTATTTCATCCCTCTAAACTTTCCCTCTCTTCAGCTGGTCCAGATGAAACTCCTTGAATATGAGCAGGTCAGAGCATCTGAAGTTCTCTTACTACTCTCAGTCTACCAGGTTATTTTCCCAACTGCATAACTCATCATCATGGAAATTGTGTATCTCTACAGAACTGGTTGCAGCTGTAGTAAAGAAACTTGACTGCTCTGACTAGGCTGGTGAATCATTTAGAGTGACTGAAATTGCAGCTAGTTCCTTTTTTCTTGGCATTACAAAGGTCCTGCCAAAAGAACTTTTTTTTGTATTGAAAATACTGATATGTGAATCCACTGAGAACGTTGGTGCTGGCCTGCAGAGCAGGAGTTAGTGTTTGAGATATTGAGACTGTCGTTTTTGCACACTTGAACACTGCAGGCTGGCTTTGTATAAAATTTCTCTGGTTTCCTATATGTTGTAAATATTTAGAACCATAATTTCATTATAAATAAATATAAATATTCTGCATTTTGCTTCTTTCCTTGGTGTCGTATTTTACATTCTCTAGCACAGAAAACTTGTTATATGGTAGTGGATCACTACCTCAGGTGTTAAGTGCTGGCAAACACAATTTTTGTGGTTTCACAACAGGGAGGGAATTGTATAAGTGTAAGAACCTTACCCACCGATTGATGGTAGAATATTAATGAATGACATTTTTGCAAAATCAGACTGATTGGGACAGTGTTACATCAACACACTAATATTGTTTAGATTTATACATTATATATGCTGTTAATTAACCAGGTTATGGCTCAGGTTTAAAGAAAACCATTTTGGGGAAGGTTAGGGACCAAGTAAGGAGGAAAAGAAAGGCGTTTTTCCATATGTAAAATGGCTACGTGAGATTCTGCCCAGACTTGTCAAATTGGTCCCAGCCCAACTCTAGAGAGAGTAAAATTGATCTGAAAGCTCAGTGCGTGAACAAGTTACTAATGGTGCTTACCTTTGAAGCACAGATCCAAAAGAAATTGTTAGGAGGTGCTAAGCTCCAACTCAAAGGATGCCACAAGTTGAAGCCTTGTTAATAGAAGGTAAGAAAGCAGCCACTTTAAATGCCCTTGGTGCTAACTTTAGGGAGATGGGCTAAGGATTTCCCAGACCACGTGGTACCTGAGTGGTGTGCCACAAATGTAGTTTTGATGTTCAAACTGGTTATTTCATCAGCATAGGGAGCTTACACTGCATCTTCTCAGCAACCTGAGAACTGCCTGTAACAGGGAGAGATTAATTCACTTCGAAGGTCATGTCCTCTATGTGAGGACATGTGAGTTTGACCACCCCACACTGCTGGGCAGCAATCCACAGACTCATGTTCCTAGCCCTTGCGGGTCTGGAAGGCAGAAAAGGGGAAGTGGAAGGGTGAGGTTATGAGTTTAGAACTGCTTCAACCAAGCGATAACCGGTTAATTCTATTCACGTAACTTCTGGGAAGTGAAATGGGAGTTTGCGTTCTCTTGTTTATGGGAACGCCCCCTCATCTCAAAAACACGTTTTCAGAACCACAGCTGCTGTTTCATAGCGGTGCCCCGTTCGGTATAGACCCAGCAGGCGCCTGCCCACTCCCGGGTCTGGGGTTCACACCCCTGCAGCTGTTCTGGGGGAGGCATGCCAACGCCTCTTCGCCGGCAGGTTTGGATTGAGGCGTCGCGCATGGCCCCCATCTTGGCTTCATTCCACTTCTGCCGTGGGAGTGTCACCGATCTGAGACAGCCAAAAACTGGAGCTGAGATGTTTCTCCACCTCCAGCTCTGAGACCGAATGCTGCGCTGCCCTGGAGATCGGAGGCCTCCGGGGCTCCAGCCCGACCGCTGAGGCGCGGTCCGCGGCCGGGGAGGGGAGCAGGGGAGGCGGGGCCTCGGCCCCGTCGCGTCACGGAGCAGCGGGCCCGTCCCCCTCGCGTCCGGACGGTGGCGGCCGCGGGCGCCATTGCCTTCTTTCCCCAGCCGCGGGAGGGGTTACAGGTCAGGGTTCCCCGAGCGCCGGGCGGGGTCGGCCGAGGTCTCCAGCCCGGAGGGACGCGGGCCGGGGAGGCCTAGAGAACCGCGGGGCAGCAGGCTGAGCGGCGGCCACGGGGCCCCAGGCCCTTCTGTCCGATAGCCCGGGGTCTCCGTCCCCGCGCTGCCCCCCACCCGGCCCCGGACCGACGCCGCTGTGGGGGCGTGCACTCCCGGGGAAGGGGCCAGGCCGCGGCGCGGGACCCTGCCCCTCCGCCGCGCCCCCGCGGGTTCCAGGCGCGTGCCCGGGGCAGGATGGACGCGGGCGCGCGCGCGGGCGGCGGGGGGGGCTCCTCCGGAGGCTCCGCGGCGGCAGCGGCGGCGGCAGCGGCGGCGGCGCAGTCCCGCGAGTACAAGCTGGTGATGCTGGGCGCCGGGGGCGTGGGCAAGAGCGGTAGGTGACTCCTCGCGCCCGCCCGGCGGGGCAAGCCAACGTTGGGGAGCGCGCTTGGCCCCTCCACAAGCCGGTTGCATCCCGATCCCCCGGAGCCGGGGCCAGCCTGCCTCAGTTTGCTTACGTGTGAAAATGGGGTGGGGGTGGCGACTTGCCTAGTTGGGCTTTTTTTTTTCCAGGGTTCCCCCCCCCCCCGACTCCGAGCCCTAGTCCTCACGAACTCTTGCTTTCTTTTTCGTAGCTATGACCATGCAGTTCATCAGCCATCGATTCCCCGAGGACCACGATCCCACCATCGGTGAGTCGGGTTAGCCCCCCACCCCCACCCCCGTCTGTGTAGAGGCAGGCCCAGGGGGTGGAGATGCGCACGCCCCCCTTCACTTCACCCCCTCTGATATCCCTGTGACCCCGACTCTGCTTCCCCTTCCCACATCCCCTTTCTTTGCTTCTTGTGAAGTCCGAGGACCGGGCGTCACCTTCTGCCGCTGCGCCGGGCTCCCGGGGTAACCTTGGGCTAATTGTTTCACCAGTTTGGCCCCACGTTTCCCCCTTGGCTGGTTCTGTATCTGAGTTCTTGTGCCCATCCTATACCCGGCACTGCCGGCTGATGAAGGATGCACCAGGTTTAGAAAGAAGCTCCTGCACATAGGACCTTTATGAACCTCCTGAGAGAGCAGATGTTTTTATTTAGTAACAAACTGACCAGCAGAACCACCGATGTCATTTCTCAGTCCTTGCTCACATCTCAATGTTTATAAGCCATCCTGTCTTGAGCACCACTTTTCCCCTTCAGCTTTTATGGCTGTATATTATTAAATTTAAATAATTGAATAATTAAAGTGAAAGGGGGATGAGGAAAAAAAAGCTGAAATGCCACTTGCCTGAAGCCCTTTCGGTTTGTCACTTCTCTGAAGGCCTGATTTTAGAGGTGCTATGTAGCTGTGAGTCAGCCTGTTCAAATTTCCACAAAGGGAAGCAGAAAAGCAAGTAGAACCAACCCACTGAACTCTCTACCCCAGACATAACCTAGGCTCCATGATCCCCTTCCTTTGCTTCCTTTTGATAATTTGGTAATGGCACTTATCCAATGCCATTTCCATAGTTTTGACTCTGCTGAAAGCAAGAGACTTGTGAGAGGAGGAAATTTACTATTTGCTTTGCTTGGGCTTTAAAAAAATTTGTCATCCTTCTCAAAAATGACTGTGATTTAATGGAAAGCACTGGGATTTGGAGTCAGAACCTGGGTCCCAGTCCCAGATCTTCCACCTGTTTTGCCTTTTGAATTTCTACATAAAACATATTAATGAAACATAATAATTGCTTAATTAACGATTGTTGATTCATTGGGTATTTTAACCTTTTTAAAACTCATCATCTTATGTAAAAGTCAGATAATTGTTCTTGGATTCATTCATAGTATGCTAGACTCGGAATACAGAGACATAAAATGAAACAGCTTATGCACAAAGAGGAGAAAATAGCAGGTACACACAAAAATAAATAGAAAATCTGTGCAAATTGATGGGAAGGGGGAGCAGCCCCCTAAGAGCTGGTAGGGAATCAAGAGCCTTTTTTAAGAGGTGGTACCTGCCCAGGGCCAGGAAGGAACCTAGGGTTTCTAAGAGGCAGAAGTAAGAGATTACAGGCCAGCATAGGGGGCCAGACTGTGCCAAATGGAAAATGGCAGCAGTTAAATCAATTTAACTGGAATATAGAATGTAGGAATGGGATTAATATACAGTGAACCTGGAAAAGTAGGGTGTAGCCAAATTCTGAAGGGCTTTAAATCTCAAACCCAGCAGTGTGTGTTTTATACTAGGAGCTTTTTAAGCAGAAAAGTGACATTGTCAGATGTGTTTTAGGAATATCTATACCTCCTTTACTAGGTTCTTCTGATGAAAGTTCTTTGTAAAACTTAGAGCCCTAGGAAAATATGATTGACTCATTATCATCAAATAGGCTGTAGGCTCCTTGAGAATATTTATTCATTCTTTACATTTGTATTCCCAGGACATAGCCCAGTGACTGACATTTGAAAGGTTGTTGATTGATCAGGGCACATCAGGGTTGATTTAGAAAGCTTACCCAATGGTATAAAAAAACTTTCAGGAACCTCTGTGGCTGCTCTTATGCTCAGGGGACACCTCCACAAAGCAGATCCAGAAATACCTTGAATGCCAGGTCACCCACCTGGAAGAATTTCCATAGGGGCAGGCCTCTGGGGCTCCTCATCCCACCTTCTCTGTAAATACAAAAAATTGCTAGTTTAGTCTGAATCCATAGGTATGCCGTAGTAGACCTGCCTTGTACATGGTCTTTCTAATGTACTGGATCTAGATAAATAGAGAGCATGGTTTTTTTACATGCTCAACATTGACTATGGAACTGTTCCAGCATTTTAGAAATAAATATGGTTTTGATCATAACATCGTAGGCTCATCAGATTTAGAACTAGAATGGAATTTGGATATTATCTCCTCCAGCTCCTTCATTTTACAGAAGAAACTGAGTCATAGAAAGTGAAGTCATTTGCCCATAGTCACACAAATGCCAGGATTTGAACATAGGATTTCTGACTTCAAATCCCAGTTGGTACCCTGGCCATTATATCAGGTTATCCACGTAACTAGGTGGGTGAGTTTTCCAGAAACACTTGGAAAAATTGATAATTCTGTATATTAATTCCTTACAAAGAAGCTATATTCCTGGGTTATTTTCCTTGTTTCCTTAAGGCCTGGGATTTCCAAGCAGGGAGTGATTTTTCATATGTTAACAAAGACACACATACCTCTAGTCAGTGAATGTTTGTTCCTGAATGTCGGTCGTTTTGTCAGTAACAGTCAAAGAAAAAAGATGCTCGAAAGATCCAAGTGGAGCATAAGAAACAGTTTTTCAGTAAGGATTCCCCCCCCCCCCAGCAAACCAAAACATATTGCAATGTTTCTTTTTATTAGATATCTTTAAAAGAGTATTTTAAAATATTGCCATTATTTAGATATTATAATAATATCAGTAATAGGTAGAAAAATAAAAATTTTCTTAGATTGGATTTAAAAGTATAAACAAAAGACATCAATAAAAACTTACAAAAATTTAAAAATTATATATATATACACATATATATGTATGTGTGTGTATATGTGTATATATATATATAATATGTGGTGTACTTAAATGAGACAAATCTCATTTGAGGGCAGTGGATTTAAAACATTTCCACAAGAAAATGAAGATCCCTAGGGAACTCAGCCTGTACCTAGGTCTGTTAAACAGAAAAAGATATAATGATTAAAATAAGATCCCATGTATCAAATTTTACTCAATCGTGTCCTTTCTTAGTTTTTTCCTTGGCATATAATACTAGCTGAATTTCTGCACGTCTTCTCTTTTGTAGAAGATGCATATAAAATCCGAATTCGTATTGATGATGAACCTGCAAATCTGGATATATTGGATACAGCTGGACAGGTGTGTGATTTTTAAAACCCTAAGTGCCATGAATGAAAGCTTTCTGACTCTAGTGAAGGGATGGGAAAAGTTTATATAGACGAGATCATTACCCCAATTCTATCTTTCTTTTCATGCACTCTTGACTTAGGATAGCAGGTAATCAATATATTTCTTCCTTAATCTGGAACAGCCAGTTACTGTAGCTTCCTCTAGTTCTGACAAACCAGAATGGTCATTATTTCTTTTATAGGCAGAGTTCACAGCTATGAGGGACCAATACATGAGGGCCGGTGAAGGATTTATCATTTGTTACTCCATTACGGACCGTCGAAGTTTCCACGAAGTTCGGGAATTTAAGCAACTGATCTATCGAGTTCGACGGACAGATGACACACCAGTGGTGCTAGTGGGAAACAAGTCTGACCTGAGACAGCTTCGACAAGTAAGAACCAAGAGGAAGCCTCTGTTGGGGCTATCTGACACCTTCTCTCCTTATATCCCTTTGTCTTCTTTTACCTTGAACTGAAATTTTAGTATTTGTGTCCCCTAAGTGGGAGACACTTGAAAAATATCCCTGCTACCAACATTATGTGAAAATATGTTGAATGCAAACTATTATGGGGAACATTTTTTGTGTGTGTGTGAAAGAAACCATAGGTTTACAACATGAGGCAGACAGCATGGACAGTGGGAAGGGCATGGAAGACCCGGATTTGAATCCTACTTCTGCCACTTACTACCTATGTGATGTTAGGGAAGTCTTCCAGCCATTCTACACTTGAGTTTTCCCATCTCTGAAATGAGGGAATAAGAGTAGACCTCAGAGGTCTCTTCTAGCTTCAAATCTATGATGCTTTGATGCTCTGTTGTAAAAGAGGATCAGATCGGGGTGGCTAGGGGGCGCAGTGAGTAGAGCGCTGGCCCTGGAGTCAGAAGGACCTGAGTTCGGATCCAGCCTCAGACACTTAACACACACAAACAAAAACCTAGCCGTGTGACCTTGGGCAAGTTACTTAACCCCAATTGCCCTCCAAAAAGAAAAAAAAAAAGAGGATCAGATGACAGTGGAGACCACCTTAAATAAGCAGGAGTGGGACCCTGGAGGTCAATCCCTAAAACAGGTGAATTGCAACAAGAGGAACTTAGTTCAGAAGTTTCACTTCCTGATTAGCCCTGGCTCCAGCATGACTTCAGAGTAACAATGGAAGCCTTTGGGTGTAGGAGACACTCATAGCTGTTTAAAACAGCTTCCCTAAGAGCAGGAAAAGAAACAAGATGGAGCCCTGAGATCCCTATTAGCTTTTAGATTGTACTGTAAGGTGGGGCTCTCAGTTTAATCACTATCTGCCTAAAGTATATCATCAAGATTATAGAATTTGATACATACAATTGTTTTGTTTTTCAGAAAGTTAGATTTGGATCAGTTGGTTTTAGCAGGAACTAGTGCTTAGTTTATTTCATAACCTCATAGATTTTAGAATTGAAGGAAACTTGGAAGTCCCCAATACCAACTCCTATATATTTCAGAAGTCTTTATTGCCTCCTTGACCAATGCTTATCCATCCTTTGCCTGGACATATAATAATGAGGAACATATTACCTCACAAGATAACAGCCCATCCCATTGGCAGGGAACAACTTTTTTTTTTTTTAACAAGGAACTTTCTGTTGTGCTCTTTTCTCCAAGGTCACCAAAGAAGAAGGCATAGCTTTAGCCCATGAATTCAGTTGCCCCTTTTTTGAAACTTCAGCTGCCTATCGGTACTACATCGATGATGTGTTCCATGCCCTGGTGAGGGAGATCCGTAGGAAGGAAAAGGAGGCCGTGCTGGCCATGGAGAAGAAATCTAAACCCAAAAGCAGTGTGTGGAAAAGACTGAAGTCACCTTTCCGAAAGAAAAAAGATTCAGTAACTTGAAGGGATGGATGAAAGTGTTTGTACCTGTGAACTGCAGTACATAACCAGAGCAGTCCAGTGACCTGCAGAACTCGCTCTTCCTCCTGTTTGGACCAGTTTTTTTAAATGAGGCAGAGGTGAAGGGACATGCCTGCTGGGCTTTTCCAATGAGGTGGTATTTGGAGTAATGTCTCCTAGTTTTCAGGCTTATGAGCCCAGTGGCAAAGTGCCTCCATTTTTGTTTTAAATTGTCACTTTTGAGTTTAACCCATAAGTACTCTCAACTCAGTTGTTGGTGTTAATATATTAGCAGAAAGTGTCTACACCCAGGGTGAGGTGTATCCCTCACAGGAGCTGCACCAGGCTCCTGAGAGAATAATTTTCTGCTGTGCAGTCTGTATTGTCTTTCAACTTTCAGTTTCCTGGGGTTGCCCCAAAGGAGGGACCTTTGTCTTTCCTGTTCATACTCCACTTTCTAGAAGCAGATCAGAAAGTCAGGCCAGCAAGGAAACTTGTTCAGGTCAGTGCTGAAGATGGTTAGATAGCTGGTGAGCTGACTCATGTTGCCATGTGTCAGGTGAAAGACTGGAGGTGGTCAGGCCATTAAGTGTGTGTTCAGGGGCCTGGCCGGGAATGGATAGGTGAGCAAATCATGAGATCCTCACAGCATACTAATAGGGGCCTCTTCTTCCTAATATGTGCCAAAATTGCCATGTCTACGAGACAGGTGAACACAAGCAAATCAAACACAGTTAAGGTTTCTCCTGTGGTTCTGATTTGCTCAGCTTGCACAGCTTTGCATTTCTTTAGCTTCACTGAGATTAATACCATAGGAACCATCAGAGGATTGCCAAACCCTTCATTTTATAAATCCTCAGCCTCTATACCATCATCTTAGAATTCTTTCGAAAGGAATTTTTCAGAGGCATATAGAACAGTACATTCACCTGCCTTCTTCTGACTCCCTTTTTTCAAATCCCCCATTGCTCTCTAAAAGACAGTAATGCACTGCCATGGGGAGGAGCAAGACCTATGGAAATGATATTTTGGACTCTTCTTCACACTATTGAAATCAGGTGAAGTTGTATGTGTGCCTTCTGGATATCCAGAGCCACCAGACTTGGTGCTTTAAAAAAAAGTAACTATAACATTTAGATTTTACCAAGGTGTAGCTGTCACTAAGGGGGCCATATTTTTAAAATTTTAAGTTTCTACAAGTTCAATTTATCCTTGAATTTCCTCTTGAGAACTGTCTTGCCCATGCAGAAATGCCATCACTGATGCTGAGCTCTCTGTCTTGTCAGTATCATTTTGACAAGAGACCTTGGAATGTATAGAGATGGCATTCAGAAGTACTCAAAGTAATTCATATTTGCAGGAAAAAAAGTTTGGACATTATGTCTACCTTCCTCTGCTTTGACCTTCAAGAGGAAGACCTCGTATTTGTCTAGCACCTTAAAAAGAATTAAACCGCTGTTCCACCC
Organism: Gymnobelideus leadbeateri; assembly: GCA_011680675.1. Lineage (NCBI taxonomy): Eukaryota > Metazoa > Chordata > Mammalia > Diprotodontia > Petauridae > Gymnobelideus > Gymnobelideus leadbeateri. Next base: position 821,538 of record WOXC01004225.1, on the reverse strand, counting down.
TTCCTCAGATACAGGAGAGGACAAGGTGGTCAGGCTTGTTTTCCCCTTACGGGTTTGAAGAAAAGTGCTTGTTTTATCTTGATATCGCTGCTAGATAAACTATGTACTGCAGTATTCGGGAGAAGGAGAAAGCATGGCCCAAAGTCAACATTCAGTGAAAAATTACAGTCAGGCTTCTTGATAGTTTTGGGGTCGGAGGGTAGATAAAACAGTACAATAGAGCAGCATTGCACCTTACTTTAGATGTCTTGAGACTTAAATTTTGTGAGAGACCTGAGGCATCACATTGATTATGAAGTCATTTATGCCATCCCAGAAACTTAAAAACAATAGCAAAAAAATGTTGTATCTTCTTCCCCTTCAACCCTGCAAAAAGATCTGTAAGATAAAGGGGAATTCTGTGCCATATAATAAGCTGGTTTTTGTTTTTAAGATTATCCTTTTTTTTTTTTAACCCAATTTCTGTGGTCAATTGGCAAATGTTCTTTTAAGCTCCTACTATGTGCAAGACACTGTGCCAGGTGCTGTGAGGGCTACAAAGCCAAATAAGGTACAGTCCCACCTTTCCTCCAAAAGATTACAGTCAAGTGTTTAAATTTACAATCCAAGAATTAGCCAGGTTAACTAATCCTTTCCTTATCTTTAATTTTCAGGCCATTTTAGCCTATCACTTTTAAAAGTTCAAAGGCAGAACAAGCAGGCCAAATGGCTAAATTGCTGAACCCAGTAGGATTTGCTTTCAGGAAATGGGAAGGGGCCACATTTCAATTCTGAAACAGCGTTAACAGCAAGTCCTTGTCTGTGATGATCAGAAAAAGAAAGATAATGCTTTTCACTTACTCACATATATGAAAACATTAATTGTACTTGAAAAAAATACAGAACTTTTAAAAAAAACAGCCTTAGTGTTGACTTTTTTTGATCTACTTGTGAGTGAAAGGGCTTGGAACCTACTGTGGCAAGACAAAAGAAATACTTCTATATTTTAAAAGAACTTAAAACTGATATATTAGGTTATAGGGAAGCCAGATTTTGGCATATTTGCCAAAAATTAGAACATGTGATAGACAGTCTCGGGACATCATTGCAGGTCTAAAGACAGAGGCTAGAGGACCACATGTCTGTATTTCTGTTTTATAGGGGATTCCTGTTCTTCGAAGATTTGGACCTAGTAGATGACCTCTGAGGTACCTTCCAACTCTTATGTTACTTGATTTTGTGACTTTTTTTACACAAATACCTTACATATACACCTTCATTTGGTCATATACTTTCTCCTGTGTTGTTTTAAAGGGATGCCAGAAAACTAGAAGAGGTCCCTATCTTCAGGGAACCTATGCCCTCCATAGATAGATTGGCCAAATATGTGGGGAAAAAAAAGAATATTTGAAATCTTTTAAAGAGTGTAAACTTAATAGAATAAAAGACAGTAGGATGTGGTGGTTAGAGGACCAGTCTTGGAGTCCTGCCTCTGACACAAACTAGCTCTGTGACTCAGGATAATTTGCTTATTAACATCTCAGTGAACCAGGCCATATAATCCTCAGATTATAAATTTCAAGTAAGTTGTTAATGTGAATCTCTGGAGTGAGTTTTCCACACAGGGAGTTTCCCATACTCATAAAATCACATGCCCGGACAAAAATATGTGTGTGTGTGTGTGTGTGTGTGTGTGTGTGTGTGTGTGTGTGTGTGTGTGTGTGTGTGTGTGTAAGAGAAAGAGAGAGAGAGATACCAGGTTTTAGAAGAGTTATGGAGGATAGTGAACAATACTCCCCATCTTCATTAAGGATAACCCTAGAGCAAATGGGTATAAATGTGAACATGGGGTTTAGATTCATCAGTAAGCTAGTGGTTTCCAAACTTTAGTATTCTTCAATTTTTTTTCATATTATTTAGTGCCTCCTACACACTTAATAAAACATTCTCAAGCAGCTAGGTGGTGCAGTGAGTAAGAGCGCCAGCCCTGGAGTCAGGAGGACCCGGGATCGGTTCCAGCCTCAGAAAATTAGCACCCATACATAAAGAAATAACTAGCCATGTAATCTTGAGCAAGTTACTTAACCCCATTTGCTTTAAAATAAAAACAAAACATTTTCTCAGCTCATAAGTAATGAACTTTTAAATTTTATAACGACATGGCCTAAACCTGAATACTAAAACTAACACGGGTAAGCAGTTTATACTTTTCATGTTTATAACAAATGACTTTAATGTAGGCTTTTAAAAAATTTATTAAGCACCTTACTTATTTGCATGCCTTATGTGCAAATTTTTTTTCATGAAAAGTTTCTTGATATGATATCAATAATATTACTACTTATAGTTTTTATTCAACCACTTTCCAAGACTGATATTTTTTTATAACAACCATAGTGGAAAATTTCTGTTTCACATGAAGATGTGAATGGTAGTAAAATTTGTATTGCTTTGTATATATACTCTGTGCTAATTTATGTATATATTGAACATACAGAGTAATGTAAATAATGTAAATAAATACATTATTTACCAGTAGAGAAAGCACGAAGTTTTCAGATTCATATGCTTCTTTGTACTATCATTCTTGTTTAGATGAATAATAACAAACTTCGCATGTGTCCATGGCAAGTGGATTTCTTACCTATTTTTATTTAGAAATGTGTAGCCCTTTAAGAAAAATGAGGATTTCTTTAATAGGTTTACCAAGTGATTAATAAGTGGGTTATTTTATTTCATTTGTCAGTTAGGTATTTTTAAAATCAGAAACAATTTTGCCTCTAACTTTCCTAACTACTGTCATTTAGTCTTTCTGTATCAAGAGTATAAACTGAGGCCCTTGTATTAATATATTTATAGCACTCAGTTTTTTAAAAGCACGCAACAAATACACAAGTTTCAGGAGGAAATATTTATAAAATAATTCTATTTCATCCTTATTGTTATTGCTAAGAAAAATGGTGGCATCTTGGATTGTCACCAGTAGTCTTGACCTTTATCCGGCCACTGGACTTCAGTGACTCTGGAGGCTGACTACTCTGCACACCTCTGCCTTACTTAAATCCAATTCATTTGAAAGTCAAGGAATCACTCTGTGATGTCGTTAAGACCAAAGGACAAACAACAAGAAAAATGACACTTATTTTTGACTCAAAATACACTTTGAAGGATGGTGGCACAAGAAAAGTATATTTTGCAACAATATAAAAGTGCTCTGATCCCCTGCCGCCATATTGTCACACAGTTGTACAAGGAACCTTCCTTTTAATGGACTTGTTTTTTGTAAAGTTGATTGCTTTTGCAGTAATTTTTTTTTTTTTTGCTTTTTTGGAAAGCAATTGGGGTTGTGACTTGCCCAAAGTCATGCAGCTAGTAAATGTGTTAAGTATCTGAGGCTGAATTTGAACTCAGGTCCTACTGACTTCAAGGCTGGTGCTCTATTCACTGCACCACCTAGCTGCCCCAACTTTTGCAGTAATTTAAAAAAAATTGTGCCTTCTTACCCATTTCTCAGTCTAAGCGATTATCTTTAATACAGACAAGGTAACCAAACTCCATAGGGGACCACATTTTAAACTAGTGTTTGTTGGCCTCCATTTTGTTGTAATGTCAATTGTGTTTTGTTAGTGTGGAGTATCATGCCGTTCTCCCATAGCTTATGACTTTCATTTTCAAAAATCCATGAATTGAAATTTTATTTGTTAATCTTGGCATTGCCACCAATAAGTTTACAAAGCAACACCACACACACACATAAATCATCAAATGAACATATGATTGCTGCATCCGTTGCCTCACCCACTTGCAATGTAAAAATTGGAATATATTTGTTTTGATTAGACAAATAGGCAATTCTCTCACTGTATTATTTGCATTCAAAACTGCTTTGCATTCAATTCACCAAGTATTGCTTCAACCATTTCAATAGATGCAGGTAGCACATATGTTTCTCCTGTTAAATCAGACTTTTTAAACCTTGTAATATTCCAGGCAACCTGATATGATGCTAAAGAATCTTTCTGATGTCACTGGTTTTGAACTTTTTTTTTTTGCTCTCAAACACCTAATTTCCCCTGGAAAAATGTTCTCTGTCTTGCCAATATATTTTACATGGAAATTCAAAGTGTTTTAATGTATTAAGTTTCCTGCAACTGAAATATTTATAAAATTTATACAGAGCAAACTATTAGTCTTTCCTCTCCATCAATAATAATCCTTGTGAATCCCAATGTTATAGATTGGATTTGTGAACATGGGCTTTTTAATTTGTATTCATGTCCTACTACTTTATTGTCTGTGTACTAATTTTAGCCTCTCTAGTGGATTTTCACTTCAAACCACTTTTGCATTTATTTATCATGAAGGGATTTTATTTCAAAAATCAGAGACAATAAAAAGTTTTAAGACAAATTTAAATGTTTGATAATTTCAACCATCTATAGCCATTTTCAACTTATTTCAAATTTTTTGTAAGTTGCAGGGTTTTTTTTTTATTTAGAAACCAGATTATTATATTATTTACCAACACACTAGACAACATGAGGGGACTGGGAATACATCCTTGTGAGTTTAAAGAGTAGGAAATTCCAAAGAGCAATTTGACATTAAGATGGGCTTCAACTCAACAGTGAGAAAATGTCTTTCATTTTTGCAAGATAATCCTAAATTTGCCAGCTATCTTACTATGTCTTTGGATCAGCTCTTCTCACATTTCATCTGCTGAGTTGGCTAGCCCTTGAACTTTGGTACCAGAAAACTTACAGGGAAGAAATTCACAAACTGGACTAGGAAATCTTAATTCTCTTGACTAGAGAAATGGCTTCCCTCTCCCCTGAGATGAATCAAGTAAGAGCTTCCATGGAACATGTTTGTCTCTTCCCATCCTCCCCCATGACATGACACTCCCAGAGGAAAATCCCTCAGGAACTAGACGTTCAGTCTCTCAGGTGGTGACTTTAGGAGACGGTCTGAGAAAGTAGTTACAACATTAATATAGATGACAGTTTTCTTCCTTTGTTCTGAAAAACAAAGACCGATGCCTCAGTGGCTAATCCCCCTTGGCTGGATGTTCCATTTTTTTGCTCTCTTGTTTTACCTGCTAAGCCTGTTTGCATTTCACCTCAGAGAAGGAAGGTCTGTGACTACTTTTAGCTCTCATCTGAGAGAGGGAAAGCCATTCCTCCACTTGAGACTGCTAAAGCTGGTGCTGGACTCACCTTTGCTGCCTTTTTGAGGTTATGTTGGAAGGGCCTAGGATCAGGGTTGCTGAGTCATTTCAGTTGGGTCAGACCCTCATGACCCCATTTTGGGGTTTTCTTGGCAGAGATCCCTGAGTGGTTTGCCATTTCTTTCTCCAGCTCATTTTACAGATGAGGAAACTGAGGCAAACAGGGTTAAGTGCCTTGCCAGGATCACAGCTAGTAAGTGAGGCCAGATTTGAACTCATGAAGAGGAGTCTTCCTGGCTCCAAGCCCAGCACTATCCCAGCCCACTATCCTGGTGCCACCTAGCCACCCCAGAGATGAGGTAAATTTTCAGGTTTTTTTTAAGAAAGTATGCCCAGCTCTTTTTGTGGTGGCAAAGAATTGGAAATCAAGGGGATGCCCATCAACTGGGGAATGGCTAAACAAGTTGTGGTATATGAATGTAATAGAATACTGCTGTGCTATAAGAAATGAGGAGCAGACAGACTTCATAATAACCTGGAGAGATTTATATGAACTGATGCTGAGTAAAAAGAGCAGAACCAGGAGAAATCTGTACACAAACACAGACACAATGTATGTGTGACGACCGACTTTGATGGACTGGGCTCCTCTCAGCGTTAGGTTATAAGACAACTCCAAAAGACTCATGATCCAAAGAGATAGCCACATCCAGAGAAACAGATGCGGAGTCTGAATGCAGATTGAAACAAACTACTTGCTCTTTCTTTTTCTTGTTTTGTTTTGTTTCCTCTTTCCCACTGGTCATTGCATCAGTTATAATCCTTCTGTACAACCTGACTAATGATTAATGTGAAGATATTTGTAGATCCTATAATTGAGTGCATGCTGCCATGATTGGGGGGGATGGGAAGGGAGGTGAAGAAAATCTGAAACTCAAGGGTCTGTGGAACTGAATGTTGTAAACTAAAAGTAAATAAACAAACCAATTTAATTTAACAAAAAAAAAAAAAGTATGCCCAGACAATGTGCATCCCTGTGTCTCTACATAAGCTTCTAGACTTGTGTTTCCCATAACTCCCTGTGGGTAACCAGACCTAATAGAAAATCTGGACCCAGCCAGGTATGTTATAATTAGAGAAAGTTGCTTATTTATTCACCTACTAAAGACTTACGTGAATGTTAATAATGGTTTACATAGGGGCAGCTAGGTGGCACAGTGAGTAGAGCGCTGGTCCTGGAGTCAGGAAGACCTGAGTTCAGATCCGGCCTCAGACACTTAACAAAAAACCTAGCCGTGTGACCTTGGGCAAGTTACTTAACCCCAATTGCCCTCCAAAAAGAAAAAAAAAGGCAAAAAAAATAATGGTTTACATAACTCTTCCCCCTCAGTACCCTCTCCTCAGAATGGTTCAGTAGATAGAATGCTAAACTCAGATTTAGGAATACCTGGGTTCAGTTCCCCTCATTGACACCGACTGTCTGTGTGATTCTGTTCAAGTCATTTATTTAGCTTATCAGTGCCATAGTCTGTGAAGTGAAGAAGAGATATCCATTAGTATTGATCTAGGGAATTATCCTCATTGGGAATTTACTATATCAGTGCAAACACAGGTTCAATCCAAAATAAGTGTGTGTGTATTATATATATAGTTATACTTAAATATACATATACATATGCATATATTTATATGGATAAATACACATATTTCTTGTTTTTCAGTTGTATCCAACTCTTCCTGACCCCATGGACTGTAGCACACAATGCTGTCCAGGGGGTTTTCTTGGCAAAGATACTAGAGTGGTTTGCTATTACCTCCTTCAGTGGATTAAGGTAAACAGAAGTTAAGTGACTTGCCCAGGGTAACACAGCTAATAAGTATCTGAGGTCAAATTTGAACTCAGGTCTTCCTGACTGCAGGCCCAGCACTCTATCCACTAAGCCATCTAGCTGCCTCATAAACAAACAAATAAATATACACATGTATATGCACACAAATACATACATATATTGGTATTGCATATCTATGTCCATCTTTATATATATGTGTGTGTGTATGTATGTATATATATATATATATATACATATATATATATATATATATATATATAATATAAATGGTGATGGGGTTTGGAGTAGTGGAGTGACATTATCAAGCCTGTGATTTAGGAGTATTAATCCTAAAGTAGTTACTAGGTTAGGGCAGCTAGGAGATGCAGTGGATAGAATGCCAGGCATGGAATCAGCAAGAGGAATCATCCTGTCTCTTACTAGCTGTGTGACCCTGGGCAAGTCACTTATTGCCTCAAAAAAAGAAATATATGCACACACACACACACACACACACACACACACACACACATACATACAAACATCAGTGATAATCATTGTCACCATTATTACTAAATAGGATTCAAAAACTTCCCATCAAAAGTTAAGCTTGCATTGACCTTAAGACCCAGTCCTTAGAGTGGCTGAGCTCTGGCTGGAACAAATCTGTGCCTTTATTTAGTGATCCTAGATGATGAATTTGGGTGCAGTTTCTTCTTTCCTCAGCAGCACACATGGCTTCACCATTAAGTCACCCAGCTTTCTGAACAAAAGCTCCAGGGGTGGGGACCAGGCTTACTTCCTGCCCTTCCCCAGAGCTGGTCACTGTTGTAGTTTCCAGTATGCCTTGAGCCAAAGCAGAGTCATCCAAGCTCCAGAATCACCCTTATGATATCTTCCCCACACAAGAACCTTTGGGAATGTGTGTGTTTTGGTTTGGTTTGGTTTGGTTTGGTTTTTTTGAGGGGAGAAGAGTAGCCTCAAGGGTACTGGGTGCACATATGCAAGGGAGCCCCGAATTTGTGTTGAAACCAAGCCCAGGCTGACAAAAGCCTCTTTTTTGTTCCACGTAGAGCTTTGCACATTAGTCCCATTCACTGGTCATCCAGAGTGGACATGGCACTGAGCCCAAGACAGTGCCTTGCACTCAGTGAAGTGTTTTGTTGAATTGAATTAGAGAGAATTGGACTGTTGCCCATTTCCCTTAGGGGTTGGCTCTTTGGGCCCTGATAGTCTAGGGTCTCTTACCCTTCCTATGGGTGTTGACTCCCTGTCTGCTGGAGGTAATCTGGGTCAGTACTAGCAGATGAATCAGGAGGGATAGAGGAAAGAAGATTAACAAATGACCATCTCTAGGGCAGCAGTAATTTCATTTGTGCTTGAAAATAAATGTCTGAGGAAAAATAGCTGGTTATGTATTGGTGTATGCAAATCACAAGTAAATTCCCTGTCCCACACACCTGCAGGTGGCCCTTAGGAAAATATAATTTAGGCAATCCAAGGTAGGGGAAAGAACATTGGCTTTGGTGTTAGAGGATCAGATCCGCCTCACCCTTCACTCCTAGTATGACTTTTGACAAGTCAAGCAACTCCCCACCCCCAGTTTCTTCAGCAAAGTAGGGATAATAATACCTATCTCCCAGGGCAGCTGTAAGATTCCAAAAAGATGTGCAAACTTTTAGGGCATATAAATGTCCTTTATCATTATTTGATGGAATTGGTTTCCAATTCAATAAACCTTTATTAAGCACCTACTATATTCAAGGTGCTGTGCTAGGCACAGAAAAAAGATATTTGCCTTTAATAGTAACTTATAAGGGGCGGCTAGGTGGCGCAGTGAATAGAGCGCCGGCCCTGGAATCAGAAGGACCTGAGTTCGGAGCCAGCCTCCGACACTTAATCCGCACAAACAAAAACCTAGCCGTGTAACCTTGGGCAAGTTACTTAACCCCAATTGCCCTAAAGGGGCGGCTAGGTGGCGCAGTGAGTAAGAGCGCCGGCCTCGGAGTTTGGATGACCCGAGATCAGATCCGGCCTCAGAAAATGAGCACCCACGCATAAATCAAATGACTAGCCGTGTAACCTTGAGCAAGTTACTTAACCCCAATTGCTTTTAAAAAAAAAATAGTAACTTATATCCTATGGGTGGGAAGGCACAATTTATATGCAGATAAGTGAAAAAGCAGAGTTAGTTCAAGAGGGTCAGAGTATTCACAATTAAGGGGAATCGGGACAGGCCATGAGTAGTGGGGCAGCTGACCTCTGCTTTGAAAGGAAGCTAGAGATTCGAGGAGGAGGAGGATGTGAGGAGGGGCAGCATTCCAGAGAAGGGTGACTGCCTGTGTAAAGACAGAAGCAGGAAATGAGTGTCACGTAAGTGGGGACAGTAACTGGGGCCAATTCAGATTAGAAACATAGATAAGGAACCCAATTGTAAATTCCAGGCTAAGGATTTTTGAAGTTTAATCTTTATGGTAATAGGGAGCTATTGAAGATTTTTGAGTAGGAGAGTAACTAGTCAGATCTGTGTTTCAGAAATGCCAATTTTGGGGCAGCTAGGTGGCGCAGTGAGCAATGTATAGAGCACCAGCCCTGGAGTCAGGAGGACCTGAGTTCAAATTCGACCTCAGACACTTAACCTACAAAAAAACTATCCCTGTGACTTTGGGCAAGTCACTTAACCCCAATCACCCTACCTTCCTCTCTCAAAAAAAAAAAAAAAAGAAATATCAATTTTGCAGTTAGACAGAAGATGAACTGGAGAAGACTAGAGAAGCAGGGAGATTAATTAGGATCTATCACAGTAGTTAAGACAGAGTTGATTAGGCCATTTAAGGTAAATTGTCTACCAGGTCCCAAACCCTTAAAAAAGGGCCAATCATGGCTAAATTAATTCCATTCTCTCGTTTTCAGCACACCTACTTCTGTACCTATTATGGTCTCTGAAAATCCTCAGAAGACCAGGCCAAGTTTGGAGGGATTTGGGTGTTGCCTGAATGTAACACCAAGCACCAATGTCAGTAGGTTGTTCCATAAGAAATGATGAGGACTTCAGAAAAACCTGGAAAGATTTGCATGAACTGATGCTGAGTGAAGTGAACAGAACCAGAATATTACATACAGTATTGGCAACATTGATAGACTTTGCTCTTCTCAGCAATACAAGATCTGAGACAACTCCAAAAGACTCATAATGGAAAATGCCTTCCACATCCAGAGAAAGGACTGTGGAGTCAGAATGCAGATTGAAAAATACTGTTTGCTCTCTCTTTTTTTGTTTTGTTTCTTCTTCTTTACAACATGACTAATGTGAAAATATATTCCATATGAATGTATGTGTAGAGCCTATATCAGATGGCATGCCGTCTGGGGGGGTGGAAGATTTAGAATTCAAAATCTTATAAAAGCAAATGCTGAAAACTAAACATAAATAAATAAATAAATATTAAATGGGGGGGGAAAAAGAATGTCAGTAGCTGACTAAATCCTTCAGGGAATCCCTACTGCTCCTAAAATTCTTTAAAAGACAAGAAGGGCACATATAACCATCTCTCTCCAATCCCACACCCAGTTAGTTAAAATGCTATTAATTGAGGAGAAGCCAGATGGCAAACTGGATAAAGCATTGGGCCTGGAGTTAGGAAGACCTGAGTTCAAATCAAGCCTCAGACATTTACTAGCTGTGTGACCCTGGGCAAGTCATTTAACCCTGTTTGCCTCAGTTTTCTCTTCTGTAAAATGATCTGGAGAAAGAAATGGCAAACCACCCAGTATCTTTGCCAAGAAAACCCCAAATGGGGTCATGAAAAGTCAGGACCTAATTGAACAACAACAACCAGTTGATTGATGATAGGACTGTAATATCTCTCAAATTTACTTCCTTCTTTACTCTCCATTCCCATTGCATCCACCTTCCTAGTCCATCTCCTCATCATCTCTTGCCTGGATCATTTGTAACAGCCTTCTAACCAATCTCTTGCTTCCAGTCTCAGACCTCTCAAATTCAACCTTCACCCTGATGGATTATCCTAGGCTGGGTATACTCATCCCTGGGCCTGGAGAGGCAAAGAGGAGGGAAGCATGGCTCCCAGGTCTTCTTGGCTTTTTAGAATCCCTGGGCTTTCTTTGAAGCTCTCCTCTACAAGAAGCCTTTCTGGATTCTTCTAGTTCTTAATGTTCTCTTCCAAATTAAATAATTTTGTATTTGTTCATTTGTTTACATATTGCATTCCCCAGTAGGTGGTAAAGAGAGCTAGGATTTGAACTCAAGGCTTCCAACACTGTCTAGTTCTCTTTCTACCCCTACCACTTGGTGATTTATTCAGTCGTTTTTTTACTCTTTGTCACCCCATTTAGGGTTTTCTTGGCAAAGATACTGGAGTGGTTTGCTATTTCCTTCTCCAGCCTATTTTATAGATGAGGAAACTGAGGCAAACAGGGTTAAGTGACTTACCCTGGACCACATAGCTAGGAGGAGTCTGAGGCCAGATTTGAAGTCTGAGCGATGAATCTTCCTGACCCTAGGCCTGATGGTCTATCCACTTCACCATCTAGGTGCCCTGCTGACCATATTTCTCAAAATGGCAGTCCAAGGTTAGAACTGAGAGAACAGAGTAGAAGGTATTACTAGGGTTGGGCCATGAGGGTTTTGCCATGGGGTTGGAAATTTAGAGGGTGCCAGCAGCACTGTCTCTGGGTGACTTCCCATTCAACAAACTAGAAATCTCAGGGTGTTTGGAGGAGCCTCTATAGCCTTGTGGCATGGAAACCTCATAGTGTCATGGGGTGGAACCTAGAAAGGTTGACTTTGTTTCATTTCCCTAGTTTCAGAGAGACAGGCCATACTGAATGTGAATCAGTCTTTATTCTGCACACGCACTGTGCATTAACAAATCCAACATACAAGATAGTGTTACATAGTGTAAGGTTAGCATCACAGCGTTATGCAATGTCACACAGTTCATGTTAGATGTTTTTCTGGTTTTTTTTTTGTTTTTTCTTTTTAAAATTTTTGACACACTGTTTTATTTAATTGTTTTAGACATTTCTGAGTTTCATTTTTACAAGAGAAGACACAAGGTAAAGAAAGACCACGTTGGAGAGGGATTGTGGTGAGGGCAGTGTCCCTACCTTGGTGATGATGAAAGCCTTCCGGGACCTTTGGCCTGCCCTCTTTAGTCCCTCCCCTGAACAAGCTGTCTCTGTCCGGAAAACCAATTATGTCTGGTTTTTGGATTGGGAGCAAGCTCTATTCCAATTCAACAGGGGCTTTTCTCTTGGTGGCTCCTCTCCAAAAAGAGCTAGAAAAAGGAACCACTCTAGAAGGGGGCTTTTGATGCTGATAAAAGCTCTATTCTTCCTAGAAGGGGGATGCCCATAGGCAGGCAACCCTCCAAAGACATGACAATTTCCCAAACCTATTCCTGACCCCTAGAGAGACTTGTGCAAAAAAAAAAAAAAAAAGTGAGGCTGTGACTCTCTTGTCTACCAAATGAATCCTAGGAGGAGACAGTCCTCTGGCTCTGCCTTGACAGTGAGCCTTGGAAGGAACAGGCCAGAGGACCACAGCCAGCTATGAAACTTTGGGTCAACAAAGTCAAGGTCACCAATGGATCAGGCCTGAGGTAGGTGGGGAGAACCAGGTATAGCCACCCCTGTCCCCAACATTGTCTTTCTTTCAGAAAGACAGTCATGGAGGTCAGCCCCCTCCCCCCACCCCAGTTACTACAGACTGTTCCCCTATCCCCTCCCCACCCACTCACTACTCAGGAGATCCAAAGGATGGGAAGAATAAAGCTACCAGGGGAGGTGGGATCATGGAGGGGTAGGGGGGGAAGGAGAGAGGCAGTTTTCCCAAACTTATGTCAGGAGGAGTTTTAGAGGCACACACACAGCCAGGCCAAGGCCCAGCTATCTCCACCAGTTGCTTTGCATTGTTTCTGGGAAGGAAACAGGAGTGGGGATGCTCAGGGATTTCTGATCTTTAGGCATTAAGGCGATGAAGAGGAACCATTTCCATTTCTTCCTAAACGGGCTTCAAACGGGCCTGTTGGATTTACATTAAACTATCTCAAAGTGAGCTTTTAAAAAAACAAAAAAAATTATTTTCTTCTACGTATGATACAATATTTACAATCCTCCGGACTCAGGACAGAGACTAGTCTTCCAAATACAACTTAAAGTTTGGAGGAAATGTGTTAGAATGCTGGAGGAGAAAAGGAAAGAACGGGGGTGGGAAGAGTCACTCTTATTATCTTTCTACCTACTCAAATCTTCTTGTTTTCAAGAGATAGTGATTAAAAAAAAGAAGAGGATTTTTTGTTCTATTGGAAGGAGTGAGGTGGAAGGATTTTGTTTGGTTTTGTTTTTTGTTTGTTTTTATGTCTGCAGTGCTACCTGGAAGACTCAAGGCAATATGTACGTCCTTTGATAAGCTACCAGACTTTTCTGTAGCCCTCCTTGGAAGCTAATTGGGGAGAACTTTTTAAGTGTAGTGATACCTCATTGGCATGTGGATGGATAATCATGAGGGGCCTGGCTTAGTCTATCACTTGGCTAGTTGCTTTAGTAGGCTGAGGGATGCCCTATGTGGAATTATGTGTTCCACTAATATTCAGGCTATCTCCAGGGAGAGTTGAGTCTTTGAACCACCTCAAAACTAAGGGAGAGATCATTGGGCTGGGAGATAGAGATCTGAATTTTTTTTCCCAGTTCAACCACTGACTTGCCTTGTGATTCTGGACAAGTGGCTGAATCTCCAAGAGGCCTTGTTTCACCATATATAAGAAACTGATTAAAATCTCTAAACTACTCCCACCCCCAATTTCCAGGGATGTTTTGAAACTCAGTGAGGTTATACATGTACTTTGTACCTTTGGGGATTGGGGGAGGGTGGGAAAGGTGCTATAGAAATCCAAGGGTGGTGGCAACACACTTTTTGATGAGGGTGGCACTTTTGACTTGGAAAGAGCTATAGGAATGTGAGCATTTACTATAAACCTTTACATCATCAGCAGCATCATTTTCTTACAAAGGGTCATCATTGAAACTTCAAGGAAGAGTAATGTCTGAGAACATTTTCATTTGGAGAGCAAAAGTTAACCCCCAAATAAGGCTCTAAGCAATGCCAAAGAAATTCCTTGGACAATGTTTAGAGAAACCAAAAATCCCTTCTAACCCTTTAATCCACTGTCAGATTTTAGTCCAGCCACCAGCGAGTGACTTTTGTATATAGCAGCAAAATGTGCACACAGGTGTCTTTCTCTCTTCCCCTTCCTTAATCCTTTTCACTTAGAAAGAGGCTGAATATGGTATTTGGGGACCATTACACAAATAGCAAAACAATGGCATTCGCTTTGGGTCTTGGCCCTTTTGGATTTCCCTTCCCTTCTCTCCCCTCCCCCCTTTTGTTACAAGAGATCCTCTGAATTGATACCTCCAAGGTGGCAAGGGGGAAGTCTGGCTGTGTCACAAACCCAAGTTCCACCAGGACAAGCGAGTGTTTTGCTACCTATATGCAATCAAGGGACAGTATCTGTCCGCCATTCCTACAGCTCCTTCAGCTAGATTTTTCTTTCTATTGGTAAACAAAACAAAACAAAATATAATCCTTTCTATTGCTCAGTCCCATGTTTGTTTCTTGGCTGAGGGCAGACTTTTTAGCTTTTGGCTCATTCCTTGCTTAGTCAGCAGCCAAGATCTCTCCCATTCCCTGGGAAGAGGCCAGAAAGGAGGCCAAGACCAAGATGGTGGATGAGATGAGGTGTTCAACGGCAAAATGTGGAATTAAAAAACCCAAACAAACACCCTCCAGAGAGGCCTGGTAAAGAGAGGCGAGTTTCAGGCAAACCTCAGCAAACAATTCAGCATGGGAACACGATTTTTCATGGATTAAAATCTGTAACTCGGTACTGGAAGTTACACTAATCGTTTCAGTTTGTATTAGACATGCAAAATATGTGGTTACATTGTTATATATAGACTTGTATGGGGTCTTTCACTCTTTTTTCCTCATTTTTTTCCTTTTTCCTTTTTTTTTTTTTTTTTGATTTCTAGTGCCTTGTAAAAGGAAAAATAAATCATCATTGCTTAGGAACCAAAGAACCAATCTGTTGCTGGGGTTGTATGAGGTGTCCTTAGTGGGTTGTGTTTTGTATGAAAGTTTCTTCTATAACTAAAATGAGATTTTGAGTCCGCCTCTCTGCAGCATCTGCCCTCCCCGCAATCCTCTTGCCATCCCACCTCCCCCCTGGGTTTTGGAGAGGAGGGGGTCAGGATTAGTACTCGCTCAGGCTGTGCCACTTGGCTACAGGCTTGCGGGGGCTCTCACAGACCTCTCGCCAGTGTTCAGCACCGGCGGCCGTGACGCTATGGGCCCCCAAGATCAGCCTCCCCACCACCTCGTTCTTGGTGGTGCGGTCGAAGTCGATGACGAGGAACTCGATGCTGATGTCGGGCAGCAGGTCAGTGGGGATATCGTAGATGAAGGACTCATTGAAGACAGGATTCAAAGTGCACTTCTTCACGTGGGTTTTCTTCTTGGCAATGCGCTTCCTGCCATAATAAAGGTTCATCTTGACGTAGGGATCTGGGAGCCCAGGACAGTGCAGGAGACAGAAAAAAAGGGAGAGACAGACCTATGACAAAGTTCTCTCTTATTTACCACCAAGGCAGGGATAGATAGCTATGGTGCCCAACCCCAGAGTCTCACTTATCAGGGATATGGGGGAGGGCATTTATGCTTGAAACGGGATTGGACGAGATGACCCCTAAGATGCTATCCAAACTTAAAATTCTAAGGACAATCAGCCAGATAAGGATAAGGACAGATAAGTCAGATAAGACAAGAACAGGTAGTCAGATTCAGCTGTGGATTTGTTTCTTAAAAAGGAAGGCTTTATGGATAGCCAGAGGGGTTGGTGGATGCATTTGGGACCAAAGGTAATATAAAACCAAAATATACCAATAAAAGTGTTTAAAAAGAAGAAAAAAGATTTTAGGTCTCTATTGCTAAGTACATTTTGGAGAAAATGGGCAGGGTATGTTCACTAAATGGGTATTGGCTAAATGGGTAAATGATGGACTGAAAATCTAGGGTCAGAACCATAAGCAGGGCAAGGGGCTAAGGAAATGGGCCACGGATAGAACTGAACAACTTCACCAAAGCACGCTCCCTCATAGCAAGCAGTGTTTTAAAGGACATAGGCTTCTAAGTAAATACCTAGATACCCTCTGGGTGAGAGCTGCAACACTCAGCAAGCATATAACTGAGTGTCTTGGCCATCTGCCCATTCATTCCAACTCCAGGGAGAACAGTTTGTGCTACCTCCCTTTCAGAAGCATGGGAGATGTCTATAAACTAAGGGTAAAAGTTAAGGGCGGCAGTTAGAGGAGAGAGAGTAGAACTTAGAAACCCATTGGATGATTGGAATAAATAGCTGCTACCTGAGAGACCGGTGATATCCATCTTTGGCAAGTGTCTTGCTTTAAGGACCACCACTGTCATTCTCTGTGCCACCGGCTGGTAGGACAGGGATACTTGCAGCTCCCCTCTGCTAATACACTTCTGTAAAGAGGAGACCAAATGTAAGGAGATCTGGCAGAGGATATAAGGGAAGGAATACGAGGGGTAGAGAGGACTTGGAAGAGAAAAAGTGTATATATATGTGTGTGTGTGTGTGTGTAATATTCATATTTGTGGTAAACAAGAACTGGAAACAAAGCTTGTTCCTATTAACTGAAGAATAGCAAAACAAAGAATGGTATATTCAGGGGTATGCTGAACCAAGCTCCTACTGGCTCTGGAGAGCTGGCTGTTAAGTTTTCAGTGTGAGCACTTATATTTCTGACAAATGCTACAAATTAGGGCTTGATTTATTAGGGCTTGTTTCATCAATTGTCTAGACTTAAGAAAGTGATGATGGATTAACTTTTTCTCTGTTTTAACTTAAAAATGAGTTGTGTATACATTCCCTTCCTCCAATCTCCCCAAGAGCTGATTGAACATTTATCAGCACACTCCTACATATATGAATGTAACATATAATTACCTGTTTAAGAAATTGTGGATATTGGGGTGGCTAGGTGGCACAGTGAACAGAGCACGGGCCTTGGAGTCAGGAGACCTGAGTTCATATCCGACGTCAGACATTTAACACTTACTAGCTGTGTGACCTTGGGCAAGTCACTTAACCCCAATTGCTCTGCCTTCCTCCGTCCAAAAATCAAAACAAAACAAAATAAAATATAAAGGGAGGAACTCAGGAAAAAGGCAAGAGGTGTGAGAAAAGGAAAAGAAGAGCAGAACTGAGGGGCAAAGGGGAAGGCAACGGGGTCATAAGAGTTTGGAATACTTGATGTGTGGAGGTGTTCCCTCTGTGTTTGCAGATCATAGGCCCTCCTGCACTCTAATAGATTGCTTTGTGAGTTGCTAAGGTCCAGAAGTGTCATCATCCAATAGCCAGACCTCTGGTGATGATCCTTTCTATATCTAGGCTAGTCCTCAAACAATAGATTCACCATCTGTTGCTAGAACAAACTTGACACCTTTCCAGTTGGGTAGGGCTTGCTAGAATTTGTGCCCTGTCAGCATGGTGTAGTTGAAAGAACACCGGACTCAGAAGACCTGAGTCTGAGTCTGGGCTCCCCAGCTCACTAGCTATGATTCTGGGAGGGTCATTCTCTTTGGGCCTCCCCTGTAAAATGGGATAATACTTGCCCTAGATACCTCATATGACTATGGTGAGGAAAGAAAAGTACCATAGAAACGTGAGCCTTTGGGGGCGGCTAGGTGGCGCAGTGAGTAGAGCGCCGGCCCTGGAGTCAGAAGGACCTGAGTTCGGATCCGGTCTCAGACACTTAACGCACACACAAACAAAAACCTAGCCGTGTGACCTTGGGCAAGTTACTTAACCCCAATTGCCCTCCAAAAAGAAAAAAAAAAAAGAAATGTGAGCCTTTGAAAACCCAGAGTCAGAGCTGCAACCAGGGCAAGGCTGTTGGTGCTTTGCCCCTGGGTGATGAAACTCAGATAGCAAATATTTACACCTGGCAAGTTCTTGGACCATCTTGCTCCTCCTTGGCTTAGCACAGTGTCTCACACACAGTAGGCACTTTTAAAAATGCTTATCAACTGACAGTGCAACTGAAGCCATAGACTCCTTAGATTGGATGCTTCCTAAGGTCCTTTACATATACTCTCTCATTTTGCCATTATAATGTCTTCATAAGGAATTGTAGTAAAACCTATAATGACTCTGAAGGCAGCACAGCATGGTGTATAGTGGCATAGGCACCTGGCTTACAGCCATGAAGTCAGAGTTCAAACTCAGCATTGCCACTTATAAGTTGTATGACCTTGGATGAGTAATTCAACCTCTTTGAACCTCAATTTCTTAATCTACAAAATGGAACTAATACTTGCTCTGCCTGTTTCTCAAGGCTATGGGGAGCATCCAGTGAGATAGTAGGTGTGAAGCTATCTCTAAATTAGAAAGTACTATATGCGATAGGGGGTCATTTTTACTAAGATGTTTTCTCTCTGGCTTAATCAGCTTCCTTTCCCATCTTTAAATTCTAGTTCAAGGGCAGCTAGGTGGCAAAGTGAATAGAGTACAGGCCCAGGAGTCAGGAGCACCCGAGTTCAAATCTGTCCTCAGACACTTAATAGTTGTGTGACCCTGAGCAAATCACTTAATCCCAATTGCCTTAAAAAAAATTCTAGTCCAGAAATTTAATTCAATTTAACAAACACCTATTAAGTACTAGGTACTGAGACAAGGAGTGAGGTAATCTGAGTCCTAATGCCAGTTCTTCTAGCAATTCACTACATGATCTTGAAGAAATTATTCTGAGTCTCAGTTTCCTTACGTGTAAAAAAAAAAGTGAGGGGGGGGGATATTTTGGACTAAATGATCTCTAAGTTTCCTATCTGTTCTTTTTTTTTTGCACTTAATAGTATCTTACTTTTCCCCCAGTTACATGTAAATATAGTTTTCAACATTTATTTCTGTAAGATTTTGAGTTCCAAATTTTTCTCCCTCCCTCCCTCCCCAAGACAGCAAGTAATCTTATTCATATCTGTTCTTAAAGGATGTGATTCTGATTTATGGCCACAATAGACCCATCTTTCCCAGTGATAAATTTTGTTCTTTTTATTTTTTTAAGCAGGGAACCTTTCTAGAGTGAGCAAAAAAAAAAATAGCTTTTACTCAACATTTACATAAATAAGTAATAAAGCTAGGAGGCAAAGTGGGTAGAGAGTGTCAGGCCTGCAGTCAGGAAGACTTATATTCCTGAGGTCAAATGTTATCTCAGACACTTACTAGCTGTGTGACCATGGGCAAGTCACTTAACCATGTTTGCCTCAGTTTCTTCAACTGAAAAATGAGTTAGGGAAGGAAATGGTTAATTACTCCAGTATCTCCTGCCCTCTCTAAAACCCCACCTTCTAGAGGAAGCCTGTTCTAATCCCTCTTTATTCTAGTGCCTTTTCTATACAAGGTTTCCAAACTGTCCTGATGTGTGTATAGATAGATATGCACATATATATCTCCATCTATATATCTTACTTGTACATAGTTGTCAGCATGTTATCTCCCCCATTAGATTGTGAGGTCCTTGAGGGCAGGGACTATTTTTCTCTTTCTTCTTGGTTGTTTTTGTTTGTTTTACTTTCCTTTGCATCCCTGGTGCTTAGCACAGTGTCTGGCTCTGACACACAGTAGGTACTTAATAAAGGTTTGTGGACTGGTTGGTCCGCTAACATTTCAAATGAAGTATAAACTAAAGCATAAATAGGAGAATTGTGAATTTCTTAATTGTTCTTCCCTATGTGCACTAATTCCTACATTCTAGATCTCTGTAAAAACACTCATGTTAACTCTTAATTGTTGGCGTGGGAAGAGCTGGCATGTGGCAGAGCTTATGATCATAAGCTGGTTCTCCAGTTTTTAGAGGCAACATGGTATAGTGTAAAAAGAACAGGATTTAAGGCCTGGCTTGGCCAATGACTATCCTGTGTTGCCTTGGCCAAATCACTTCATGGAGTCTCCATTTCTTCTCATGTAAAACAGAGCTAAACTACAATGTGAACTACTTACCTTGCAGGGTTATTGTGAGAAAAGCACTTTGTAAGCTTACCTGGGTTATGTATGCATATATATATATATATATATGTGCATAAGTTTATGCATGTATATACACACATGTATATATGTATGTATATATACACACAATTAGGTATAAATGCAAGTGTATATACATAAGTATTTATGTATTTATTTATGGGTATTTATGTATATATATAAACATTGTATAGACACATAAGTGGGAAATATATATACTTATGCATACATATGCAGATATATACACAAGTGAGTATATATGTATATATCCATATAAGTATGTATATATAATTAACAGTCATATATTACCTATATATTATACACATCTCGCTTGTATGTATGAACACACATGTGCACGTGAACATATACATATGTGCTATTATTATTAAGTGTCAGTCTAAGGGGTTTGGACTTTACCTTATGGGCAAGGAGTCTCTCTAAGGGAGGTAGGAGGCCAAAGAAGTTGCTCATTCATTCAACAAGCATTTAATAAGCATCTAATGAGTGCAAGGTGCTGGGGAGGTAGGGAAAGGGCGAAACTGTCCTAGGTCTCCAGAAGTTGACATTCTATAAGAGTGACACAATATATGCACAGATAAGGATATAAAAAGAAATGTTAAGTGAATACCAAGCAATGGGGGTGGGGTGGGGTAGGGGTAGAGAGTGTTAATAATTGGGGAAGATTAATCTGAGATGAGCATTGCAGGGAATTAGGGATTCCTAAAAATGACCCAATAAACACCCATCACATAAAACTAAGAGTGGGGACACTGTGGGAATGACCTCTAGAAGTCCTGAGAAATGAAGAGGCTTGCCCAAGGTCATACAGATAGTAAGTAGCTGAGCTAGGATTTGGATTGTGGCCCAGTGCTCTTTCCAAAGGAGGCACTGAAAGCCCTAACCCAAAGGACAGCAGTATCCGGATGGATGCCAATCTGTCTGGTAAGCTATAAGTCAGGGGTTCATAAAACTTTCTCTTTTTAATGTTATACACCCCTTTGGCAGAATCTGGCAAAGCCTATGGACAGATTCTCAGAATAATGTTATACATAGGACTATAAATGAGGTAATTCTGTTGAAATAAACATGTCATTTTTCCCATCCACATTCATGGACTCCCTGAAATCTATCCATGGGTCCCAAGTTAAGAACTCTTTGCTATAGATACTTTTGTACTATGTAGGAAACTGAACTAGTGAACAAGTTTCTTTGCAGCTCTAAATTCTAGGATGCTATGAAACAGTTGATCACTAGTCTGTGCTAAAAACCCAGTATCTGAACCTAAGTTTTTGGAAAACAAAATAGCAAGATATATTAAATATTTGATCCTATATAGGGTGTTCCAAAAGTCTTACTGCATTTTAATCTTTGCCAGCCTCAATGTGCACGAAGATTTTGTTGGGATATACCCTGTATCCTTCATGATAACAATTAATTCACTATATTTCATGGTTCAATTAACTTTAGGCAAGTGAAAAAACAAGTTTAGGTGGGGGTGCCTTGCTTTCCTATTACAATATCAAAAGCTAATAGAATTCATCTAGTTTCTCTCCCTGCTATTAGAGAGAGATGAACCTAAACCATTTCAGACATATTGGAGTGTCTCCTGTAGCAGAAGGCCTCTTTGGTTCCTCTGGATCACTCTCTCCAGCATCTTGTGACCAACCAGGAAGTGGATCTAGATGTCTGACTGAAGTTCCCCTTAAGTTACCACTTAAATCTGTTTCCTTTTTTCATGTTCCCATATGAACACCCAGGGACTCTCCTATCTCCATCTGAATCTGCTATTCTTTTGTGATTCATGGGGTCATCATATCACAGAGAGCTGGAAAGAGCCCCCAGGATCATTTAGTTTAATCTCTCCATTTTATAGATAAGAAATCTGAGTTGAACTGATTTGCCCAAGGTCACACTGCTTGGGCAGGAATGGGCAGAGCCAGGATTCAAACCTCTTTTCCTCTGTACTTTGCAGCCCTCACATTACCTCCCCCGTCTTACACCTTCCCCTTCTTATTCATCTTCTACATTGCTGTTCATCAAACATCCTTTCTATAAGCTGAATGCCCCAACTCCTTTCATGTTTGTTTTGGTCTCTGTGTTGGCACAAGGCCCCACCTCACAGCCTGGGAGCTAATGGCTTTCCCCAGCCTTCCCATCTGGATGTCCAAATTTGTTGCCACACTACCACCTGAATGTCATTAGATTCTGCATGTAGGGCCCCAGGCCCAAAGCTATTCTCTGATCCTCCATCACCCTTCTCACACTTCTCCCCTTCCCCTGATTCCCATGCCAAATAGTAGCATCAATGAATGGGGCCTTTCAGAAGAAAGGGCTATTCAGCAGAGCTGGGAGGGAGCTGCTTTTCTCAACCCTTCAGCCTATTAAAGCAAAGACCCTGGGAGACATTCAAGCAGAGGAAAAAGGGGGAGAAGGTTTTGTCCCTGCTCTAGTAAGGCTGTGAGATATTTTTAGAAGAGGGCTGAGATCTCAGCCTCCTCCCTTCTCCAACTCTCCTCCCCTCTCCAAGAGTAGAGAGAATTAGGAACAGTGGTCCCAAAGGACAAACACAGCAGCAAGAAATGCTTCAGAGAGCCATGGCCATCTATGCGGATAATTAGCAGGCAATTCACATCCTTCTTTTATAGTAATTTTCTAGTTAAAATTTCATTATTGTTCCCCAGAAGACTGGCATTTCTTGCTTTTTCCTTTTTCCTATCCCTTCGGGCACGTGTGCGCATGCGCGCACACCCACACCCACACCCACACACCCACAATCATTTCTCCAATCCAATGGAAAGAGCCCTGAACCAGTAGTCAAGAGACATGTTTCCAGGTCCCTATATTTTTGTGACCTTGAATAAATCACCACCTATCTCATGGACTCAGTTGCCTTGTCTCTAAAATGAGGAAGGTGGATGCTGATGGCTGATCTCTGTCAGTATGGACTATGTGGTCAAAAGAGAGAGAATAAGAGAGATATTAACAGCCACTAGGCCTATATTTTCCCACAGGGGACAGTTGAAGATATACTGAACTGGGAAAAGAAAGACAACAACTACAACAGTAATCATCTTCCAGACTGCTCTTTGATTCCCCTCAGTTGGCTGATTCCCATTGTGAATCACCCACAGTGAATTCTTGATTCCTCCAATATTCCCTTGGCCTCTCCCCTCCCACCAGGGAAGACCAGCAAGGGCAAATGTAAGAAGGATAACCCTAGGTTTTTTTCACACACTTGGTAATGCAGCCAAACTGATACTTGTGCTTCTAAACTCAGCATTTTCTAACGTACTTGTTGGGTAATACTATTGTACTGTACTTATGTTTGTGTGTCTTAACTTCCTCATTCTAATTTGTATGTAAGCTCTAGGAGGGCAGGGACCATGTCCCCTTCTCCCTCCCATCAGAAGCCTAGTGGATCCTTAATAAATGTTTACTGAATCAATGGTTGGCTGCCTCATTGTGAGGAGGGGTTTGGATGAGTTGACACCTCTGTAGCCCTGGTAGTCTGTGACATTTTTGTACAAACTCTTGTATTGTCTTGCTCTGCGGCCTTCTGGAGGGGGCTGGGGGAAGGGCAGCTGTCTCCCATTCCCAGCTTATTCCTTCTGAAGGGAATTAATAAAGTGGAAAGAAACACAGATCATGCCAAGAGCCCCTGGCTATTTAGCAAATGTCATTGACTGAGTTCCCTGCCTAGTGCCCTGGATTTAGGGCTGCTATGTTCCCAGACCAAATCTATCCCCCATCTCCCCCCTCCCTTTTCTCTCCATAGAGGCCAGGCCCAGGCTGTTGTTCAGGTTGTTCAGCTGTAGCTTCTGTGGGGAAGGGCCCATCTTCCTTCCCCCTCCATAAGAGGGGTCCAGAAGGCTGGTGATGCCCTGGTTGTAGTCAGCAGGAATCTGGCTGACCACCAAGGGCCACAGATGTTTTGGGAAAGGGTCAGGGAAGAGGGCCTAATGGAAGGGAGACTGAATAATCTCCCCACAACTCCATACACATTCTCTGGGCCTATTTTGCACTGCTCCCTAAGCCCAGAATGTCCTTTTTTTCACCTGTTCAACTGAAAAGGTATTCTTTAATGCCCAATCAGATGCCACCTCTTCTAGCATGTCTTCCTTGATCCTCCAGCACTACCAACCACTGTCACGCCCTCAGACCTCATACAGCATTTTGTTTCGTAGTGTTTTAAGGCCATTCTCATGGGATGTGGTAGATTACAGCAGTCTGGGATGGTGTTTTATCCCCCTGCCAGACTAAGTTCCAGTAGGGCCAGGACCATATTTTATGGAAAGTTTTTAATTTCCCTAGGCTTCTGGCACAGAACTCTGTACACACAGTGAAATGTTTAATAAGCTAGGTGGTCAAGTGTTTAGAGCACTGAAATCAGGAAGACCTGAATTCAAATCCAGCCTCAGATACTTGCTAGCTGTGTGACCTTGGGCAAATCACTTAACCTTACTTGTTTCAGTTCTTCATCTGCAAAATGAGCTGGAGAATGAAATGGCAAACCACTCCAGTATCTATGTCCAAGAAAACCCCAAATGGGGTGATGGAGAGTTGGACACAACTGAAACAACTCAGCAGATCTC
This sequence comes from Gymnobelideus leadbeateri, assembly GCA_011680675.1. NCBI lineage: Eukaryota > Metazoa > Chordata > Mammalia > Diprotodontia > Petauridae > Gymnobelideus > Gymnobelideus leadbeateri. The sequence continues at coordinate 796,847 of WOXC01004225.1, read as the reverse complement.
TAATAAAAGACATGTTTTCAAGAAAGGTTTAACACACGCAAAAGTAGGCATGTCTAAGAACAGATCAAAGTATTTCCTCTCCTGGGAGGACATGGCAGCAAGAATCAAAGCCTTAATCCCAGAACTGCAGCTGGAAGGGACCTCAGAGTTTATCTAGTCTAACCTTAATTCAATGGATAAATCTAATCTTCGAAAGCACTGATAACCTCCCTTGCTTGGGGACACTCACTACTCCCTGTTAAGTTAAAGGAATAAAACTCCAAGGCCAGAATTGAGAGCCAGGAGAGCTACATTTTACTTCCAGAACTACCCTTGGATGACCTTGAACAAGGTCACTTTATCATTGTCCTTATAAGTAAAATAAGGCACCGGATAATTTTAAGGTCTCTTCCAATTCTGATATTCTATGGTAAAATAGAGGGGATTTCAGGGCAGGGCTGTGGGATGGACAGTGGAAAAACTATTTCCTAATTTCCCAAATTTTTAGTCCTTCCTCATCCCTGATATGACTCTGTATTTTATATAAATATATATATAACATATATGTATATATGTGTGTATGTATGCATATATATGTGTATATTTACATGTGTATCTATATATAATGACATTATGGATAATATATTATCTATAATGGGCAGTTAGGTGGTGCAGTGGATAGATCACTGGCCCTGGAGTCAGGGGTACCTGAATTCAAATCTAGCCTCAGATGCTTACTAGCTATGTGACTCTGAGCAAGTCATTTAATCCTGTTTGCCTCAGTTTCCTCATCTGCAAAATGATCTGGAGAAGGAAATGGCAAATCACTCTAGTATCTCTGCCAAGTTTGACATGACTTAAATGATTCAACAATAACAAAGTTATATATATATTGTATAATATAATGTACATACACATTACATCTCTATATCTATATATGATTCTGTACTTTACTTATCTGTATATATTTTGTCTACTCCTTCTCTACCTACCCTTAAAATGTAAGCTCCTTGAGGAACTTACAGGGGCTGTTTCATTTTTGTCTTTCTCTTTCCAGCACTTGGCATAAAAAATGCTTATTAGATAAGAGCTTATTGAATTCTATTTAATTGAATTATGGAAGAGGGGTATTGGCAATGTGGTCATTTACTACTTTATCCTTAAAACTGGCCCTGCCTACAGAAAAATCACCTGTGGGCTTGGGAATGGGAGCCTTCCATTTCAAATATATATAAGGGTAGAGTAGGAAAGGGGAACAGAAGCATGCATATATATATATATGTATACACATATATATACACACATATATACACATATATACACACATACACATATATACATACACACATATATACATACACACATATATACATACTTCACTCCAGGTAGAAAATTACCCCCTCCCCAATTTCACACCACTCCCCCCCTCTGCCTCAGCCCTCCCATTCTGTGAATGGGAGTCAGTGGTTAAACCATAGAGTCAACTAGTCAGAAAGGATCCCAGGAGTAGGAACTAGTGATGGAGTTCTACATGGTTCTATAGAGGAAGAAAAATGATAATTATGTCATTATGACTAGGTCATTATTATGTCATTACTATTACTGCTACTAGTTCAGTGCCTCATCATGGGGGGGTGAGATCCTGGGTTCTCGACAGCTGTTCCAATAGAGCAGAAGCTTTGGCATGTCCTACTAGGCTGTAAATTCTTTGTGAACACTAGCCAAGCAACAGAATCTGGGTCTGTTGTCCAAGGACCAACCCAGCCAATTTCTGTGAGGCTCAGTCACTAGGGGATGAATTAATTTTTGGCCATAGCCATCCACAGAGATTGTTTCATAAGACTATCAGGGAGGGGTTGATGTCTGCATTGAGAGAGGAAGTACCTAAACCAGTGAAATCATGGATCCTTTGGAAGTACTGATTAATATTAATAATGATAGTAACTCATTTATATATTGATTTATAGTTAATGTGCCTGGAATTCTCTCCCTTCTTATCTCTGTCTCCTGCCTTCCTGATTTTCTTCAAGGACCAGCTAAAATCCCACCTCTTAGAGACAGCCTTTCCTGATTCCTTGTTTCCTGATACCTTCCCTCTGTTGATTACCCCCAATTTGCTCTGTATGTATCTGGTTTGTAAAGGGCTGTTTGCATGTTGTCTCCCCATTAGATTTCCCCTTAGATTGTGAGCTCCTCAAGGGCAGGGACACTTACCTTTCTTTGTATCCCTAGCACTTGGTGCAGTGCCTAACACAAAGCAGATACTCATGAAATGCTTACTGACAGAATTCACTACTTTATGTGAGCCTCATAACAGCTTGATGAAGTAGCTAGTGTAAGTAGTCTCTACATTTTACAGAAGGGAAAACTGAGGTCGCCAAGGTCACAGAACTAGCAGGTGGTGAACCCAGTCCTCAAACCCAGGTGTTCTGACTTCACATTCAGTGCTCCCTCTACAACACAGCAGTGCACTCTTGGCGTGGTACTAATGAGCGGAATTTCAGGAGTTCAGCTTATTATCATAACTGCTCCTTCCTAGGTTATCTCACAGGCTCCAAGCCCACTCAAGCCCACAGAACCACTACTGCTATCTTTGTCCCTCCTCAACCTCTGAGGTTGTCCTAAGGATCAACTGAGATCATATTTATTAGCATAGATAGAGTAGGTGCTTAATAAATGCTTATTCCTTCCCCATCCCCTATCCCCCATGTAAGCTCCTGTAATGGAAATGCAGATTTGAAGATCTTCCCTGCCCCTAGGCCCTTTGATTGGCTTAAGAGACTCTGAGAACCTTCTTTCATTTGAAAATGTACTCTGCCCCCTAATAGGCTGAATGTGGTCACATGGAGCCTGTGGTAGGAGGCTTGGTTTTCAGGAATGACCACATCTTGATGCTGTGTGATTGGGCAGTGGGTCAAGAGGGTGGTTACATTCTCTGACCCAGGAGAAGGCTATATAATCCCTGATGTGAGGCTTTGCTTTGGGGCTCACTTTGAGAAGTGTTGTGTGATTTGACCAGATGAGACTCTGGGCAGCAGTTGAGAGCCCAGATGCTGATGCTACCCTCTCTGGTTACTGTGATTTTGGAATTGATAATGGTTGGACAGTTTGGAAGCCTTTCTGCTTGATCTGTCTAAGCAGATCTAAGAACCTGTGTTGGCAGCCACTCTGGGGATGTTGGGGTGCTTGCTGCTACAGCTCCCCTCCCGATCTTTTCATTAGCTCTGTGCCTGTGATCTAGTCCTTTAACTGCAGTCTTGATTTTGTCATTTGTAAAATAGCTATGATAAATCCCATGATATCTACTTCTACTTTAAAGGAGAGGAAAATTTCATAAACCTTAGAGCATCATATAAATGTGAATTATCATTATCATTCCTCAGTTTCTTGCTCCCACCCAGAGGCATCCCCCTTTTCCCTGCCCAGTGCTGCCCATGTCACCTGGATATTTCTCTTGATGATGTCCCGGGTCAGCTGAACCTTGCCAGTGCTGGGATCCACCCCAGCCAGCGGCACCATGACCTCACCAATTACATCATCCCGGGAGAATCGGTCAAAACTGAGGACCAGAAAGTGTAGCACGAGATCCTGCAGCTGGCTGTAGGGGATGCCATAGAAAGTAAAGGTCTCATCAAACACAGGGTCCAGTGTCTTGCGGAGCACTCTTGTCTTTACACGGTGCCGTTTGTCTGGGAGGATGGTCATTTTGATGTAGGGATCAGAAGCCTGGGTCTGGTCATCCATCACTGGCAGCCCATGGGCCTCTTGAATTGTCACTACCAGGGCTTTTTTAGGGAAATTATAGTCCACTGAGAAGGTAAGAGACCCCAGCATAACATCTTCTTCTGGGGAAGATGGGGAAGCTGTTTTGCTTCCCCCAGGGGTCAAGCTCTGCACTGGGCTCAGTTCATCCCCATAGTCCACCTTGATAGGGAGCTGGTCTATACAAGGACTAGTGCTCAGTACCCCAGGACTCTTCTCTCGGCTTAGGAGACCTGATTCAGCTGCATCCACCAATAGATTCCCTCGTCCACCATCCCTCCCTGGACCACCTTTGTCTCTCTTCACACGGACGACTTTCTTCTTGTTGCTGAGTGTCTCCGGGTAGATGCTGATGCCCTTGAGCATGTGGATAAACTTGTAAGGAGGGGTCTTACACTTCTTCTCAAACCGTCGGTTGCAGCAGATCCAGACAAAGATTGACACAGACACAGATGCCACCAGCACGGTTGCCCCGACAAGCCCCAACACCACTGGGGATATATCTGAGAGAGAAGAGAGCACAGTCAAGGCTGGAGGATCACCTTTTTCATCTCCCCTGCCCCATGTCACTTCTTATCCAGTCCCTTATAAAGTCATTCAGCGTCACAGAATCTCAGGGCTGGAAAGGAACTCAGTGGCCATCTATCTAACCCATAATTACACAGGGCCCTCCCCACCAACCCACCACAAAACATCTCTCATAGAACTTCACCATCTGCCAAAGCAGCCCTTTCTATCTTGAACCCTAACTATGAGGACATTTTCCTTATTTTGAGTCAAAATTGTTCCCTCTGGGATTTCCCCTCTCTTTTACTCTTCCTTTGTTCCTATTTCTGCCCTCTGGGGCTAAGTAGAATTGATATTAGAAAAATGACTAGATCTGGGAACAGAAGGCTTGGGTTCAGATTATATTGTTACTTCTTACTGAAATGACTTTTGACTATCATTCAACTAGTACCTTCTATGTGCCAGATCCTGTGCCAGGGACTGGGGCTACAAATAATAATAATAATTAATAATAACAATAATAGCTAACATTCATATAGCACTTACTATGTTACACCATGTGCCAGACCCTGTGCTAGGCCCTGGAGCTGCTGCTGCTGCTGCTACTACTACTACTACTACTACTACTACTACTACTACTACTACTACTGTTACTACTACTACTACTGCTGCTACTGCTACTACTACCACCACCACCACCACCACCACCACCACCACCACTACTACTACTACTATATAATGTTTATACAGCATTTATGCTGTTATTAAATGCCAGGCACTGGGCTAAGGACTTACTGCACCTGACCTTCACCACAACCCTGCCAGGTAGGTGATGATAGCTAACATTTATAGAGCACTTACATGCCAAGCACTGTGTCAAGCACTTTACAACTGTCTCAGTTGATCTTTATAACAACTCTATGAGGTACGTGTTATCATTACCTCCATTTTACACTTGAAGAAATTAAAGCAAACAAAGTGACTTGTCCAGGGTCATATAGCTAGGAAGTATCAGGCTAGATTTGAACTTGGGTCTTCCTGATTCCAGGCCCAGCACTCTATCCTAGCATTAGATGGCACTGAGCCATCTAGCTGTCTCCATTCTAGTCATGCCACTTATCAAAACTGGTCTGGATCTGCTTCAGATAAGACAAAGAAAAAAATTAAATAGGGCCTGCCTTTCAAAGAGCTTACGTTCTATTGGGAAGACAATATATATAAATGTATACAAATATATGTATATATACACACACACACATATATATGTGTATATATATATATATACACACACACAAAGATACATACATATACATAAAATAAGTACATAGGTATTTATACATATGTATAAAATAAAGTGAAGGTAATTTTTGGGGGAAAGACACCAGCAGGGTGGGAAGATTAGGAAAGTCTTCATGTGGCTGGTGCCTGAACTGAGCTTTGGACTATACTAGGGATTCTAAGAGACAGAGTTGAGGAGGGACAGCATTCCATGCCAGAGCAAAGGTACGCAGATGGGGGATGGAGTATCATGTGTGAAGAAGAACAAGAAGGTAGTTTGGTTGGCCTTCAGTATAGTACTGAAAGATCTTGAATGGGGGGGGGGGGGTGCAGTGACATGACCATACCTGTGCTTTGGAAAAGATGAATTGGAGAGGGGAGAGATTTGTGGCAGGGACACTAAAGCCATGTTGTTTTGTAAATGTTCTCACTTCTTCTCTGTGGGTGTGACCTGTTCCTCTCCTTTAGACTTTCTTTCAGTAGACTGAACCAGTGCCCTTGAGGGATGTGGTAAGAGGGATGCCTACTCAGGGATGGGATGGATTAACTGACCTCTGAGTATCTCTCCAGCTCTGACTTTCTGTGATTTTTCATGATATTCCCAGAGCTCCCAGTACAAGTTTCTCCACAGAATGGACACTCAGTCAATGATGTATGTGTAACTAGGAGGCTGTAGGTAATATCACTCTAGTCACAAGTTGTATTGTGGAAAAGTTGTATTGTGCCAGGTTTGAGAAAGCACAGGACTTAGACAAATGAAGTCAACTGGCATTGACTAAGGGTCTACTATGTGGCAGGTACTGTCCATCCGAGGACTTTGGTTTTAGTCCTGGCATTAGAGTTCACTGAGGGTTTAGGGAAGGAAGGAAAAAGGACAGAAGGAAGAAGGAAGGAAAGAGGAAAGGGGGGAAGAAAGGAAAGAATAAAGGAAAGAAAAAAGAAATGCTTATATAGTGCCTACCACATGCCAAGCACTATCGTGCTAAGCATTTTGCAAAAATTATCTCATTTGATAATAAGTCAGCCCCTTTACCATCTAGGTCTCAGTGTCCTCATCTGTAAAACAAAGAGGTCAGAGTCAATGACCTCCAAACTCCTTTTAAGCTTTGACATGCTATGATTCTATGACAGGTGAATCTGCTGACATCTCTAAGTGCTCAGCCATGCTGAAGATGTAAATGGTGTGGCCACATGGGGGGCTGAGGTTTAGGGGATAAGAGGGTAGATAGGAAGAAAGGAAAAGAGAAGTAAAGACTAGAGTAGTTTTATATCAGAGAATTATTGACTATCAAAGTTGGAACGGAATTTAGAGATCAATTCACCACTTTACAGATAAGGCCTAAGTGATTTGCCCTAGGTCATACAGCTAAAGAGGGAGTGGATTAGAACTAGAAGCCAAACATGCATTAAGATTGATTCAATTATTTAAATGAGGTCATATTAGGAATAAAAATAAGGTCAGGGGAATAATTACATTGATATAGATGGCTGGGACCAGACTTTTTCTTCCTCTCTTTCCCTGATCATGTCTAGCACTGCAGGTGTATTGATCTGGACAATTCCAGATTTTACTTGAATTTCTGAGGTAGCTAAAGCCAGAGACCCTAATGATCTGAAGAAGTAGAAACCTGGAAGGGAGTACGGTGGAGTGGGGAAAGAGAGTTAAAAATCATGGAATTTTGGAGTTGGAAGGGACCTCAGTAGCTGTCTAATGACAACTCATTCCTAAAAAAGAATTCCTCACAATCTTTAATGTAATATGCTCCACAAAACACTCAACAAGTAGTCTCTTAGTTTCTTACACCTTACCCCCATCCTCATACTCTGTGATTCTGTGTCACTGGTCCGCTTGCTTTTTCTCAAGTAAGATTTGATTCTGGACCTTTTCTCTGGCTGTCTCTCATGCCTGGAATGCTCTCCCTCCTCATCTCTGCCTTCTGGCTTCCCTGGCTCCCTTTTGGTCTCAGTGAAAGATCCACTTTCCGCAGTAAACCTTTCCTAGGCAGGCTTCCTTAATCTTAGTGCCTTCCTTCCCTCTGATATTGTCTCTAGTCTATACTGTACATACCTTGTTTGTGCATAGTTGTTTGTACTTTGTTTTCCCTATTAGACTGTGAGCTCCTTGAAAGCTAGATCTGTTTTTCTGTTTTGTTTTGTTTTTGCTTTTATTTGTATCCCCATTGTTAGCACACTCCTTGGCTGGGGCTTAATAAATATTTGTTGACTTGACTTGATCTAAAACTTCTAATGAAGGGGAGATATTACCCCCGCCTTCCTCCAAGGCAACACAATCTATTTTTGGATAGCTCTAATTGTTAGGAAGTTCTTCCTGACATAACTCTTAATGCATTAGCATAGTCCCTGGCATATAATTGGAGCTTAATAAAAGTTTGTTGACTTTGACTGACCTCAAGACTAAATTTGACTCTGTAGTTTCTATACACTGCTCCTCCTTCTGCCTTCCCAGGCCAAAGAGAAAGAGCTTAATTCTTCTTCACCTGCTAGCCCTTCCTATAACTGAAGACAGGTATTGGATATACCCACTGTGTATTTCTTTCTCAAGTCTAACCATCCCAGTTCTTTCAACTGAGCCTCCTCTAGTATGAACTCAAAACTGCATCCTTTGACACTATGGATCACTCTCTCCTCAATATTCTCTTCTCTCTCTCTAGGTTTTCTCCTGGCTCTTCTCCTACCTAATTGGCTACTCCTCAGTCTTCTTTGCTGGATCTTCATCTAGGTCATGTCCATTCCTTGGATGTTCCCCCCTGGGGCTTTGTCCTGGGCTCTCTTCTATTCTCCTTCTATACTATCTTACTCCCATGTATTCAATTATCATCTTTAAACTGATGATTCTCAAATCTATTTATCTGGCCCTAACCTCTCTGCTGACCTTCAGTCTCTGTCCAAAACTGATCCCATTATCTGTCCCCCCCACCCCTGCCAACATCCTCTTCCTTTCCAAACATACTTATTACTGGCCCTCCTCTCAATGATCTACAGTTTATCAATGTCCCTTCCAAACTGTGGCACCCAGGACTGAACACAGTATTCCAAGTGTGGTCTGATCGGTTCATATCATAGGTTATCTCTTTCTTATTCCTGGAAGCCACACCTCTCTGAAAGTAGTTTAAGATGATACCAGCTTTTTTGGGGCTGCCATAGCAATACAAGTTGACTTATGCATGCACTCAATAGAATCGGAAGTCAGAAAGATCTTGACAGATTGGAAGGCTGAGCTGGAACCAACAAAATGAATTTTTACAAGGATAAATATATAGTCCTTCATTCAGGTTAAAAAAATTACAGATGGTAAAATATTAAAGAAGGGTCATAGAAGATGCTTGATAGCAATTCATATGAAGATTCAGAGTCTGGTTTCAGAAAAGGATAAACTTGATAGGAGACAATGAGTAAAGTGACTGACGAAAAAAGCTGAGACTAAAAATAAATAAATAAAAGGAAAAAATAAAGCTCAGGCTGTACAGAGTCAAATATTCAGAACAAGGGGATCAACCACCACCTTGAGCTGCTCAGATTACATGGGGCCAGCATACTGTTTTTAGCCCTGGGCATATTTTAAGGAGGGAAGGTGACAAACTGGAGCTAATCCAGAGAAAGGGAACCAGGATGATGAAGGATCTGGAAACAATATGATATGAACAATAGTTGAGGGAATTGGGGATGTTGGACTTGGTGAAGACATGCTAGCTGTCTCTAACTGTGGATTTACTTAGTCTATATTTGCATTTTCTTCACGTATAATAGAATGTAGACCTGGAAGGGGCCTTAGAGGCTATATCGTCTAGCCCACTCATTTTACTGATGAGAAAACTTGAGGTCCAAACTTGCCTAAAGTCACACAAGACAGAAGACACTTATCTTCCCCCTTCCTCAAACTTCTTCTCTTCCTCAAATTTCTCATTCTATCTACCATGAGATTCAAAATCGAGTCCTCTGACTCCAATCTTGTGTTGCCTCTGAGAAAGTGTTGAATTCAAAGTAGAAAGCAGCAGGTTACAAAAATGATCTCTTAACTGCCAAATATAATGGCCTTTTCTCAGTTCATGTCTTCCTTAGCTTCTGTAGCCTTTGACTGTGGATCACTCTCTCCTCAATATTCTCTTCTCTCTCTCTCTAGGTTTTCTCCTGGCTCTTCTCCTACTTAACTGGCTACTCCTCAGTCTTCTTTGCTGGATCTTCATCTAGGTCATGTCTGTTCCTTGGATGTTCCCCCCCTAGGGCTTTGTCCTGGGCTCTCTTCTATGTTCCCTCTATACTACTTACTCCCGTGTATTCAATGATCATCTTTAAGCTAATGATTCTCAAGTTTACTTTCTCCAGCTACCCGTTAGATTTCCTATAATGGATATTCTAGACATCTTAGATGAAACATGTCCAAAACTGATCTCATTATCTGTTTCCCCACACTTGCCTATATCCCCTTCCTTTCCAAACATACTTACCTGGTGACTGTACCACCATCCTTCTAGTTGCCCAGATTCCCAAACTAGGTGTCATGCTCAACTCCTAACTCTCTCTTACCCATCATATCTAATATGTTGCTAAGGACTGTGAATTTTACCTTTATAACATCTCCCATATATGCTCTTTTCTCTCCTCTGATAAGGCCATCACTTTGGTGCAGGCCCTCATCACCTCTCCCCTAGACTATTGCAATAGCCCGCTGCTGGGTCTGGATGCCACAAGTCTTTCCCCACTGCAGTCCATCCTCAGCTAAGTGAATTTCCTAAACTATAGGTCTGACCATGTCAGCCCCCTACTCAATAAGTTCCTGTGGCTCCCCATTGCCACCAGAATAAAATATAAGCAAACAAACAAACAAAAATAGGCAAGAAATGGCTAAGCAATTAAACCTCCCCCTACCAGTTGGGTGGAATCTGATTTATTGCCATTAACTGCTACAGTTGATAGTAGTGAAGTGGTTCCCACTGTGAGATTATTAGCCTTGATATTTTTGGGCCACTTCTCTTATCACTTTCTGCAGGAGGCAGTGAAAAAAACAAACAATAAAATATCACTCATAGTCAGAGGACCTTGTTAGGTTCAGCAGTGGCTCAAGGAAAGGGGGACTTTGCAACAAATGAAGAGCATTCCAAGGCCTTCATCTGTTCATAACTTGGTCGCCCCTACCTTTCTGGTCTTCTTACCTCTTACACCCCCATCCACCTGCAAATATTCTGTGATTTAGTGACCCTGGCCTCCATGCTCTTTGGGCTTCCAGCAAGGAACTCCTCCTGACTTTGGGCATTTCCCCTGGGTGTCTTCCATGCTTGGAATGCTCTTCCTTCCTCTCCTGTATCTCCTGGCTTTCTTAGCCTCCTTCAAGTCCCAGCTAACATTCCACCTTCTTCAGGAAACCTGTCCAAATCCCTCTTAACTCCATTGCCTTCACTCTGTTGTTTGTTTTCCATTGATCCTGCATTGCTGTTTACATGTTGTCTTGCCCACCAGATTGGGTCAGGGACTTTTTGCTTTTTTTTTTGTATCCTTAGCACTCTGCACAGTGCCTGCCACTTATTAGGTGCTTAAATCTTTTTTGTTGCTTTTTGGAGGGCAATTGAGGTTAAGTGACTTGCCAACAGTCACATGGCTTGTAAATGTGTCAAGTGTCTGAGGCCAAATTTGAACTCCGGGCCTCCTGACTCCAGGGCCAGTGCTCTATTCACTGCTTCACCTAGCCGCCCTTGGGTGCTTAAATCTTTATTGACTGACAAGCAGAAATATGATAACTAGAGGTTCCATAGACAATCAAACACTATCACTATTAAATACACGTGCACTAAACATCAAGACAACCAAATCCTTAAAGGAAGAGGATCAAAATGTATACAGCAAAATAACAAGGTAATAAAAGTAGGAAACTTCGGTACTCCATTAATGGGATATGACATCAAAAATAAGCAAGACAGAAGTGAAAGACTTAAATAGACTATTGAAAAAAAACCCACCTATTTGATGGACATATGGTGAGGGTAGAAGAGAATATATTTCTTTTTCAAAGTTGCATTATAGTTTTACAAAAGTTGAATATGATCTAGGGCATAAAGACTTATGAATAAATGCAGAAAGACAGAAATCTTAGGTATTCTTTTAATAAACTATAAAATTATACTCAACTGCCTACATTTGACCAAAAGATATAGCCCCAAATGGAGGCTCAACAATGACTTTCTAAATAATGCATGGGTCAAAGGCCAAATTATGGAAAAAATAAATACTTCTAAAATGATAATAGTAATATAAAATATAAAAATATCTGAGATGTAGGTAAACCAATCCCCAGAATCAAATTTATGCCCCTAAATGCTTATATTGCCAAAAAGAAAGAATGAGCTGAATATGTGGTTAAAAATTAGAAAACTAACAAAATAAACAAACTCCAAGCACCATGAAAGAAGAAATTACTAAGATTAAAGGTGAAAAAAACAGAACCGGCAATAAGTCAAATTAATAATCAAAATAAATTTTTTTTCAAAAAACCAGAACAATTGATAAATTGTTAGCTTCTCTGTGTTCATGGTGTTCTAATTCCCACACCAACCCACTCCATAAGAATATAAGCTCCTTGGGGCAGCTAGGTGGTACAGTGAATAGAGCACTGGCCCTGGAGTTAGGAGGACCTGAGTTCAAATTTGGCCTTAGACACTTAACACTTACTAGCCGTATGACCTTGGGTAAGTCACTTAACCCTAATTGCCCTTGAGGGTAGGTGGTGGGTTTTTTTTTTTTCATTCCCAGCATCTAGCACTGTGCCTGATACACATATAGCAGGTACTTAATAAAAAGCTAGTTGACAGAAAAACAATATGCATAATTATTACACCAATGTATATGGAAAGAACAACAAAAACCTGAAAGTGAATACTGTATGATTGTAATTACCTAGCTTGGTCCTGAAGGAGAGATGAGGAAATATTCCTCCTGCTCTCCTTTGCAAAGGTAGGGGGACTTTAGGCATGGAACATTGCATGTGTTGTCACATTCAGTTGATGTGCTCCTTTAGTTTTAATTAACTGCATTCCCCCCTTTTTTCTTTTAAAATCTTAGTTCCAGTAATGACTCATTGGGTAGGAGAAGATAGAGGATACATTTGGAAAATGAAAGTCATGTAAAAATAAAAGCTATCCGTGAAATTTTAAATTTAAGAAAAAATGCTGAATGAGTGAAGTTATAAAGAAGCAAATTTCACTCAATATAAAGAAGGTTTTTCTAACAATTAGAGATGTACAACAATGGGACTGGCTGTCTTGTGAAATAGTGAACTCCCTGTCACTTCAGTGGTCCAGACAGAAACTCGAGGGGGTGGCTAGGTGGCAAAGTGAATAGAGCACTGGCCTTGGAGTCAGGAGGACCTGAGTTCAAATCCGGCCTCAGACACTTAACACAAAACTAGCTATGTGACAAAAACCCCATTGTCCTACCTTCCCCCCTCCAAAAAGGAAAATCTAAAAAAAATAAAATCAAACAGAAACTTGATGACTATATGTCAGTGATGCTGAGGAGGGAATTTTTACCTGGGGGGTGACAGGTTAGACTAAATGATCTCTAGCTCATATCCAGGTCTGGAAATACATGAATACCGATATAAGTGAAAAAGGAAAAGGCAATAAAATTTAAAAGACAATTTTGGGGGAGTCTTTTTGGAGGAAGGAATGCAGGGCAATTGGGGTTAAATGACTTGCCTAAGGTCAAACAGCTAGTAAGTGTTAAGTGTCTGAAGCTGAATTTCAATTCAGGTCCTCTTGACTCCAGGGCCGGTGCTCTATTCACTGCACCAGCTAGCCATTCCCAAAAGGCAATTAAAAAAATTTTTTTTTTTGCATGATTGAGTCTCTATTTTACCCAGGCTGGAAGTGCAGGGGCTATTCAGGGGCCCAATCCCACTACTGATCGATTGGCAAAGGAACTTTGAACTCCTCTAGTTTCTAGCCTGGACCCGTTTGCTGCTCCTTGGGCAATTTGTGGCCCCCTCACTATCCTGCCGGCTTACCCATAGTGATGCTGAACCTAGGGCAGACACCTAATCAACTTAGCCCATTGCCAACTCAGAACTCCAAAGGTCAAGAGATACACCAGCCTCAACCTTCTTGGTAGTTAGAATTACAGGCATGCACTACAATACCCAGCTAAAAAAAAGCGGGGGGGATTCTAAGGTGCAAACAATGTAAACAAGATAAATTAAAGATACCCAGATTGATATATAACATTTAGACTATAAAAAGGAAAGGGAGCCATATTCTATTATGGTAGTCGTGTATATGGTAAGCTCCTAAAAGGGGTGGAGAAATCAAGGCTTATTAATGAGTGAATGTAGCAGTCTACCCAAATAGTGCCTAACATAATGTCTTATTGGTAATATGTATTTTAACAAATACTAGTTGAATCAATGTATATAGCTAGAGGAATGTAGGAGCTTCATCAAAGATGAAGAGAGGTAAGTAGAAGCCTTAAACAATGAACCCGTCAGAAGGACATGTTCTCTATAGCTTTTATTCACCAATACAGTGCTTCTCACGAAAATTATTTGTTCCTCATTAGTGAACATCTATGCTGAAGGACTCTAGGAGAGAAAAACTGGATTGGACTGTCGAACCGTGGAATGCTAGTGATAGCCCAAGCTTCACATTTAGCAGAGAAGGAAAATGAGACCCAGAAGGGGTTTTTTGATAGTTATTTGAAATTGAGATCCAAGAGATGGAACACTAGATGAGAGGGTACCTACCAAATTCAAGTCCTATACTAAGCTATGTGGTGATTTACTTTGATATTACAGTACTGTCCTTCTTATTATCATAGTTTGTGAAATTTCCACCTCCTAGAGGAACTGAAGATGAAAAAGAGACTGAGGGGTAGCTAAGTGGTGCAGTGAATAGAGTACCAGCCCTGGAGTTAGGAGGACCTGAGTTCAAATGTGGCCTCAGACACTTGACACACTTAGTAACTGTGTGACCTTGGGCAAGTCACTTAACCCCAATTGGCTTGCCATCCCCCCTCAAAAAAACAAAAACAAAAAACAAAAAAAGGGACTGATTTTCTAGTTTATGAATCAGAGGTATCAAATTCACAGCCTAGCTGTATCTGACCCAAAACACTCCTGAGTGCAGCCCAAACCAGATTAAAATATAATTGGAAGAGACTTTAACAAAATAAATAAAAATGCAATAAACATACATAATATTACATTTTTAAAGTAAGCCAATATGCAGCCTGTGCAGAGATCCTTATGTATGATTTAAATAGCCCCCATTTCTATTTGTGTTTGACACCACTAATGGAGACCACTTCTCACAATTTCCCACTTTTCAATATATATTCCTGACCATTATAGTGCCCTATTCCATATCCAGAGACAGAGCAGAGGAAATCACAGGACAGGAAGGGACATCAAAGGTCATTTAGTTGAATGCATTCCTGAATAATAATAATAATAATAATAATAATATAATAAACATCTCTATATCATCTTTGACAGAGTCCTGAAACTCATATCTGTAGTCAAAGATTTCATGGGGAAGGCATTGAAAATAGTGGTTATTGGGCAAGCCATTAACCCTAACTGCCTTACCTTTCCCCCTCCAAATAAGCAAAAAAAAGAAAGAAAGAAAGAAAAGAAAGTAGTAGTTAAAAAGAATTTTAGGAGGTTGTGTATTATAGTGAGCTTTGTTCTTTTGGAAAAACAAACACTGGTATTCAAATCAAGACCTGGGTTCGAGGGGTAGGTCAATCAATAAACAAAGTCCCTACAGTGAGCCAGGCACAGTTCTAAGGGCTAAGGATTAAAAGAGGTGAAAGTCTCTGCCCTCAGGGAGTTTATAATCTAATGGTTTTGTGTGACCCTAGGTATTGTTACTCAGCCTCTCTGAGGTTGTTTTCTTATCTGCAAAATGGGGATAATTGTAATGGATTTTATAATGACTTAAAATATTTAAAGCACTTTACATAGTGCTTTATTTCATAGCCACCATATGAGGTAGGTAGTATTGGGAGCACCCCCATTTTACAGAGAGGAAAACAGACTTGGAGATGTCATAGCATCATAGGATTTCAGATCTAGAGCTGGAAGGGACTTCAGAGGCCAACTAGTAAGACTCCCTCATTGTACAGATGAAGAAATCAGCATCTCAGGGTTCTTCCCAGCTTGCCTAGATTAAAAAAAAAAAAAAAGGCTTCTTTCCATTTCCTGTCTAAGACAATTCTCACCCCTGCAAGGTTCAAGGAAAGATAGTCTTCCCGAATCCTTTTCCATACTGATCATTTTTACTAGGGATCTGGGAGAAAAATTAAACAAGCTATTACCAAAATAGAGAAAATGAATTGGCAGAGGGAAGAACTCAGAATCACAAGAAGAAATAACAGAAGAAATAAGATCAGTGATATCTTCAAGGTGAAATATATGACTCCAAATAGGGAACGGGAAGTTGGAGATACAGGAGATGTGGGAGAAGGAAATAGTTAATGGTTTGGATTTTGGGATTTCTCTGGGATGAAGTGGTCCAAGTGAAGAACGTTTACAAGATAGGTTATTATTATTATTATTATTTTTAATTGTATACCTTTCTCCTTGTGCCCTTTGAGCCTAGACTCACTTCCAAAGGCCTCAAACTTGGGACTTTGTCCTCACTCTGGTCATTCAAGGCTTGATGACCAAGCTTCCTGGATAGACTGGGAGCAGAGAAGGGACTCTCATGTAAGGAAAGACAAGCTCTCTTGTTCACCATTCCTGATTACCATTCCATCAGTAGGATACTAACAGGGAACATGGGGCATTCCTTCTTCAGGGCAGTGGAGACTGAGAAAGTTGGGGGCCGAAATGTTTGTCCGCTAGCAGACAGTGGGACTCCCCTACACAGAAAAAAGGCTGCTTCCTCCCTTCCCAACCTCATCCCTCTTCTCCCTTCCCCCAGGGCCGTAGGTTATCCAGCTGGGGCCAAGTGGGGCTGGGCCGGGACAGGCCGCTCCGAGATGACGTAATGCTTTCTCTGGTACACAAAGCGGCCTCCCCCGGGCTCTGGCCTCTCCCGCCCCTCCTCCTTCAGCTTCGCTCCGGGCCCCGCTGGCGACGGTTCGAATCCCCCTCCCGCCGTTCTCCAAGAGCCAGCCCGGGGGACCCGGGGAACAAAGGCCCGGGGAAGGAGAGTCTAGGCGCAGCCAGGCAGCCCAGAAATAGACATCACGTCATTCTCCCAGCCCAGCATCGCCAAACGCCATTAGGTAGCATCGGACAGACCCCACCATTACTATGCAGAATGAAGCTGCCAGGAGAGCTGCCCAGCCCGTCAGTCCAAGAGGTCTAGCAGAGCAGCTCGGAGCTGCTCCTCTCTGACCCCCCTCCCCCAACCTCACTCCCGGGAGGCCGCCTCCCCTGGCTGCCAGCCACTCAGCCCACAATCCCCAAGCTGCCATCTTAATACCCCATCCCCAGTGCCACCTCCCTCCCCTGCAGCCTTATGATGTAGGGAGGGAAGGGACACCGCCCTTCGTGCCTTAAGGGGGAGGGTTTGGCCTCCCCATACCTGCACCCCAAAAGGAGGGGTTCAACTACGTTGTGCTTCTCACCTCTCTCACTGCTGAAGTGACCCAGGAAAGGTTTTCAAACCTTTCTCCCACCCCACCCCCCACTACTTTGCTCTGGTCTGGTGCCAGTCCTGGCCTTGCCCATTCCTGCGGTCTACATCTCCAAGGTCTGAGTTCTGTCCATTGCTGGCTGCCCAGCATTCCTGGCCTAGGTTTTTCTGGGTCGTACACTGCCAGGGGCCTGGTCTCGGTCAAACTCATTCCTCTGCAGTTAGAACCTAGTATCTCTGCTATGGTTCCAACCCCCCCTGCTTCATTTCCCCAACCCTAGACCCCACTCACCAAAGCTGGGTCGAATATTGGTGATCTCGGCCATGGCGTAATCAGCAGTACTTGCTAGGTTCCCGGTTTCCTGAAAACTCCTGCACCCCTCTGTTAGCGCAAAGGCCGCAGCTGCAAGATGCCGATATGGGCAACAGAGGAGGAAGACTTTTCCTTCGATAGCTTGGCCTCACTGTGCCAGCTGCGGGTCCACCTAAGATGCTCTAGGGATGCTCTAAGCTAAAGATGCAGGTGCAGTCAGACTGGTCCTGATGAGAGGTAAGCTCCGCCTTTTTCCGAACAGTCCCAGGCAGAAGACTCCGCCTCTCTCCGAATAGTCTCAGACCCGAGGTCTCTCTACTTTCCGAAACCTACCGAAGAAGAGACCACGCCTAGTTTCGAAGCTCCTAGGTTAAAGGCCCCGCCTTTTTACAAGTATTCTGGGAAAAGTGCAAAAATCCGGAGGCCAAAAGGAGGAGACTGACAATTCAAATCTTTCTTTCCTTGATTATCATAGGAAATCCTATAGCTCGGATGACGAGGTCTTAAAATAGCAGCAGAATGTTCTGGGTGACAAGGAACACAGAGAAGTGGAAAAACAAATTTCAGACTGTTTGCGTTCCATTATTGATTAGATCATTGCTGTTACGGTGCATTTCTATGTGACCACAGAGAATTATGGAACCCTTTATAAATTCTATATGTTAGTGATTAAGGACCAAACCACCAAAGCTGCGCATTAAAAAACCACGTCCTTATGATTTAGAATATCCTCTCTCCAATTATCTTTCTAGGGATCACATTATGATACAGTTTTACAAAACAAAAACAAAAAACCACTCCCAAACAGAAACACCTCCCTTAAAAATAATTCCTTACTCCAACTCTCAGTATCACTTTAGTTATGGAAATTTGGCCTCTAAGACCCTGCTTTAAAAACTGTACGAAATTCACCAAGATTTTAAGTAAATCTTAGTATAAGATATTTGGACGGTGTCTTATAATTTCTTCATATACATGTAGGACTTAATAAGGAACTAGGTCCTCAGGAGCTCATAATGCATATATACATCAATATTTGATGTATTTTTGATTTAATACAGTCCCTGAATCTCTTTCCAAGGTCTCACTGACTTTGCTCCAGGAAAGGTTTTGCAGTTAACACTTCATTTCTCAATTCTCCAGATCCCAAATCCTGCATGCCATATGCTTCACGGTGAGCAAACAGTCCTCAACGTGCACCTAAAAATATTAGCTCTCAGTGGAGGGTGGGAGACTGGGAAGAAATGAGACTCCGAGGGATGGTCCCTTTAACTTTTTCGCCAATGACAAACTTGTCGGCTCTGGCTTCATTTTGCCCTGACTTAAGATGTCGGCCGACACAATCGCATGCTCAGTTTCGGTCCAACCTCCTGGAACGCGGTTGGGGGGGGCGTACATCCGTCCCTGACGTCGAGTGACTTCCGGTGGTGGCCTGTGCGGAGTTTCCGCGGGCTCAGGCCGGCCGGTGAGGGTGGCTGGGTCGCGCGGTTGGGGCGGGAAAGAGTCAGGCGGGAGCGAAGCAAAGAGACTTCCGGGGGAGGAAGTCGGGGAGTGTAGATTACGGAAAGAGAGACGGAGCGAGGGAGCTGAGAACCGACGGCTCATATAGGAGGATGTATGAGGGACTGTGGGAGGCGGGAGTTGGGGGTCAGGGGTCATCTGGTGGACTTTTGGGGTCAGCGTTCGCCTGAGGGGGCTTGTGGGAAGCTGAGGCCTGAAGGCGTGAAGAGACTACCTTACCTGGGAAGGTGCTGTCTGCGGCGGGGGGGGGGGAGGGGCGAATGCCAACCTGAGGCCCCTTTCTAGGAACAGGGACCCTGAGGCCTTGCTCCAGCGGGCAGTGCGGTCCTCCCCGCTGTTTGTTCCGGTGAGACCACAATACCCGCGGGACCAGGTGACTTCTTTGGGAACCGACTCACCGTGTATGCCATTGAGTGGCTTGGTCCCTGGGTCCTAGTCCAAGCTCCTTCGACAGACTAACTTTGGGCAAGTAACTACGTTACGTTGCTTTTTGGTGCTGTAAAATACTAGTCTAGGCTATCTTCATCCCAACTGCCTCCGTCATATTGCTGAACATTTAGGTGTTTATTGAACCATGAGTTGTTAGCTAGGTGGGTACAAAAGAAAGATAACTAGATTAGAGTAGGAGGAACTAAGGCTGCAAGCCAGTCCTGATACTTTGGGCAAGTCATGGTAATCTCTTTAGGACTCAGTGTCCTCATCCGGAAAAAAAGGAGTCAGGGGGAATAATCTCCTGTGTGTCCTGAGCCATGATTTCCTCAGTCCAGGGAACTCCTTGTGGGAATACTTTCTTCCAGTGCAGATTGAAAATTGTTCTGGAATTTAAAGCCTTAGAAAATTTCAGAGGGGGGGGCATAGAGAGGTTAACTGATTTGCCAAGATGACATGTCCAGTATGTGTCAAACTTGAATCTAGAGTTTCCTGACATAGAGAATAGCTCTCTTTCCCCTCTTCATTATTTGTGCTGTTCTGTTTCCCATATGACATTACAATTTAGAATCTAAGAGCTAGCAGACAGGACTTGTGAGGTTATTATCTTGTCAAACCATCCCTGTTTAGGAGTCTTCTCAACAAGTACCTGACAGATGATCATTTAAGATTCTGCTTTGTCACTATGCAGCAGAGTGAACTCAGTGTCCCACAAGGCAACTCATTACATTTTTAAAAAGCTTTAATTGTTATAAAGTTCTTATATTGAACTAGTTCCTTCCTATAACTTTTCCCACTTCGTCCTTGTTCTGATCTTTGAAGATACGTAAAGTATAATTAATCTTTATCATAACAGCCATTACTTGAAGACAGTTATCCTGCTCCCCCAAGTCCTTTTTCTAGTCTAAATAGTGCACATTCGATTAACCAGTCCTTATAACATACTTTACCGACCTTTCACCATCATTGTTGCTCTCTTCTGATCATTTTCCAACTTGTTAGTCCCCCTTTCTGATCACTGTAGTGTGGCAGAACTGTTACTCAAACTTGTCTTATATATACTTCATACTTAATGCAGCCAAAGTTTATGTTAGTTTTTAAAATAGTCTGTTGAATTTGAATTCCTAAGTCTTTTTCATATGAACTACTAAATTTTATTTTCCCTATTTTAAAATTTGTGTAGTTTTTTTTTTAGCATAAATGTAAAGTTAAGCACTTTATTCTTATTGTTATGGAAGAAACCTACACCTGAAAAATGCTTCTTCCATCTTTAAAGACCTCTGGATTTGTTCATCTACACATGAAAGCAAATTAATACAGTGCAGTTTTACTATATCAGTACTTGTATAGTTCTGGGATTAATTGAGGATAATGGGTTTTGCTTATAGTTCAAGGAACCGAACACTAACAGGTTATTTTGTTTAAGGGAATTAGTTCATTTAATGGGGATGCTTGTGTATCATGAATATAGTAGCATTGTATTTCTTCGAGGTGTTATTATACTTATCACTAAGTATATTATATCACTTATCATTATTACTTAGCATTGGAATGTTGAGTACTTATTCTTGTTTTTTTCAGCATGGAGCAAAACTGGGATTCTGCTTACCTTTAAAATGCTTCCTTGTAAGAAGAGGAGAACTACTTTGATATCATCCCCTCCGCATAAAGACAGCCAGGAAGACACCCATTTAGACCTGGAATCAGCTGCTACCCCAGAACCTGACCAAATTACAGACTTGGGCACAGTGTCCTTACCTTGGGGGCTGAGCCATGTCAGAACACCAGGCTTGGATGTGCAACCTATGCAGGATGCTGGCACTTGTAAGGAGGATCCATCTGCCTCCAGGTTACTTGCTCAGGACACAGATGTAGCAATACTAGAAGCTATTGATGTTTCCAACACTCAGGAAATCAACCTTTCTCCCTTGGAGTCCTCTCAGCCTTGTAATATCACTATCACTAAAGGAAAAATCCAGGGGACTTGCATGAGAAGGGGGAAGAGAATTGCACTCAGGCCAGGACCAGCTCCTCGGGACGATCTTCCAAACTTGAAGGAATCTTCATTCTCCACAGAGGCATGTGAGAAGATTAACAATGAAAGTGGTAAGATGAATCCTGAGTATCATCACTAAGTTTCCATTTTCCAACAGTGTAAGAAAAATTTTTCTTGTGTCTGACCTAAAACCTACCTGCTGCAGTTTAAGCCAGCGTCTCTTTTGTTCTGTCCTCGGAAGAGTTATCTTGTAGGTACTCAGTAAGTTTCTTTGCTGTGTAGTTAACCAAAATTTTCACTACAGCGCTGCAGAAGTTTTCTTTATGTAGTGTACAGTCCTGATAACCTAATCAAGGAATTGTTCCCTGAATTTCTGAAGCATGGTGACAGGGATAGAATTTTAACAGGAAGAAAGTCATTTGTTGCCTTGTTAGATTATTTAGTTTGTTGACTCTGTGGTTCTTATGTCCTGTCACATCCAAAGTTAGAACCAGAATTAGATTTTCGTAATTAGAAAGGATTTTAGCTCATTCAGTCTAACTTATTTTACAGGTGAGGAAGCTTATTCACATGTCCAATTGAGTGTTATAATTCTTATGTTAACCGTAATGTACTTTAACTTGTATATTTCTATTTCCAGAGAGTTTTCTTGGTAGAGTGAGAAAGTTAGAATCAGTAATTGGATTGTGACCACTGGTTTTAGAACACATTAAATTTCCTTAGCTTCATTTTAGTTTACTAGTCATTATGAATTATATAAATAAATTTGTTTTTTGATCATATTTAAATAGAGTGTAGCTCCCTGTGTACAACAGACACTCAGTTACTTCTTAGTCGTAAAAGTTCTTATTTTGGTATTTGTGTTCAGCTTATTGGGACATTTTCTTTGTCCCACTTTGCAAGAATAATAGAATCAAAGAATATTAAGAGTTGAAAGATACCTTAGAAGTCATCTAATCCAGCCTCATTCTACACCCAAGAATCCCTTCTCTACAACTTCCCTAACAAGTGGTCCTTTATCCTCTAGTTGAACATGTCCGACTCTATTGTTAGTTTAAATTGTTACCAGTCTTGTTTTAATGTTGAGTTGGTATTTTCTTGTCTATATTCTATCCACTTGTTCCAGTTCTGTCTTTTGGAACTAAACAGAATAAGTCTAATCCCTTTTTTTGCATGATAACCCTTCAGATATTCAAGCCCTGTTCAGTCCTCTATGTCTTCTTCAGGCTATAAATATCACACTTTTTTGGGAAGTTCAGTGGATATAGTGCTGTATTTGGGAGTCAGGAAGACCTGAATTCAAATGTGACTTCAGACATTTATTAGCTGTGTGAACCTGGGCAAGTCACTTTAATCTCTTAATCTGTCTCAGTTTCTTTATCTGTAAAATGGTTCTGATAATAGCACCTACCTCCTAGGGTTGTTGTGAGGATCAAATGAGATCATATTTGTAAAGTGTATTGCAAATCTTAAAGCACGGTACACATCAGCTGTTATTCTTGTTATTATTTTATGTTTCCTCTGTGACATTATTTTATGCCCATCACTATTCTGATCAACTTTTGAATGGATCCACTTTACTTTGTCAGTGTTCTTCTTAAAATATGTTGCCCACAACTGAAAGTAGTGTTCTACTTGTGCCTCATAATTAACTAAAAAAAAAGATCTCTTATCTTTTTAATATGAACTACCAGTAAACAAGTTTACATTGTGTATTTGAGTTTTTAAACTCAAGTGCAGGACTTCACATTTGTCCTGATTAGCTTGAAATATTTTTGGATTTGATATAATGCCACTTTCATCTTCCAAGTCATTGATGGGTTGAGGACAGGGTCTTATGGTTTGCCACTAGAGACTTTCCTTAAGGCTGACATCGATCCATTATTCAACACTCTTTGGACACAGTAGTTTAAGTACTTTCAAGTACATTTAACTCTTTTATAATCTGGTGTATATTCATCCCTGATTTTTACAAGTTTATCACTAACACCTTTGTCAAATAACTTGTTGAAATGACTATAAACCATATCTGCTGCAGCTTAGATGGCACAGTTTAAAAAGCACTGGTCCTGGAGTCCTGTATCAGACACTTACTAGCATGTGACCCTTGGGAAGTCAGGTCACCTCTGACTGCCTCAGCTTCCTCAATTGTAAACTGGGGATAATAGCACCTACTTCACAGGGTTGTTGTGAGGATTGAAGGAAATACTATTCATAGAGTGCTTGGCACAGAATAGATGTTTGTTTCTTTTATTCTTCATCTAGTAATACTGTTTTGTTTTGTTTTGCTTTTTGGAGGGGGGAGGGCAGGGCAATTGGGGTTAAGTGACTTGCCCAAGGTCACAAGGCTAGTTTTTCTGTTAAGTGTCTGAGGCCTGATTTGAACTGAGGTCCTCCTGACTCCAGGGCTGGTGCTCTTTTCACTGAGCCACCTAGCCTCCCCCATCTAGTAATACTGTTAAAAATGTAAATAAGGAGGTGACCTGATGCTGCTGTACTTAGTATGCCTGGGAAGCAGCATGGTGCAGTGGGAATGGGGTTGTAATAAAAGGACCTGTGTCCACATCTCACCACTGTTAGTCCCTGTCTGATCTCAGACAAGTCACTTCACTTCTCTGGGCCTCAGCTTCTTCATCTGTAAAATGAAGTAAATGGCTTCTTAAGGTCCCTTTCAGCTCTAAATCTAAATGCTCACATATTATCTGTCTAAATAATCTTTCCAGGATTTTACTGGAAATCAGGGTTAATCTTACTGGGCTATAATTTATAGAAATAATCTCTCCCACCCTACCCCTTTTCAAAAATTGAGAAGATGATTTACATCTCATTCTTCCACATATCCTGTTGTCCACTATCTTCAAAAATTACTGACAGCTTAGAAGCTTGATAAAAACTAATTAAATAAATGTTTATTCAGTTTTCACTATCTGCCAGGTATTATGCTTGATACTGAGTTGGGGAACACGAAGATGAAAAATACATATGACTGTGAAGGTATTTAAAGTCTGTTAGGCAAAAGAAAATAATAAGTGTATCAAAATGTAATGCAAGATAATATTGTGATAAATACACGAAAGGCAAAAACAAAACTCTGTGAGTTCAGAGGAAGGAACAGATAGTTCTGGGAGGAGGAGTTAATAAGCATTTATTGAGCATTTACTATATGCCAGGTAGATTTCACAGAAGAGTGAGTGTTTGAAGAGTGGGCAGGATTTTAGTAGGGAGAAATTTGGGGTTAGGAAGAAAGGGGACTCCAAGCATGGAGAATGATGTGAGTGAAGGCATGGAGATTATAAAGCCCTGGATGATTGGGAAGAGGAAAATTGTTGTTTGTCAGGAGAATAGTTCACCTGAAGGGTGGTAGAAGTGAGGTGAAACTAGAAAGGCACATTTGAGCCAGATTGTGAAGATACTTTAATGAATTATCAGCTTTTTTCAGTAGTCAGTATTGGAGGTTTTTGAGTTGGTTACTTATTCAGGCGATCAGAAAGTGCCGTATATTTGGAAGTAGGAAGATGGAAGGCTATATATACTTGGTAGGTTAGCAAGGCACATTAATTGAATTGCCTGAATCTGAAATACACAAATATATTCCTTTCAGTTTGTTGTTCATTTACATATGCAAATTATATTTGCTTGGTAACTTGGATTTAGAATTCAGCTATTGAGAATATCAGTTGTATCATAGTACAGTGGAAAAATCTTGGGGTTTGAAGAGATAAGACATGGGTTCAAATCCTGACTCTATTTACTCTCTGTGACCTTAGGTGATTCTCTTTGCCTTGTTGGGCCTTAGTTTTATCATTTTTAAAAGGAAGGTTAGGGTGGCTAGATGGCACAATGAATAGAGCACCTGCCCTTCAGATACTTAACACTTACTAGCTTGGGCAAGTCACTTAACCCCAATTGCCCTACCTTCCCCCCTCAAAAATTAAAGCATAAAATGAAGGCTAGATGATTTTCTAAGGTTCCTTCTAGTTCAATAGCTTGTGTTTCTTTGATCTGGTAATGTGCATGATGAAGTAGAGCAGAGGCTCAACTTTTTTTAATGTCATAAAGCCCTTTGGTGTTTAGGTGAAGGTTTTGGACTCCCCAGAATAACGTTTTAATAAAATTAATAGCATTACAAATGTAATTAGTTATGTTGAAATACAATTATCAAAATATCAAAAGTTTTCATGGATCCAGGTTTAAAATCCTTGTATTAGTAAAGAAACTAGATGTAGGGAGATTGGTTAAATGCTGTTGTGATAGTTTAGGCAAAAGTTAATGAAGTCTAAAGTAGCATTGTGTCAGTGACATTAGGACAGATACAGGAGGTATAATAGATATCTAATGGACAGTGATGATAGAGTCTTAAATACCTCCAAGATTTCAAGTATGATTTCAAGTAAGGGAGATATCATTAAGAAAGATAGGGAAGACAGGAGGAAGAGTAAGTTTTCAGGGAGATATAGTGAATTCAGTTTTGAACTTGTTGAGTTAGGTAGTATTGAGACAGTTGGTTAACAGTTGGAAATGAGAGTATGGAACTAGATAAAGAGGTAATCATGAGGCTATAGATTTTGGAGATATTTATGTAAATATATTTGAAGCTGGAAAAGTAACTTAGTTCACCAGGGGAGAGACTGTAGATGAGAAGAACGCCAAAGATAGAGTTTTGGGGAAGTTGGATATCTAGGGAGAAAAAGGAAAGGGAAAGGCAGATTAAAAAGTCAGGAGTAGCCGCATAGAGCCAACTCGATTTTTCCTTCTCTGTTGGCCCTTTTTAAATTGTCAGAATTCCAGTTTTGAGAGGAACTTTCCCTTTTGGATTTCAAAGAAATAATAAGCATGTTCTCTCAGAATTGGAAGGAATTTTAGTGATAATTTAGTTCAGCCCTCTTATATGCAGATGAGAGAACTGTGGTTCAGTGAAGTACAAGGTGACCTGTTCAAGGTCAAATAGCAAGTTAGATCTTAGAGTAAAACCTACATGGTGCTGTTGTTTTGATGTGAGAGTAGGGAGAGATCATTGGGTTGGAAAGTTAGGTAAAATTTTTTGGAAGAAGTAGGATTTGGATAGAGACAGGAAATATAAGTGGGATTTGAATATGTAGAGAGGTTCAGGGAGAGTATGACATGTTCCATGGATAAGGAGAATTGTTTCATTGAAATGGAGCTTTTCTGTGAAAAGAATACAGACATACAGGGGTGGCTAGGTGGTGCAGTGAATAGAGCACTGTCCCTGGAGTCAGGAGGACCTGAGTTCAAATCCAGCCTCAGACACAAAAACTAGCCGTATGACCTTGGGCAAGTCACTTAAACCCAATTGCCCTTCAAAAAAGCAAAAAATAAAAATACAGACATAACTCAGATATATCCTGAGTTTGGTTCCAGAACACCACAATAAAACAAATATTGCAATAAAGTGAGTTTTTTGGTTTCCTAGTGCCTATAAAAGTTATGTTTACATTATACTGTAGTCTAAGTATGAAATAGTATTATATCTTTTTTTAATAGTATTATATCTTTAAAAATGTCTATACCTTAATTAAAAAATATTTTATTCCTAAGAATGCTAGCCATCATCTGAGCCTTCAGTGAGTCATAATCTGTTTTGCTTAAAAGGTGGAAGTACTTGTGTCAGTGTTCATGGTTACTGATTGATAGTTGCTAAAGACTGTAGCAGTTTTTAAAAATAAGACAGCAATGAAATTTGCCACAGTGATTAATCTTTTTTTTTTTTTTTTTGCTTTTTTGGGAGGGGGAAAGGCAGGGCAATTGGGGTTAAGTGACTTGCCCAAGATCTTAAGTGTCTGAGGACAGATTTGAACTCAGGTCCTCTCAGTTCCAAGGCCAGTGCTCTATTCACTGCACCAACTATTGGCTGTCCCAACAGTGATTAATTCTTACTTTCACTTGAACACTTAGAGGAAATTGTAAGGCTATCAGTTGGCCTAATTTCAATATCATTTTGTCTCTGGGAATAGTTTGACCCAAGGAGAGGGTTGGAGATGGAGAATAGTTGGTTGGTAGAGCAGTCAGAATACACATTTATTAAGTTCACCATCTTATGTGGGTACAATTTGTGGTGCCCCAAAACAATTACAAATGTAACATCAAAGATCGACGGCCACAGATTGCTATAACAGATATACTAATAATGAATAAGTTTGAATTACTGTGAGAATTACCAAAATGTGACACAGAGATATGATATCAGCACATTCTTTTGGACTTGCTAATAGACTTGCTCAATGCAGGGTTGTCATAAACCTTCAATTTGTAAAAAACACCATATCTGGGAAGTGTAATTAAAGTGCAATTATATACCTGTAATGGGAGATAAGATTGCATTGGTCAGGTGGAACCACTTGTGAGAAGAGTGGGGTCTTGGGTCTCTTAAGGTCCAGGCTAACTATGTGACCTTGGACAAGTTGCCTCACTTTTGGCTACATTTTCCTTAACTGCAAGAAGAGGACAAGATGCTTTCTTAGATCCCTATATTTCTCAACGTTCTAACTCAGCTTCCAAGCATATAGTGAATGAGTCCTTTGGCATAGAATAGTGGCAGTGGAAATAAAGCGGAAGGGGTGAATATGATAGATGCATTAGGAAGGAATTGGTAGGACATGCTGATTGGTATTGGGGAAGAAGAAGAGAAAGATTAGATGATTTTAAGGTCTTGAGCTTGGGTGCTTGGAAGAATGGTGGTGCATTTAAATGAAATAGGGTGACAGAGAGGGCAGATGCTTTTGAGAGAGCAGATGAGTACAGTTTTCAATCTGTTGCATTTGAGGAAGACGGAGAGAAAACATTTATAGTATTCAGTTGAAAATAGAAGGTGGGAGAATCTGGGTAACAAGCTAGGCTTGAAGTTGTAGCTTTGGAATTCATCAGCATAGAGATGATTATTTAAGTTGAGGGAATTGGCACTCATTCCTGAAAGGAGAGAAGCTGAGGAATGGACTTGTGGAGGAGGAAAAAAATTACAAAGAATCATTGCAGAAGTAGAAAGAAAACCAGGATAGAGTTGTTTTGCAAAAGCCAAGGCAGGAGAAAGGTGTTTTTTGTTTGTTTTTAGATAAAAATCTATCTTCTCTTATACCTCCCTCCCCATTGAAAAGGGAAAGAAAAGCACAGTGCATAGTCAGGCAAAACCAAATTCTTGCATTGGCTGTGCCCAAAAACTATGCCTCTTTCTGCATCCTGAATCCAAAGTTGTCTGTCTTTACGTTGTTGTTGTTATCTGGGTTCTGCTCATCACTCTGATCAATTTCATATAGGTCTTCCTCCTTTTTCTCTGAAACCATCCCCTATAGCACAATACTATACCATTAAGTTAATATACCCTAATTTATTTAGCCATTACCCAGTGATGGGCACCCCCTTCGTTGCCAGTTCTTTGCCACCATAAAAAGAACTACTAGACAGGTAGGTCCCCTTAAGTGGTCACATTATTCTAATTCACACTGCATATTTTCATTGGGCTGGAACCAATTACTATACTTTACATAAATTATTTGAATGCAGATACTAGCTGCCCCTTCAGTCATAGATTCTTACCCTTCCTTTTTAAACTCTTCATCGCACACTCTCCATGGTTAGGGATTTTTTGCATATGAGTAACTCCTCCCTGACACTATTTTCTCTATCATCCCTTCCCCCATCCTTTCTCTACTTTCACTCGTTTCTTGGTTCAGTGAAATGTTATTTTTGCACCTGGTTGGGTGTGTATAGTTTTTCCCTACTTTGAAAGGCAGATGAAAGTGAGGCTCCCCTTGTCTGTATAGACCTTTACTTAAGAAACTCCTTGACTATGTGAGGTAATTTCCCCTGCCTTCCTTTTCCCTCTTTATTTACTTTCTTCTTTTGAGATTGTCAGAACACAACAAAGCCACTCCTGGGCAGTCTTGTGTGACTTCCTCTCTGACCTCTGATGAGACTGGGTTCTGAAGGGACATCATCTCCCCATATTAGAATGGAGATACTTCATCCTTGTTTAGTTGCTTATGATTGGTCAACTTATAGTCACCTTTTTATGTTCTTCTTGACTCCTCAGTTTGAATTTCAAAGTCTTTGTACCATTCTTGTCTTTTTGTTTGTTTGTTTGTTTTGCTTTTTTTGAAGGGGGAAGGCAAGGCAGTTGGGGTTAAGTGACTTGTCCAAGGTCACACAGTTAGTAAGTGTGTCAAGGGTCTGAAACCAGATTTGGACTCAGGTCCTCCTGACTCCGGGGTTGGTGCTCTATTCACTGCAACCACCTCGCTGCCCCCATTCTTGTCTTTTTTTAAGGAATGCTTGGAAGTCCTAGGTTCGCTTTTTCCACTCTGTAGGAATATACTCAGTTTTGCGAGGTAAGCGTTTGTCTTTTATTATTATTGTAAGCTTGTGTATTTTGCTTTTTGGGTTGTTGTATTCTAAGTTCTCTTTTTTGGTGGTGGCTGCTAAATCTTGTGTGATTCTGACTGATTCCTTGATACTTGAATTTCTAATTTCTGGCTGCTGGCCATATTTTTTCTTTCACCTTGAAGCTCTACATATTGATTTTAATGTTCCAGAGAATTTTCATTTTGAAGTTTTAGGAGCTCACTGATGGATTCTTTTTATTTTCACTTTGCCCTCTGGTTCTAGGCTGTTTTTTTTTTTTCTTATGATCTCTTAATATATGATGTCTAGGCTCTTATTTTGATTATGGCTTCCAGGAAGTCCATTGATTCTTAAATTTTCTCTCCTCAATCTGTTTTCCAGGTCAGTTGTCTTTGACATGAGATACCTTAGATTTTCTTCTACTTTTTAGTCTTTTGACTTTAATATTTTCTATTTCAATTGATCATTAACTTCTCTTTGATCTGTTCTCATTTTTTATTTTTGGAGGCAGTTCAAAGACTGGATTTGATCTCAGGTCTTCCTGACTCCAGGGCTAGTGCCACTTAGCTGCCCTAGTCCATTTTGATTTTTGAGGGATCTGTTGTTGCTTGGTAAAGTTTTGTACCTTTTGTGCTAAAATGTTAATTCTCTTTCTAAGGTTTTCCTCCATATCTCATTTCTTTTGCAGTTCTTTAGTGCTTTGACTTATGAATAAATTAATTTTTAACTTAAAAAACTTCTTTCATGTATTCTAGGAATTTTAGTTGAATTTGTGCCTAAGATGTGTTTTTTTCTTTGAGGTTTTGCTTGTCATTTATCATCTGAGTTTGTGTCTTGGATATCCTTGTCATCAGAATAGCTATACGTTAAATTTCTTTTTTTATTTGTTCATTCTTCCAGCCTTACTTCCCAGTTTTGGACTAGAGGTGGTTCAATGGATAGACTGCTAGGCATATAATCAAGTGAGACTTTAATTAAAATCTTGCTAGCTGACACTAACACTACCTGTGTGATCCCAGGCAAGTCACTTAACCTTTGTCTTAGTTTCTTCATCTTTAAAATGGAGATATAAATACACCTACCTTCCAGGGGTGTCATGAGGATAAAATGAGATAATGAAGGCACTATATAAATGCTATTACCATTCTTCTTCCTGTTCTTGTTGTTTGAGTTAGGGCCAGGCTCTAGAGTTCCTGAGCGAATTTATGGCCTGTGCTTGATGTTCTTTTGGGTCCTGCTATATTGTTAGATTCTTCAAAGATACCAGGATTAGCTGAGACTAGAGATTTGTAGGTTTACATTATGTGCAGAGTAGTCTGATCCAGGTCTGCATAACTGTTCTGAACTTTGCAAACTCCTTATCTGGGTTTGCATCTGGGCAGTATACCTGTGAACTTGTTCCTGTTCCAGTTGACTATGACTACCGCTAAATTCAAACCCTGTTATCTATTTGGAAAGTTTTGTAGGTTCAGACTTATAGAACTTCAATCTCTCCTTTGGGTTGAGCTTCCTGTCCTTGTTATTCCACTGCACATTTTCAGACTGGACTAGGGGTTGGATGTGAGACTTCTCTCTGCTTTCAGGGTCATATTCTAATGCAGAAAGAAGGGGTTTTATGGAGAGAGTTCTAGGATGCAAAATGAAGGAATTGTGCATTGCTTCAGAGCTGCAGTTTGAGCATCATGTTAGATAACTTGTTATGTGGGCATGGTCTAGAGAATATTTTTGTGGTATAAGATTATGTGCTGAGTAGAGATTATTTCTATACAGGCCATTGAAAGAATTGGTGCTATGGTTCATCTCTGGACTGGAAAGAAATCAGTGTCCATAGGACAGCTATGTTGTTTTGATGTAATGGTCATAGAATGTAACTGGGAGGGATTGAGGAAGTCATTTAATTGAACCCACTTCTTTTATAGTTTGGGAAATTGTGGCCTAGGGATTTGCCCAACATGACATTGATAGTAAATGTCATAGGCAGGATTTGACTGACTCCATAGTCAGTTCTTTTTCCATTCTGCCATGCTGGTATCTTTTGTTTTTATATCATGGTTATTTCTGGGTACACCTTAACTCCTTTCAACAAATGAATCCTCCTATTGTAGGAAAGAAAAGCCAGTTAAACAATACAAACTGACCCAGCGCTTATGGTCCCAGCAGTGTATGCAAAATTCTTCACCCCTAGTTCCTGAACTCTCTACTAAAAGTCGAGGGGCACTTTCCTCATTTCTTTTCTGGAGTCAGTATTGGTCATTACAATGCCTTAGCCTCTGGCTTCATTTACATTTTTTGTTTGTTTCATGATTGTCATTATGTTTATTTTTTTTCTTGATACTATTTCATTCACTGTGTTAATAACATTTTAATATAACATCATAATAAGTTTCTCTGAAATCTTGGTGTTCGTTTCTTATGGTTCAGAATATTCCATTTCATTAATAGGTAAATAGGTCATGATTAATATGAGTTTGAATAATGTGAAATTTGATTGGGTTTGAATTGTAATGTGATACCAGCTCCCATTTAATGTGAACCAGAATTCAGTTACTTGTGACACTTATAACCTCATTGAGGGTTCTAACACACCCCTCCATTGTCAGCCTGTACTTACCTGTCATTGAATGTAGATAAGATATGCTGGTTAAAGAGTTCTTAAGGGGCAGCCAGGTGGCACAATGAGTAGAGGACCAGCCCTGAAGTCAGGAGGACCTGAGTTCAAATTTGGCCTCAGACACTTAACACTTACTAGCCGAGTGACCTTGGGCAAGTCACTTACCCCCAATTGCCCTCCAAAAAGCCCCCCCCCCCCCAAGAGTTCTTAACAAAATGGACAAAAGGAAGAATCCTTTAGTTGGAAACATTGCTGGCACAAGAAAGAAGCTTTGCTACTACATCAGAACAAAAATTGGATGGTATGAATGTCACCATAGTAATTCTAAGATAGGAAGTTGTTGGAATGCCTGAACTCATGATATAGAATATTGGAATGTGGAGTCCATGCTACAGAAAACATGCAGGCATAATAGAAGAAAAAGACAAAATTGCATCAGTTTTTTTTAGGGGTTCACAAACAAGGAAGAGAAGTGTTAATATTAGAGACAGCATCTTTTAGCTGTATGGATTGAAGATTAAATCAAACATGCATTCCTTTTAGCTGTGCAGACAGACAAAAGCTTCACATTTATTTAAGAAGGTGTAAGAAAATTGAAATTAAGTAGATAATGAAGAGACTTTTACTGTCAAGTATTGGTGTTGGTTGGTTCAATTTGCTTTAAGAGTTGTATGATGTTAAAATTACCACAGAGGTGGCCAGTGCAGATGAGAACACAGCAGCTAAACATCTTGATGTTTTGAAGAAAATAATTTAAGAAGGGGTGAATACACTGATCAACACATTTTTAATGTAAGTGAAATACACTTATTCTGGAAAGGGATGCTTTTCAGAATTTACTTTTCTAAGAAGGAAAAAAATCAACCTGGATTTAAAGTGTCTAAGGATCACCTAACATTTATTAGGAGATAATGTAGAAGAGGATTTTAAGTAAAAACCAGTGTTTGTTTATTCGTCTCAAAATGGGTAAATACAACTGTTTTTGAAGAATGGTTTTCAATTTAAAGTGTGTAATGATTATTCAACACTTATTTTGGGAGATAAAGCAGAAGGGGATTTTAAATTAAAAGAAATGTTTATTTATTAGTCTCCAAATTAGTCTGTAAAGCTGTTTTTGAAGAATGAATGGTTTTCAAGTTATTTTAACCCAGCTGTTGAAAAGTATTAAAAGGACAACAGTATCCCATTTAAAGAATTACTGATTTTAGATAATGTCTCAGTTCACCTAGCTAACTTGGTACATTGTGTGAGGGTATGAGCATGCAGCTTCTTGGGGATCTGGATAAAACCCTCCACAACTACTGGCCTATGCATGTTCAGTCTATGCTGAGCAGCATAGACTGAAGCTCACAAGATTTTGGCACATTCATTCTTCATCACTGTATATTAAGCTTATCTATAGCCATCTGCTTCCAATGTTGTTTTAAATCAGATGAGTTCCCTGGTCATTGAAGCATGTTTATTACCATCTTTTGGATAAATCCTTCCTTCCTTCCTTGAGGGGGAAGGTTGGGCAATTGGGGTTGTGACTTGCCCAAGGTCACACAGCTAGTTTTTTCTGTGTCAAGTGTCTGAGGCTGGATTTGAACTCAGATCCTCCTGATTCAAGGGCTGCTGCTCTATTCACTGCACCACCTAGTCTCCCTGGATAAATTTCTTAACTTTTTGTGGTACGTGGCATGGGAACTCTGGAATAATTCTGTTTTTCACTATACCAATACATTTATCAGAGTTCATGATTCTTTCCATGGGAACAAGACTTATAGGTTCTACAAGACTTATAGGATCTTCAGAAGTTTAAAAAAAAAATCCCTAGGGTATCTTTTTTGTAGGGGAATGTTTTACAAGTCTGATAAAGATGCATAGATCTTACAGGCTTACCTGAATTTATGACAGTGATTTTTGGTATAGCCTTGAATGAAAGAATTAGGTTCATTAGTAAAAATTGCCTTTTTCTAATCTTCAGCACTCTAGTCTTTGTATGTTCTTACCTGTGAGGAAAATTTTTTTCTTCATAGCAGTGATTAACAACTGGTTTTTTGCTCTTGTTCTTCCAGCTTCGTAGTAGAGTAGTTCTTAACCTATTTTTGCGTAATGACTCTTTTTGTTGTACCCTGAAGATTCCTTCTCAAAAATAATTTATTTGAAAAAATATCCTTATTGAAGGGAATGCTAAATTTCAGAAGTTCATTAAAATAAAGATGTAATTTTTTTCCCATCCAAGTTTGCTGCAGGCCCCTTGAATTCTACCCTGTGGGGGTCTGTAGACCCCAGGTTAAGAATTCATACCATAGAGGAAGTAGTAATACATAATCCTTGAGCCACTAGGTTGCTCTGAAGATCTTTCTTGTTTCTGAGGATTAATTAAGCTATTTCACAGTAATGATTGGTGGGTTTTGGGTGGTGGTAGTCATTTTTAAAAAAACACTTTTCCTTGCTTCTTTTCACAGCTGATCCTGTTTTGTTGTGTGCTTGAATCATTCTTGAAACACTTGACTTACCCCCAACAACAGCCATTGCCATATCCCAGTTACTGAAGTGTGTCTGTCTTTAAGAGCCGAAGCTACTGCATGCTTTTTTGGAGTGATACCCATTCTTAACTAAAAAGCACAGCTAAAGAGAACTGTGAAATTCACGTGTATTTCTAGCACCTGGCTAAAAGACCTGACTAAAGTTGGGGAGACTAGCTCAGTCTGGTTTTATCTGGCCAAGATTAGATATGCTGAGTCAGAAGTACAAGATGTGCCTTACCAATGCTGTTGTATGAAACCATGTCCCAGTTTTTGCTCATGCCAAGTAATCAGCACACCACTCTGTCACATATATACAGTAGTGTGGGCATGGCATCCAGTCCTTTTTGTATAGGATAGAATATTATTTTTTCCAATCAATTTCCAGTATGAAAGTTTTCCTCTTATCTTACTAGGTCTCTGAATCAGCTCCAGAGTCAGCTGATGTCAGTGGAGCTTTGGTTTCTTTTGCCTTCTTTCCGCTTCTTTTATGTTGCTTTCCATGCTTTCTTGGCTTCTACTTTGACTTCTAATGTT
Source organism: Gymnobelideus leadbeateri (assembly GCA_011680675.1). NCBI lineage: Eukaryota > Metazoa > Chordata > Mammalia > Diprotodontia > Petauridae > Gymnobelideus > Gymnobelideus leadbeateri. The sequence goes on along the minus strand of WOXC01004225.1, from coordinate 761,464 downwards.
TCAGAATCAGAATTTCCTAAAGTGTAATGACTAATCTCTATCTTAGATAGAAAGAAACCCCAAATCCACATTTCTGTTAGATAAGACACTGATAGCTTCATACAGTTATCCCAGAAGAGTTCTTGGAATTGGAGTTTAAAACAAGTCATATGCAAATTAGCCTCTGGGAAACAATACACTGCACCTCTTTAAAATCAACCAGACATGCTTTCACTCCAGTCCTCTTAGAAGTTTTTATGTTTTTCTTCAAGTACTTTTCATCTGAGGGACTGCTTTATTCTCAGGTATTCTTAGAACTGTTGAGGTTTCTCTCACCTGTTAGATTGACTAATATGACAAAAAAGGAAAATGACAAATGTTGGAGGAGATGTGGAAAAACTGAGACACTAATGCAGTCTTGGTGGGGTTGTGAACTGATCCAGCCATTTTGGAGAGCAATGTGCAACAATGCCTAAAGAGCTATAAAACTGTACATAACCTTTGACCCAGCCATACCATTACTGGGTCCGTATCCCAAAGGAAAGAAAGGGAAAAGAACATATAAGTACAAAAATGGTGGTGACAGAGAATTGGAAATTGAGGGGGTGGGTGCTCATCAGTTGGGGAATGGATGAACAATGGAATACTCTTGTGCTATAAAATATGACAAGCAGAGTGATTTCAGAAAAACCTGGAAGACTTAAATGAACTGATGCAGAGTGAACTGAGCAGAACCAAGAGAATATTACATAGTAATAACAATATCATATAATGATAAACTATAAATGACTTAACTATTCTGATACATACAGTGATCTAAGACAGTTCCAAAGGACATATTATGAAAAATGCAGTCCACCTCTGGAGCAAGAACTGATGGAGGCTGAATGTAGATCAAAACATAATTTTTAAACTTCTCTGGGGTTGGTTTTTTTTTGGGGGGGGGCAGCATAGCCAATATGGAAGTATATTTTGCATGATTTCACATGTATAATTGATACCCCATTTCTTGCCTTTCCAGTGAATGGGAGAGAGGTTGGAGGGAAAGAGAAAAGCTGAAACTCAAATGTTTTTTTTTTTAAATGAATGCTGGGGGGTGGCTAGGTGGTGCAGTGAGTAAGAGCGCCGGACCCAGAGTTGGGAGGACCCAGGATCAGTTCTAGCCTCATAAAATTAGCACTCACAAGTAAATAAATAACTTGCCGTGTAACCTTGAGCAAATTACTTAACCCCAATTGCTTAAAAAAAAAAATGAATGCCAAAAAAAATTATAAATTTGAATTTAAAAAATAATTGTGTTTCTTGTCAAGATGCCTTTCTCTGAATTTCACACAATATGTCCCATTTCTGCCCTTTTCAGTAAATAAAATGTCCATATAAGAAAAGGATACTACCTTACTACAAAATAAATATGCAGTGGACTTGGGACAAGGGCACCAACAACTGGAAATTGGGAAGGACCTCCTGAAGGAGGTATGACTTCTGACTCACTTAAATCCAATTTATGCACGAATCAAGACATCACCTTCATGATGTCATTGATCTTCTTAGAGAATGAGGGAAGAACAAAAAGGAGCAATTGAGCTGTGTGAGCTTTGAAGGGGCACAAGGAAAAGCATTACAGGCATGTTTGTGAAGAGAAAACGGAATGTCAGACCAGTGTGGCTGAAGTATGGATTGTGTAATTTACAGTAGGCTGGAGTCAGACTGTGAAAGGTTTTAAACCCTTAACAGGAGTTTGTATTTTATGCTAGAGGGAAAGGAGAAACATGATCCATTCTGTGCTTTAGGAATATCAGTTTGGCAGGTGTGTAGAAGAAAGATTGGAGGAGAGATTCAAGGCTGGGAGACCTATTATGAGGCTATTGTTGTCTAGGTGAGAGCTGATGAGGACCTGAACTAGGGTGGTTGTGGTGTGTGATTAGATGTGTGGGGAGAGGCAGTGAAAAATAAAGGATTGGTCCTAGGTTGTAAACCTGAGTAATATCCTTAACAAACTGAGACATTAGGAGGAGGTATGGTCTTAAGGGACAGATTGTGAATTCTGTTTTAGGCGTGTTAAGTTTAAGATGCCTATGGGACATCTAGGGGGAAATATCTAGCAGAAAGTTGGAAATATGGGCCCAGGCTGAGGAAAGATGTGGGAGCTTGATGTGTAGACTTGGGGTCTTTAGCTGGGTCGGATCCAGGCGAGCTGATGTGACAGTCTCAAGCAGACTGTTTCAACAACCAGTACAGGACAGAGCTTAAGTTTAGACATGTTTCTGACTACAGGGCTGGCTACAGGGAGATTAACTTTTTCTTTTACAGCAACTCATGAAAATTATCTCCTGCTTACATATAACTTGTGGTTCATTTAATTTGATGTTTGTGGTTCTTTTTATACCTGGGCCAGGAACATGTCTATCACACACATTATTTCTGTAGCAAAAACAGGTTCTACTTGTATAATTTTGACCTATGACAACTTATCCAAGAGCCTGGTTTAAGTTTGAGGCCTTTCTATCCACGTAAGTAGCAATGCATGGGTACTAATATGTTAGCATGCATTGTTATCATGGTGTTGCTTGACTAATTGGAAAGCTTTTTATAGGACAAAAGAGTGTGAATACTGACCGTATGGCATTACATGTGTGACCTTCTACAGGAAAACCTCAAATGCAGTCTGAAGAGGAGGGGCCTTTACAGCAAGCAGGGAACCACTCTGCAAGGCTGGGAACTCAGCCAAAGAAATCTTCCCAGCCAGCATTTACTTCTCAAGAAAATCCTGCCAGGACTCCAGCTCATCAGAATGAAGAAGAGATGGAGGATATTGGACTGTTTATTCCACTTGGTAGGTGTCTGGAAGATTTGATAAGAATGGTCATATATTCAAAAAGACCTACAGATTGATTAAGGGAATAAAGTGAACAAGCCCAAGTTTTCACTGTCCTTGTTCATACTTAATACAGTGAATGTTTCATTAAACCTCTTATTGTTATGACGGTCTCTATTTATCAGGGCAGATCTTATTATTAGCCACTCCATAGTATTATTATCTGCTTGTTCAATACCTTCTCTTGAAGATCAAGAAACTATATAGCTGTTTTAGTCATCTTGGGACCTTGTTTTCATAAATATAGCTTCTCTGTTTCATATAAAGTGTTGGGAAATCCCTATTTTGAAGTCTTTGCAGAAATTAAAGAGCAGAGATGCATTTCAAAGAAAAAGCATAATTTGGAGATTATCAGTTCTTTAGATTATCTCTGTAATAGTTTTCTCTTATTTGTCTGGATAATTGAGGTATTCTATGCTGGAATTTCTTATACAGGCTTATGTTCCCCAACAAACTCATCAGAATCAAAGGAGTTAGAGATTTGATTTATTTTAGTCGCTAGACCCAATCATGATGATGTTCAGGGATTTGCACTTCAGATCTGTCAAAAGCCATCTCAAGAGAGAATTGATTTTGTGCAGAGGAGTCTTCTTTCCTTAGTTTATTTCTCATTGCTTTCTCCTTTGGAAAAGGCATACATTGTACCTTAATCAATGAAGAGGATACAGGAGTGTTTTAACTCCCTGCCTTCCTAATTCCTTAGTTTTCTTAAATCCTATGACCATGATTCTGCCTCAGCCACACTTACAGATGGTCACATACCAGATCTCATACTTGGTCACATTCCAGTGTTTTAAATTGGAGAACAAACATTTCTCTTTCTGACCATAACCTCTTTTCATTCCATTTCTCCCTGTCCTTAATATCCCTAAATCTATTCTTCACTCACTGAGACCTCCACTTTCTCCATCCCTCAGTACTTTCTTGGGCACTGACCTCTGGTCTGATTTCACTTTCTTCCCTTTTCATTTTCTTTTCTTTTTCTTTCTTTTTCCTTTTTCTTTTCTTTTCTTTTTGGAGGGGGGATGGCTGGGCAATTGGGGTTAAGTTACTTGCCCAAGGTCACATGGCTAGTTTTTGTGTTAAGTCTCTGAGGCTGGATTTGATCTCAGGCCCTCCTGGCTCTAGGGCCGGTGCTCTATTCACTGCACCACCTAGCCACCCCTTCCCTTTTCATTTTCTACCCAGTAGATAGCCATATCAACTTTGCATTTGCTTCTGCTCTCACATCTCTTGTCCCCTTGTCCTATTGCTGCTCATATATCTTGTTAGTTGTCAGCCTAAGGTTATGCTATCTGTCCCTACTGTCCTACTCAAAGACTGCTATATGGAGCTGGAGAAAGTCACTTAATTCTACTGACTGGGTACATTATAAATCCATGTTTTCTAACACTAACTGGGCCTTTACTGCAATAAGGCAGTACTTCTATTCCTCCCTTATTGGTTCTCTATATCACTTCCCACAGAAGCTATTTCAAACCCTCTTCTCTTCCCAAACCTCTGACATCTACCCCTTCTCCTTCTCTATCAGCTGAGGACTTTGACTTGCCTATCATTCCTGAGAAAATTGAGACCAGGGTGGCTAGGTGGCACAGCAAATAGAGCACTGGCCCTGGAGTCAGGAGGACCCTAGTTCAAATCTGGCCTCAGATACTTAACACCTACTAGTTGTGTGACCTTGGGCAAGTCACTTAACCCCAATTGCCCGGCATTCTCCCTCTAAAAAAAAATTGAGACCAATGAGACCCTCTTCTTTGGTTCTCTTCATCTCAAAACTCTTTAGTATCATCATTTAATCTTTTCTCTTTGCCAGTTTCTGTCAGGTGGCCCTTCACTCTGCCAAGGCCAACCACTCTACATGCATACTTGATCCAGTCCCTTCCTACATTCTCTAGCATATCATACCTTCTCTCTATTCTTCAGCTTCATCTCATCTTATTTACTGGTTTCTTCTCTGCTGTCTTCAAACACATGCAAGTCTTTCCCATCCTTAAAAAAATTTGTTATTAGACTGTTATCATGCTATATCTTTCTTCCCTTTCTTAGTCAGATTGCTTGAAAATGTTATTTCTCCTCAATGCCTCCACTCCCTCCTCAGTCATGAACCCTTTGCATTCTGGCTTCTAATATTGTCACTCAAATGAAAACGTGCTTTCCAAATTTACTAATGAACTCTTAATTGCTAAATCCAACCTACTTTTCTCAGTCCTCATCCTTCTTGACCTGTCTACTGCATTAGACATTGTTGGCCACTCTCCACCTGGAAACTTTTTCCAGTCTGAGTTTTCATGATACTTTTCTGTCTTGATTCTCTTCTTGCCAGTCTGACTATTCCTCAGTTTCCTTTGTTGGCTCATTATCTACATTAAGATCCCTAACTGTGGGTTACTATAATATAATAATTATATAATTATTATAATTATATAATATAATAATTGGGTAATAGTACTCAAGGTACTATTCTAGGCCCTTTCTCTTCTCTGTCGACATTCTATACATTCTTAGTAACCTCATTAGCTCCCATGGATTTAATTATCTTCTTTGTGCAGATGACTCACAGATCTATCTGTGCGCACGCGCACACACACACACACACACACACACATATACAATACATATATTAGTAATTGTTGTGTTGTTTCAGTTGTGTCCAACTCTTTGTGATACCATTTGGGGTTTTCTTGCCAAAGGTTTGCCATTTTCTTCTCTAGCTTTACAGATGAGGAAACTGAGGCAAATAGGATCAAATAATTTGTCCAAAAGACACACAGCTAGTAAATGTCTGAGTCTAGATTTGAATTCAGGAAGTCTCTCCCCTGAGCTTCAGTCCCACATTACCAGTTGTCTATTGGATATTTCAAACTATGTCATAGTGGCATCTGAAATTCAACATGTCTAAAACCAAACTCATCTTTCCCAACAAACTTTCTTTGTGTCTTCCAGGTTAATAGCCCTGGCATTATCCTTGACTCCTTATTTATCCCACATATCTAGCTGCCAAACATCATTTTACTTCATCTCTCACATCTGACCCCTTGTTTCCACTCACACAATTAACCACTGTAGGTCCTCATCACCTTTCAACTAAGTTTTTACAGAGGCCTCCCAATTGGTCTCCTGTCTTTGCTGCCAAAGTGATTTTCCTTAAACACAAATCTGACTCTGTCACTCCCTCATTTGGCAAATTCCAGTAGCTTCCTATTGCTTCTAGGATCAAATATTAACTCCTTGGTTTTGCTTTTAAAGCCATATACAGTCTGGCCCCACCCTGTCTTTCCAGCCTCAGTTATCATTACACCCCCCTGCAACATTGCATTTCAATTTGGTCTTGTCTTTCTTTGTTCCTCATACTGGACATTGTGTCTCCTATCTCATTGCCTTTGCAGTGGTCATTCCTGATGCCTGGAATGTACTCTCTCCTTATCTCTGCTTCACAGAATCATTTTTTTTCTTCAAGATGCAACTTAAGCACCACCTACTGCTAATACATCCCTTTCTAAACCACTTTGTATTTGTTCTCTTTTTATTCTTTATTTGCTTATATATGTATATATATTGTCTCCCCCATTAGAATGTAAGCTCTTCCAGAAGAAGGATTGTTTCATTCTTTGTACTTATACAAAGAATGCTTAGTACTAATACAAAATAGCTTTTTACTAGTACAGAGAATGTGCTGGTGCCTATCACAATGCTTCACACATGATAGGTGTTTAATAAATGCTTATTGATTGTGTGATTGAATTCTGTCTTTTCCCATAGGATGACCCTTCAGCTATTTGAAGAGAACGATCATATCCCTTTAAATATTGTTTTCTCCAGGCTAAATATCTGTCATTCTTTCATTTTATCTTCATAGTATATGGTCTCTAGACCTCTCATCCTAGTTGTCCTTGTTTGGAAAGTTTCCAGCCTATCATTTTGGCATCCAGAACTGAATACAATATGTCAGATGTAGTTGAACCAGGGCAGAATTTAACATGACTGTCACTTCCATTGTCCTGGATATTCTCTCTTTTAATGTAGCTTGATAATAATTTGGTACTGTATCAAACTGTGGAGTCATACTGAACTTGCAGTCCACGAAAACCCCCATATCTTTTTTGTATGGTTTAGCCTGTCTTGTACTTGTGAAGTTAATTTTTTTGAAGTTAAGTATAATAGTTGGCATATATCTCCATTAAATTTCACCTTATTAAATTTGGCCTAAAATTCTAGCCCATTAGAAATCTTTTAGAGTTTGACTTTCTTTCCACATATCCTTCCCAGTTTTGTGTCATTTACATATATGTTAAGCATGGCATCTATTCTTTTATCAAAATGATCTACAAAAATATTAGCAGAGAACCAAGCACAGATCCCTGGGGCATTCTACAGAGACTTTGTTTAAAATTGACATTGAATCATTAATGATTATTCTCTGGTTCCATTTGTTGAAACAATTCCAAATCTATAGAAATGTATTTCTGGTTTGTCCACCTTTCTCCATCTTTTCTGAAGGAGTAGTACGAGTGACTTTGTCAGATACTTTAGTAAACTTCAAGTAAACTGTATTTCCTGGTGTACCAATCTGTTAACCATATCAAAAAAAGGAAATGAGGTTAATCTGTCATTAACTTTTTTTTATTAAAAAAAATTTTAGTGATGCCTTTTATTTTTATGTTCCATGTCATTCATAGATAAACTTCTTCCCACCCCAGTGAGCCCTCCCTTGTAATAAAAAAAGTTGTGCAAAATTAGCTGAAACTCAGCCTGAACAGAATGCATTATTATCTACTCTATCTAAGGAATGGATGCACTCCCTCATTTCTTCTTCAGGGCAAGCCTTAGTTTTTTATGGGAACTCATTCTTTACCTTCATGACCTGTTCTTGATTAGTCACTGAATCAGCAAACATTTATTAAACACCTGCTTTCTACCAGACACTGGGTCAGTGGTTGGGGATATAAAGGAAAAAAAACAAAACTTTGCTGCCCTCAACGAGCTCACGAATATCTGGGAAAACAGCATATATATACCAAGTGAATTAAAAATATATTCAAATAAAATTTAAAGTGATTTGGGAAGGGAGATTAGTAGCTGGAGGTATTAGGAAAGACTTCATGTAGAAGATTAAGTTGAAATACTAAAGCCTGCATAAAGGGAGAGTGCATTTTAGTCCTGAAAGACAGCCTGTGTAAAGGCAAGGGGGCAGGAGATAGAATTTCATGTATTGGAAGCAGCAGGTTTGACTAGAGCAAAAGGTGTGTGGAGGAGAGTAATGTGAGAGTATGTCCAGTATCATGGCTTGGAAAGGTAGACTGGAGCTAGATTTAAAAGGGATATAAATGCCAAACGAAGGCATCTATAACAATTTCAAATACGAAAATAATGTTTGTATGTCAGGACTTGATCTTGATGAAGCCATGGCCCTTTCTGATCACCACTCCATTTTTAAATATCTGCTAAGTCAGTCAAAACTCAATTAAACACCAGCTAAGTTCCAAGCACTATGTTTGGTACTCCATATACAAAGACAAAAATAAAAGGAGTCTCTGCAAACATTCCTTTTGGTGGTAGAGTCTAGAATTTTTTTTTTTTTTGCTTTTTGGAGGGACAGTTGGGGTTAAGTGACTTGTCCAAGGTTACACGGCTAGTTTTTTTGTGTATTACGTGTCTGACATCAAATTTGAACTCAAGTCCTCCTGACTCCAGGGCCCATCCTCTATTCACTGTGCCACCTAGCTGCCCCTCTGTTCTAGAATTTTGCCAGAGATGAAAGTCATATTCATTGGTCTGGCATATAGTTTATGAACTCTTATTTCTACTTTCCTTTCTTGAAAATTGGGATAGTTGCTGTTCTTTAGTTCTGTAGCACCTCTCCTGTTCTTCATAATGCTTTAGATGTTTCTAGCAGGGATTGACTATCATATTTGACACTTCTTTCAGTACCTTGGAATACATTTTGTCTTGATCTGATAACCTGAATTCATCAGCAGTTGGGTACTTTATTATTCTCTTCCTGCTTATCTTGGGTTTGTACTCTTTTTGTTCTTTCCCTTCCATTCCAAAGAACAAAGGCTCCCTTCTGTATAGCATTCCTTCTGAGATTTGGAGCTACAGGCTGAGCAGTTTCATTGTCCCCAATATTAAACAACCTATAACTGATCTTCAATATTATTATTTGCCTCCTGACTTCTGAGAGGTCTTAAAAGAAATTTTAGAATTTTTTTTTAGGTTTACGAAGCAATAATTTTTTCTGGTTTAAAGAAGAATGTATATGTGATGTTATTAATAAGTAACAATGAAGAAGCATTTTTCTCATTTTGCTCTTAAATCTAAATATTTTTAAAAAGTTTTACTGTTGCTTCTTGTTTACACCACAGTTGATTTCAGTGTATTTCATTAATGGTTTTCCTTATTTGTTAACAGAAGAACAAGATGGTGAAGAGGGTGAGAAAAGACGGAGAAAGAAAAAGGCCACGAAGAGGAAACGAGATGGAAGAAGTCAGGAGGAAGGGACCTTGGCTTATGACCTGAAGCTGGATGACATGCTTGACCGTACTTTAGAAGATGGTGCCAAACAGCATAACCTAACAGTTGTCAATGTGAGAAACATCCTTCATGTGAGTAAGGCTGAGGTGGGTTTGGGTGCAGGGGGCCAGCAGGAGATATGTGGCTAAGATGAGGAGGGGGGCCCAGAGACAGAAATTTATTATGCAAATAAAATCATACTCATTTTAACTTAACACGTAGTAAGCACCCACTCTCTGTGGAATATTGTTCCATGTCCCATGGATTCAAAGATGAGATAAAAAAGTCCTTGCCGTCGAGATTTATTGCCAATAAAATTTGCATGAAAATATATTTTACACATTAGAATATAATAAGTATAAAGGAAAGGTTCAGATTGATTACAAAGGGAGGTGTGAAAAGACATAGATCAGTTCTACTTGGGAGTTCAAGGAAGGTTTCATGGAAGGGTTGGCACCTGAAGTAGACTTTAAAGGAAAGGAAGCATTTCAGCAAGTAGAAATGGATGAGGAAAAGGTCCATATTAAAACATGAGGGACAGTGTAAGCAAAGGCATAGAGATGGAAGCAAGCAGGACAAGAAGTGGGGGCCATGAGTAGACCAGTTTAACTGAATGGAACAGTGCATTAAGAGGATCATCATGAGAGATAGCAGGCAGCAGGGAGCCAGTGAACATCCTTGAAACAGGGATGAGTTCAGGGTGGTGCTTTAGGAAGGTTATGTAGGCAGTAGTGTTAGTGTAAAGGATTGATTGAAGAAATTGATGCAGGAACACTGCTAGTTAGTAGGCTATTACAACAATCCATTAAGAGGTGAAAAGCAGAGGGCCCACAACAGAAATTTGAGGAATATGTTTTGTTAGTGAGTGTTAATTGTTTTTTTGTTTTTTGGAGGGCAGTTGGGGTTAAGTAACTTGCCCAAGGTCACACAGCTAGGTTTTTGTTTGTGTGTGTGTTAGTTAGTGAGTGTTAATTGAATGAAAATCCATAAGAGTAGGCTGAAAAGGAGTAGTCAGACAAGTAGGAGGATAACCAGAACAGTGTCAAAAAAAAAAAACAAACTAGGGAAAAGAGGGTGATTTCCTTATTTTTTTATTCACTTTCATTCTCTACACAAAAGTTATTTGGGTGTCTTGTTTTTCACCTGTGGCATATGTCTGTCCCAAAGGATTTGTAGTAAAATAAAAATCATTTTTACTAATAAAAATATAGATGGTATGCTTATCAACACTGGACAACAGAATCAGTGTCAAAAGAATTCCTGAAAGGCTAGAACATTGGATCCAATCTAACATGCAGCTCACTAGGGACAAATGTAAAATTTTGCACTTGGATACAAAAAAAAAATCACAAGTAGAAGATAAGGGAAGTATGGTTAAACAGTAGGTGTTCTGAAAAAGACCTGGGGATTTTAGTGGACTGCAAGCTTAAATATGAGTCAGCAGTTATGATAGGGTAGCCAAAAATCCTATTTAATCTTGATCTTGTATTAAGAGAAGCATAACTTCTAGGAATTGGAAGGTGATAGTCCCACCGTAACCTGCTATTGTCAGACTTCATCTGGATTTTTGTGTTCAGTTATAAGTACTGTAGAAGAGCATTAATAAGCTAGAGGTTTTTCTGAAGAGGACACCCAGGATAGTTTGGATGACCCTGAGTTATTGAGGATTGGTGAGAACTGGATATGTTTATCCTGGAGAAGTCTTCAGAGTGACATGAAAACTGTGTTAACTTCAAGAAAGACTGTCATGTGGAGTAGACGTGTTCTGTTTGACCCTAGACAGCAAATCAGGAGCATATAGGCGAAGGTTAGGCTTGATATCAGGGAAAAAAACTTCCTATGAATTAGAGCTGCCTTGAAGTGAAATGTACTGTCTAAAGAAGTGGTATGGGTCCCCGTTTTTGAAGGTCTTCAGGCAGAGGGTGGTTAACCATTTGTCAGGTAGGTTGCAGTGGGGATTTCCTTTCCTGTATAGATTAGATTAGATGGGCATAAGGTTCCCTTCCAATTCTGTTTCTTTGGCTCTATAATAGAACTTTAAATCAAATGAACAAACCTTTGTTGCTTAAAACAGAAATATCCTTTTTTTCCAGGAAGTGATCACAAATGAACATGTGGTAGCAATGATGAAGGCAGCCATCAGTGAGACAGACGACTTGCCTGTATTTGTGAGTTCTTAGCTCTTTAATATGATGGGATGGATTTAGCCAGAAAAATTGGTGGGTCTTGAGAGGGGACCTAAAAAATAGATTTAACAACATTAGCAGTAGAATGGACATATCAAAACTCTCAAACCACATTGTTGTTTTCTTATTTTTTAAATTGATAATTTTGTTTTAATACCTGATAAACTTATTAAGTAAAACATATCAAAGGGTACTTATAATTGAGAATATATGTGATCTTACCTTTTTGTAATTTAGTATTTTAAAAGAATAGAAATCTTTTTTAATTGTAATAAAGTAGTTCTTGCATAGTATTTAACTTAGGTTTTTTGGCCATGTTACCTTATCTACAGTTATAATCATTGTATATTATTTTCAGTCTGCTTGCTTTACTCTGCATTAATTCATACAAATCTCGCCATATTTCTTTGAATTATTCACAATCATTGTTCCTTACAGAGTAATAATATTCTGTTGTCTTCATGTTTATTTAGCTATTCCCTAGTCTTGGGCACATGATTTGTTTTAAATTTTTTGCTATTACAAATAGAAATATTATTTTAAAATGGAATATTTTTGTATAGGTAGACCTTGTTCCCCTATTTTTAATCTCCTTGAGGGGAGAGTATTGCTATAAACCTAGTAGAAGGGTACTATGGGTCAAAGAATATGAACAATTTTATTACTTGTGTCTCATGAAATTATTCCATTTTGCCCTTTATCTTTTTATTTTTTTTTCTTTTTTGGAGGGGGAAGGCAGGACATTTGGGGTTGAGTGACTTGACCAAGGTCACACAGCTACTAAGTTTTAAGTGTCTGAGGATTTGAAGTCAGGTCTTCCTGACTCCAGGGCTGGTGCTCTATTCACTGCACCCCCTGGCCACCCCTCCATTATGCTCTTTAAAATGGTTATAACAAATTGCAGCTTTACTAGCAATGAATTAGTGTACCTGTTTTTTCCCATAGTTCTGTCAACATTGAATTTCTCCATCTTTGCTAATTTGATAGGTGTGTAATTGGTATTTCAGAGTTATTTTAATACTCGTTTCTTTGGTTATTAGCTATTTGAAGACTTTTCAAGTAATTATTAATAATAATTTTCCTAATATATACTATCTGTTCTTATTCTTTCACCCCAAATTCATATTCTTTAGAAATACAGCATTTAGGGGCAGCTAGGTGGCGCAGTGAATAGAGCGCTGGCCCTGGAGTCAGAAGGACCTGAGTTCGGAACCGGCCTCAGACACTTAATCCACACAAACAAAAACCTAGCTGTGTAACCTTGGGCAAGTTACTTAACCCCAATTGCCCTAAAGGGGCGGCTAGGTGGCGCAGTGAGTAAGAGCACCGGCCTTGGAGTTTGGATGACCTGAGATCAGATCCGGCCTCAGAAAATGAGCACCCACGCCCCCTCCCCACTCCTCTAAACCTTTTCTAACAAAGAAAAACAGTTAAACAAAGCCAGCTGACAAAAGTGTCTAACAGTGTATGTCACGTTTTTCACATATAGTCCCTAATGTTTCTACTGCAAAGATAGAGGTGTGTCTCTGTATCCTCCTAGGGGCCAAGATTTTACCACTGCCATTTAGCATGATGCTGTAAATGTTAACTATAGAAGATAGAAGAAGATAAGAGAAAGAAATCAAAGAAGTAAACATTAATATAAAGGATACAAATATCTGTTTGGGAACCATAGGATTTTCCTAGAAAACCCAACCTCATTTTCATTTGCAATTCCTTTTCCCTTTTTTTCTCTCTTAGGAACCTAAAATGACACGATCGAAATTGAAGGAAGTTGTGGAGAAAGGAGTGGTGAGTAGCTTTTTGTCTTTCCTTTGGATGTCTAATACATCAGGTTGGATTTGGCACTTGCTGGAAAGAAATATAGGAAAGACAAGTTGGGGAATAAGTCTCGTATAGCACTTACTGTGTGCCAAGCACTGTGCTAAGCACTTTCTACACATATTGTCTCATTTGATCCTCACAACAACCATATGAAATGATGCTGTCTCATTGTACAGAGAGGAAACTGAAATTGAGAAAAGTTAAGTGACTTGCTCAAGATCACATGGCTAATAAATAGTATCTGGAGTAGGATTTGAACTGGAGTCTTCTTATCTCCAAGTCTAGAATTTAGAACTGTGTCTTCTGTGTTATCGAGCTGCCTAATGATCCTAAAACCTTAAAATAATGGAAGTATTTAGAGATGTAGAAATCATATTTGGGGATCCATCCACCGGCTCACAGGACTGCTTTCAGTATTTTACCTTATTGTTATGATCACCTGTATCTGTGGAGATTGTCTCTGTTTCTGGTGGAAGCTCAGGAACTGGTACAACCCTTCTTTAGGTGCTAATAATTTGGAATTTGTTCAGGTAAGGCAAATTCTGAGAGCAGCTGTAACAATGGTATCAATAGATTCTGCACCTTTTGCTCTTTCTTTTTTGTCCACAAACACAAAACATTCTCAGATACTATCTGTCCTGTTCCCTTCCTCCCACTCATCCAGTCTATAGCCCATTGTGATAGTCAAGGAGGAAAGGAAGGAAGACTCAAAGTAATGTGTATTTATGTATAAGGGAACTTACTTTTCTTAGTTTTTTTTGGTAGGTAATTCCAACATGGAACATTTCTCCAATTAAGAAGGCCAATGAAATCAAGGTAAACTTTGCCGATAAGACTCTTGTATTCAATGGTCAGTTCTAAAAACTTTGTTTACTACTTTGTGGCTCATCCTATTTGTGTTTTTGCCATTAGCTGCACTCTGTAACCTTTTGTCTCTTTAGTAATCCAGTGATCTCTTTAACCATAGGGATGAATGTAGTCTGCCACCAGGGTTTGTGTGTCTTGTATATTCTTCCATTCTGTTATTTTATGGTTGTTTTATTGCAGCCTCCTCAGTTTGTGGATATTCCCCTTGAAGAGGATGATTCTTCAGATGAAGAATATCAGCCAGAAGATGAGGAAGAAGATGAGACAGCTGAAGAGGCGAGCAGATAGCTTTCATGACTCTACTGATTGCTTATCAGAGGTTTATCTCCATATGGCTAGGTTTACTTTGCTTTCTTGACTTTATAAGATTATCTATCCTATAGAAAAGGTGGAGACACAGTGCTTTTGTCAGTTTAGATCCAGAGATTGTGTTTGCTTATTATACATTTTTCTAGAATTGTTTAGCAAAGATAACTAGAGCAAGTGGATCCAAATTCACTTAAGAGCAGTTATAAATGACTTGGATTACTAACTTCTTTTTGCAGAGTTTATTGGAAAGTGATGTGGAAAGCACAGCTTCTTCTCCACGGGGATCAAAGAGATCCAGAATGAGACAGTCCTCAGAGATGACTGAGACAGATGAGGAGGGTGGAATACTCTCAGAGGTAAATAAGAAATGTAGTCAGCTTTCAATTTTCTGTACGTGAATGAATTTGGATTACTCTCTTGAGAATTGTCTATTGTAAACCTGGAACTTTTCCAGCCCAACACTTAGTTCATTAGAAAAAGAATTATATATTTGAGAGAGAGAGAGAGGAGAGTATGTAAGAGTGAGCAAGTGAGAAAGAGGAAACCAATATGTATATGTCTGTCAGTGTGTCACTTGACTACATGTATCTAATGTGTTCTAGAGGCAGCTTTTTGCTTTTTGGCTTTTTGCAGCGGGGGGAGGGGGAAGACAGGGCTATTGGGATTAAGTGACTTACCCAAGGTCATATGGCTAGTAAGTTTAAGTGTCTGAGGCCGGATTTGAACTCTATTCACTGCGTCACCTAGTTGCCCCCAAAGAGCCAGCTTTTCTATTATTTTTTATTGTTTGGTGTGTTATGTGATCTACATGGCTTCATTATGTAAATAATTAAGAGTTGCCTATAAATTCAACCTGTAATCAAAAGGTCTGGCTTTTGCATCATTTCTTTGCTTATATATCAAGGGTAAACTCATTGACTTTGACATTGACTGGATTTTGCAAAATGTTAAGCCATTACATGATTTCATTGAGTTTGGAAGTGGTCATTTATTCTTGGCTGCTTTGGAATGAATAGCTAAGGCTTCATTGAAACTTAAAAGTGAGGGAAGAGTTTGCTTTTCTTAGTTCTTCAATAGAGAGGAGGAAAGGAAAGCATTTCACTTAGCCTTCCTTTGTCTGGTACCTTGTGGCTTTCATTTGTGCTCTTTAAAAAAAAATCAAGTTAAAGGCCTAATAATTTTCTCACCTCATGGCCACCTTAGTAGCATCCCATTTGGTCTCATTAGAATGCTGAAATAAGACCACTGTGTAGTAGAAAACAGTGAAATAAAATCAGCCCCAGTCTTGGGTGGAGAGAGGTGGGTCATTTATACTTATAAGGTCTTTGTTTAATAAAATTACCTTTCTTAATCAGGCTGAGAAAATCACCACCCTTCCCATCAGGCATATCAGTGCTGAGGTTGTACCCATGGGGCCTCCCCCACCTCCTAAGCCCAAACAGAACAAGGATAGTACTTTTATGGAGAAACTGCATGCAGTAGATGAAGAGCTGGCTTGCAGTCCAGTCTGCATGGATTCATTCCAGGTAAACACATGGGACTCTAGGATGTCAAGTGGAGTAATTTGGTGAAGTTTGGGGTTCAGGGGGAAGAAGAGATTTTCCTTTTGAATTCTAATACAGAAGGCAGGTATTCTGTGAATTCTACTTAGTTTGTGCTTTTTCATTGTCAGTGAGTATCAAATCTGCTAAAGAAGGAATGGGGTGTATAGTATAGGCACAGAATATCATTATGGAATACAGAAACATAGCCCATTCTTTTAATGCACCAATTTTGCCTACCAGTCTTCTATATCAGTGAAGTTCGGTGGCCAGGTATTAGAGAGAAGAATCTTCTAGGGTAAAAGTCTTTTGAGAGGTTTTTTTTACTCTCCTGCTGCTAAGGGAAGGATTACAAAACAAACTCTCACTAAAGATGTACAAAAAATATTTATAATTTTTTCTGAAGTAGCAAAAAATTATGAATCTGAGGGAATACTCATCAGCTGGGGAATGGCTGAACAAGTTGTCTGATAAATGTGATGGAACATCACTATGTCATAAGAAATGATGGCAGGGATTGTTTCAAAGAAACAAATTCATGCAAGAAGACTTGTATGATGCCGATTGAGGTGAGTAGAACAGGGAGAATAATCTTAAGGCTAAGACTTTAGAAACTTTGTCCTCTAAAACAGTGATTATCCTTCCTATCTGAAAATACCTGTGAAAATTAGCACAAGGTTGGATAACCAGACTAAGGAAAAGAACCAGAATTCACTAGCAATCCTCTCCTACGCTTGTCCTCTCATTGTTCTAGGCATCTCTGTACAACTTAAAAAATTTTTTTTAATATAAATATATATAAATATAAATTTTATATAAATATACATCTTTTCAGTCATCTAAAATTGGAAAATAGAACCCCTGTTGCATGTATACATAATCAAGCAAAACAAGTTCCTCATTGGACATGGCATTTTTTTCTTTTGGAAATGGCCATTCTGCACACCTGAGTGCATTTCTGTATCAAGTGTATCAAGTGGTGGGTAGCGTGTTTCATCACGAGTTCTCTGGAATTGTGGCTGGTTGTTAACATTGAACAGAGTTCCTAAGATAGCTCAGCTGAGAACCTTGCCAAAACGAGGCACTGGAAAAACGGAGGCTGTTTGCCAAGAACTTCTGTTTTCCCTTCATCCCACATCATTCCCATGCCTTCTCCCACGCTTTTCTTCTCCACTCCTCTCTCACAGGAAGAGGTAGGCCTACTCCTTGGAAGGCAAACCACTTTATGCGTGGATCCCATTCATTCCCATCTCCTACAGCACCTCCTTTCATCTCTGCTTGCTCCCTAAGCATCACTCTCATTGTCTGCTCCACTGATGCCTGCAAACACTGCCGTTCTTCTCTTATCACCAAAAAACTCTGACTGTATCTGTCCATGTCTCTCTTCCCTTTTGTGGCTAAACTCCTTGAAAAGACTAACTCTTCCATGCCTTTGCCTCCTTGCCTCTCATTCTCTCCATAACTCTCTAGTCTAGCTTTTTCCCTTGTCCCTCGGCTCTAATTGCCAGTGTGACAGTCACTTGTGGGCAGCTTTCTGACCCTCTTGGTCACACTCTTCTCATTGACAGCCCTTCTCTCTTGGTTTGGTGACACTGTTCTCTTCTGGCTCTCCTCCTTGTCTGACTGTTTCCTTTTCAGCCTGCTTTTCTGGATCTCCATCCAGTTCACAGTCACCAGCAGAGGATGCCCCCAAACCTCTGCTGTTCCCCCACTATATTTCACATGGTAATCTCATTTATGTGCATGGATCCAGTGATCATCTCTGTGCCCATGATTATCAGATCTGTTTATCCAGCTCTGATCTCTATCCTGACTCTATTCTCACTTCTCCAGCTGCCTTTTAGATATCTCAGACTCGATGTCCAAAACCGAACTAATTATCTTTTTCCCACGTTTTTTCTCTCTCCTTAACTTCCCTATTGCTGATGCTGAAGGCATCACCATCATCTCAGGCACCCATGCTCACAATGTAGGTGTTACCCTAGTATATTGCTAATATCATACCCATAGCAGCTGCTATGAATATGTAGATGTCTTTCCAGGTTTCAATTGCAAAATATAACAAACTCTTCCTCAGAGACGAAATGAAGATATTTATTCAGATACAGAAAGCCAGTTGCACCATAGTAACAAAAGAGTTTATACACGTCACCAATCCAGGGAGCATAGCCATCCCCAAGGCTTCCCTCCATTAGGCCTCCCCACAAACCAGCTCCGCTAGGCAGAATACCTCCCCCTCACTCAAGCTAGCTGCTGTGCTGCCTCACTCTCTCCCAGCTCCACCTTAGTCTCTTCAAACTCTGCCCTTCTTGTTCTACCCTTTGAGCAAGCTCCTCCTACCATGGGCTCCATGTAACTCAAGCTGTGGGCTGTGCCAAAACTCAAAGCAGGTCACATGGGCCTATTAAGGGACAGGGAAAATCTTAAAATTCCCTTAACATTACCCCTGGACTCTCACTATCCCTGTCCATTACCCTGTCTGTTACCAAGTTCTTTCAATTCTGCCTTTATAACATCTCACATGTGCCACTTTATTTTCTTTGACACTGCAACTATCTTTTTTTTTTTTGTGGTGGTGGTGGGTATTTTTCCCTTTTCTTTTTTGCAGGGGGGGGGGCAAGGTAAGGCAGTTGGGGTTAAGTGACTTGGCCAAGGTCACACAGCTAGTTTTTGTGTTAAGTGTCTGAGGCCAGATTTGAACGCAGGTCCCCCTGACTCCAGGGCTGGTGCTCTATTCACTTCACCACCTAGCCGCCCTTGACACTGCAACCATTTTAATCAACTTATCACATCACACCTGGACTATTGCAATCATTTGCTGATTGGTCTCCCTCCCTCAAGTTTCTCCCCACTGCAGTCCATCAGGCACTTATCTGTCAAAATGATTTTCCTAAATCCAAGGTCAGGGCATGTCACGCCCCACTCCTGAATAGCCTCCTTATTGCCTCCAGAATCAAATATAAAATCTTCTCTTTGGCCCTTTATAACTTAGCCCTTTCCTACTTTTTAAGTATCCTTATATCTTACTTCCTTCCCCTTTGCAGTCCAGTGACACTGACCCCCTCTCTGTTTCTCCCCAAAGTTATTACATCTTTTGACTTAGTGCATTTTCAGTCACTATTGCCCATGACTTGAATTCTGTCCCTCTTCATCTCTATCTCCTGTCTTCCTTGACTTCCTTCAGATCCTAGCTAAAAAAAGGCTTCTAAAAAGAAGCCTTTCCTTTCCATTTTCAGAATGTTTTCCTTATCTTATTTACCTAAAATTTATCCTTTATGTATCTTGCTTGTACCTAGTTGTTTATATGTAGTCTCCCTATTAGGCTGTGAATTATTTGAAAGCCAGTGTTTTGCCTTTCTTTGTATCCCTAGCTCTAAGCACAGATCCTGAAACAAAGGAGGCACTTGATAAATACTTGGTGATTTGTCTTGACTTTGCCCACAGTAATTCGATTTCAGTTCAACAAGCAATTTAATGTCTCCTGTTTGCAAGACACTCTACGAGGTACTCTGGTTTTAAAACCAACCCTTATATTTTACAAGGAATATACAATATATATATAATTCCTGCAGCATATTAAAAGCCTGAGTATCATTGACCACATTTAACAGGTGAGAAAACTGAGGCTCAGGAAGTTAAGGGAACTTTCTTAGGTAGGAAGTGGAAGAGCTAAGTTTTGAATCCATGTCTAACACCATGCTGATACCTTTAATCATGATGTTAATACAGTTGAAAACACCAAATATTTCCCCTTCATATTTGCTTAAAGATTGACATAAAATGCTAAATATGACTGAATGAAGCATATACTTTTGAATCATGTGGAAATGTGGGCCAGGTGGGGGGTGGGATGGGTGGGAGGGAATTATAAGCAGCCTTCTATAATATATCTACTATGGTAATGTTTTGCATGTACAACACATACTGAATTGCTTATCTTCCCAGAGGGAAATGGGTGACTAGGGAGGAAGGGAATGGATCTGAAATTCGAGGTTTTAAAATTAAATGTTTCAAATATATATAAATACTATTATTAATACTATTTTGCATGTAATTGGGAGATAAGATGTTCAGGCATTGGGGCACAGAGACTTACCTCTCCCTAATGGTAAAGTTGAAGGGGGTATGGGAGAAGATATGGGAGAGAGCAGATTGGATGAGGGGATATCTTGTGGGACTGCTATTCTGGGGTGGTGGGTAGGGGAAAAAATGGGGGGAAAATTGTAACTCAAAATCTGGCAGAAATGAATGATGTAAACCGAAGTTAAAGCATTTGTTAAAATTACTATGAATGTTTGTTACAAGGGTGTTTTGTTTTTTCTAGTGGGGTGGGTCAGAACATGGAAGGAGAGAAAATAGATTGCTATTAAATTGAAAAGAAAATTAAATTAAAAAAAATATGACTGTGGCTTATCCATTTCTTAGATAGAGCCTCTGTGATCTCCCATAGTCATGACCATAATGTCTTACAGCTAAATCTATTTATTATCATGCATTATTTTAAAGTTTTCTATATAGTATTATCTTTCTAAATGAGAGGATTAGTGGGGAGGGATTAACATTCTTAAATCATAAAGCTTGGGAAAAATAGTCCTTATTTTTATTTTTAAGTACTTTGCTCAGGAAGGATGTCAGTTCCAGTAGTTTGGGATTTAAAGTCAGTTTCAACCTTAGAAAACATCTCTGCCTCCTGAGTATTTCATAGTAAACTGTTAAGAAATGAATGCTCATCCCCAATTGATAAATGGTCAAAAGATAGGAACAGGCAACTTTTAGAAGAAGAAATCAAAACTGTCTATAGTCATATGAAAAGATGCTCTAAATCACAATAGATTAGAAAAATGCAAATTAAAAAAACTGATATACCACCTCATACCTATCAGAAATGACAGATGCTAGAGGGAGTTGTGGGGAAAATAAGTGTACTAATCAATATGGTGGAGTTATGAACTGGTCCAACCGTTCTGGAGAACAATTGGGAACTATTGCCCAAATGGCTGTAGAACTGTGCATACCCTTTGACCCAGCAATACCACAGTTGGGTCTGTATTCCAAAGAGATCAGAGAAAAAGGGAGTGGACCCATATGTACAAAAATATTTGTTGCAGTTCTTTTTGTGGTGGCAAAGAATTGGAGATTGAGGGGATGTCCATCAATTGAGGAATTTCTGGACAAGTTGTGGTATATGATTATGGTGGAATACTGTTGTGCTATAAGAAATGATAAAAGGAGTGGTTTCATATGAACATGGAAAAACCTATATAAACAGATAAAACATCAAGTGAACTGAATCAGGAGATGATTGTACACAGTAACAGCAATATTGTAATGATGATCAACTATGAAAGACTTGGCTACTCTGATCAATACAGTCAGTGATCAAAGACAGTTCTGAAGGACTCTTGGTGAAAAATGCTATCTACCTCCAGAGAAAGGATTGATAAACTCTGAGTTCAAATCATTATCATTTTCTCTATTTATTTATTTTTGATGCCATGGCTAACATCCAAACTGTTTTGAATTATTTCACATATATAATTGCTATATTGCTTGTCTTTTCAGTGGATGGGGGAGAGACTGGAGGGAGGAAAAGAATTGGAGACTCAAAGTTTTTAAAAAAGAATGTTAAGAAAAAAATTTTTTTTGAAAAAATAAAAAATAAAAATGAACACTTACCATATAAACTAGAAATTCATTTGGATCCCAAGAACCTTACAAGAGAACAAAAAGGTCTAAACAAGGTCTAGGAGCATAATATCCTGAGGAAAGATTGGACTTTGAGAATGTATACTGGATTCTGAAAAAATAAGTCATTTATTGATATTTTGTTTCACCTTTTTTGCCATTGGTCAGCCATTGGATGACAGCCTCATTGCCTTCCGCACACGCTCCAAAATGCCCCTAAAAGATGTTCCTTTAGGACAGCTGGAGGCTGAGCTCCGGGCTCCAGACATCACACCAGACATGTATGACCCTAATACAGCAGATGATGAGGACTGGAAAATGTGGCTGGGGGGGCTCATGAATGATGATGTGGAAAATGAGGGTAAGTGATCTTTGTTGGCATCAATTCATATTTCTTTCCTAATCTCTTGAAATTTTCAGTTAACAGAACTTAGAGAATGTAATGTTTGATTAGTTGAATTCAAACAATTCAGTCTATCAAGCATTTATTCAGTGTTTACCATGTGGTGGCCCCTGGGCATACAAAAACATAATCCAATTTAGTCCCAGTTCTCATAGAGTTTACATTCTGTGGGGAAATACAGTATGTACACTATTATACAAGTCAGTTTGAATAGAGAAGAGCATAAGGATGATCCACCTGTTAGAATTATTAAAGGTGGAACATTCTTGTGTGAGGTGAGATGTTAAATAAGGTGACCTTGATTTCCAAAATCCTGTTTTACTGAGGGTTAACATGAAACCCTCTTTTGTTTGGACCTTTAATGTTAAATTTAGAACTCAAAACTTTATAAGAAATGAATGTCAGGAATTGTCTTTACATGTAAAAGGAAAAAAATAAGATACTATTTTAAAAAAGCAGAATTTCTAATATGTATATTTCAATATTTCAGGTTTTTGTGATTTTGTTCATTTTGTTCATATTCCTTCTAATGATGTCAGTAGCAGTTCTTTATGACTTGGTAGCTGGTCTTCAAGAGTTTGGTTGAAAATTTTCCTTTCTGAGCCTACTCAGCAAAGTTGGTCTTCAGATAACTTCCTTGATATGAGGCTTGGTGGCTTTTCAGGGAGGAGGGGGTGGTAGTTTGACTCTATGTCTTCAAAGTGGAGTTTTCAAAAAAAATTCTGGCTAATTGTGTGTGTATAATTGCATCATGGGACTAACATTAATTTGTGAAAACGGTCAATTGTTCTGTACTGTTTATGTATAGTGATACCATTCCCCGAATTCTAATTTTGCCTTTTTTTCTTCAAACTTTAATCACAAGCCACTGCCATAGAGCATGCATACCTCCATTCCCATAATGCTCGTACATTTTATACCCAGAAGAAGAACGTGTGGGTAGATAAATGAGAGACTTATTGGAGAATATGTGTAAATGATTGGCTAGGAAGGACTAGATCATGCTAGATGATGTAGGTGGGTTAAGAGTGATCAATTCAGCTAAAACAGGATACTTGTAAAAGTGGTACTTCAACAAATATATATTGAAGACTTATGGTGTGTAAGGTAATATCCTAGGTACTGTAGGAGGATAGAGAACTTACTATTACCTAGTAAGAGAGATGAGACATAGACTATAGCGCTTTGCATATAGGAGCTCAAATATTTGGATAAATAAGTAATCCACAATATAAGCCAGTGTGAGCATAATAAATATGTAATATAAGAATAGTAAGAATGATACAGAAGAAACATAACTTTTAGATGGTGTGATCAGAGAAGATCAGATAGAGGAGATAGTATTTGAGGATGATTTTTGAAGGATGGTTATGATTTCTGTAGGCACTTGGGGATAGGAAGACATTTCAGGGAAAGACAAACAAAAGAAGAAAAGTAAGAATATCAAGGCAAGAGCTGTAGGATACATTCCTCCAGGAGCTTAAGGTGCTTTTATATTTACTGGTAACTCTCAGTTATCCATAGTTATGTGGGAACCATGATAATTGAAAAACCTTATACCTAATTTTTGTCCTTATTTCTAGCCCTTTTTTCCACCAAACATTTGAAAGGAAGTGTTAACAAAATAACAATCTACACTGACTTAAGTTGCATCCTCTCTTTCTTCCTTTAAGTAGAAAAAAGTCCTCAAGAAATAAAATGAGGAAAAGATGAAACTCAAAATTTGAATAAGGGGATTAAGATTGTAGGAGTTGGGGGCGGCTAGGTGGCGCAGTGAATAGAGCGCCGGCCCTGGAATCAGAAGGACCTGAGTTCGGAGCTGGCCTCCGACACTTAATCCGCACAAACAAAAACCTAGCCGTGTGACCTTGGGCAAGTTACTTAACCCCAATTGCCCTAAAGGGGCGGCTAGGTGGCGCAGTGAGTAAGAGCACCGGCCTCGGAGTTGGGATGACCCGAGATCAGATCCGGCCTCAGAAAATGAGCACCCACGCATAAATAATGACTAGCCGTGTAACCTTGAGCAAGTTACTTAACCCCAATTGCTTTAAAAAAAAAAAAAAAGATTGTAGGAGTTGGAAGGGACATTACAGATTGCCCAGTCAAACTACTTCTCCATTCTTTTTCACAGATTATGAAACTGGGATGGAGAGAAGTAAAGTGCCTAATTCCTGAATAATTAGGAGTATTGTCCATAATGAGGGAAAGAAGAATGAACAGGCATGATTCTTCACATTTTGCAGATGATAAAATAGAGACCCAGAGAAATCCATTGACATGCCCAGGGTTACACAGTGTGAATCTATGGCAAAACTAGGACTAATGAATTCTGCTTTGTGCTTTGAGGCATAAGCCAAGACAAGGATATTTATAGCAAATAGATGAGGTGCTTTTGTTGATCTCATAATTTTGTCAGTAGCTTTAACTTTAGTATCTTGTTTTCCTTATCTTAGTTATAAAGATTGTAGTTGACAGCTGGTAAAGTAGAAAGGCCAGATAGAGAAAACTGACTTTTCAGGGTTTTGAGGGTCTAGGGGTGGGAGTAGTGATAGGAGCTATATCCTTCTTTTTAAAGTGTTTATTTTCTTTGTTTACTAGAAAGAATTAAAGAGAAGGAACTTCGAGTCAGTGACTCGGAACATGTGTGGTCCCCTTACTTCTGCTTAGTTGAGTTTGCTTAGAGTTGGAGATAGGAATGGATATAGATACCCAGCACCCAGCTTTAAATATATGCTGCCCTTTGTGCAGTAGCTCATGGCCAAACTATTTTTTACATATGCCTTGCACTTAGTGATCTGCATATTATTGAAACTCATTTGCAGAAAGTAATTAAGAAGTAGCTTTGGAAGAGCACACTGGACTAGAATAATTTAGGTAGATGTTGTTAATTACAGTCAAATAATTATGTCCAGAGGGCAGAATATATAACTAAGCCACTAAAAACCGAAAGGGACCCTTCCTAAAGGCTTTTTTTTTTTAAGTTTAAAAAGTGGATTTTATTACCGAGGGACTGTCGGGGTACATGGTCACCCAAATCAGACAGTGCTTTGGCACAGACATTGTGCCGGTTTTATAGAGGTTCCATAGCCAGGTTACAGTAAGCTGAAATTACAATGATGTAAGCTGAAACTACAGTGATTGGTCAGTATACATTTGAATTTCCAGCCAGCGAGAAACCCTAGGCTGGGACTCCCACCCACAGATCAATCAAGGGAAAGCAAGGAGTGGGGGTCCTGCCTGTTTACAGATCAAACCAGGGAAAGCAAGGTGGAGTTCTCTGCTTTACAAATCAATGAAGGGAAGGGCAAAGTGGAGTAGTGTCCAACATTCCCTACTCTTCCTTGTAGGTATGTCAAACTTTTGACATGGCAGGGTTCACATCTAGGGGTCACATTTATATTACCCAATTCTGTTCCTAAAGGGTGTGGGGCGGTCCCTGATAATTAACATTAATGGAGTTAACACTGGATTTGACAAATTGTAGAAAACAATTAATGAGATAGGGTCCTACAATTAGGGCTATGATCAGGAGGAGGAAAGGCTAAAACCAATACTAATACCAAGGCTGATATCAATTTAGTGAGTTAGGGGGATGTTCCAGGGGAACAGGGACTGATACCCATTCTCAGAATTTTCTAGCTCCCTCTGTCCATTAGCAATATTCTGGCTTACCAACTTCAGACTCTCCCTCACCACTCCAGAGTTGTTTGCACAGAAGCAACAAGCCTCACCAAGGACTGCGCACAGGCCACCCTGTTTAAGACGGTCAAGGCCTCTGCAGTTCTGAGGAACCACCTCTGCCAGAGAGTCCACCTGTCTTTCCAGGGCTGAGATGGACTGCTCTATGTGGGAGAGGTCAATATTTACCTGTGTACTTAAGGCCTGATAGTTGGCCTCCCCCTTAATCAACACTGCCATCCCAGTCATTGCAGAACCCACAAGGCCCAAGCCTACTGAGATGGTAATGAGGAGTGGTACTGCCTGCCTTAGGTGGTGGCTCAGTTGCCCTTCTGGGAAAAGTAATGCCAACCTTGTTCACCTGGGAGAAGGGTGACCCAGGGAATTATGGCCACTAGAATACACAGGGAGCCCTCAGTGTGTTGTTGTCTGAGGAACACTGTAACAGAGCTGGGTAAAGCCATTGTGGCATGCCCACAAGGTTCCTAGAGGGGTGGGGAGGTAGTCTGAGCTAGAGGCCTGAATCTTATGGATTTGCCCACAACTTGAGCTATACTGAGAGCTGGATAAAGGAGTGCTGGATGATATGAGGCAGAAACCTATACCCTGTACATCCCCGAGGGAGAGCCCTGGATGGTCCCAGTCACAATTCTCTGTGTTGGAAATAGAGGTGACTGAGGCATTTAGTGCCACTCCTACTAGTAAGGAGACTGGGGCTCAACACAAACCCAGAAATCCTAAAGGCTTTTTCAATATGCCTTCCAAACCACCATAGAGACTGGTGCTCTGGGGGGTCTGTTGAGCTGTCCCATCTTTGCTTTGTTTGGGCTGGAGATGTCTGCAGACCAAAGAGGTTTGTAAATCTATGCACAATTCCATTTTGCTACTGGACATTCCCCCAAACCTCCACTATGTCCACTATGTTTAACAGGAATTTTTTTGTAGGGTTTTTTTGTTTTGTTTTGTTTTGTTTTTTGAGAGAGTCCAATGTGCAGAAACCTAACTTTTGGGAACTACCAAAGAAATAAGACAAAAACACTCTCAGAAGACTTGTAATTTTATTGTTGTATGCACATACAGTAAAAAACAACATAAATCATCATACAGATTAAATTTTTTTTGCCTTTTTTTTTTTTGTCTGAGGCTGGATTGGAATTCAGGTCCTCCTGACTCCAGGGTCAGTGCTCTATTCACTGTGCCACCTAGCCGCCCCTACAAATTAAATTACTGTAATCTGTGAGTACATACTTTGAAAAGAAGTGACCAGAATTGAGTGAAGGTTAGAGTAGGTTTCCCAAATAAGGTAGGGATTATTGAATGTTTTTAAGGATGACAGGGATATGTCTTAGTGGAGAGAAATGGGAGGACATTATCTTGTACAATTACTTAATACAGTTGTTTAATTTTTTTAGTTTAAGTTTATATTTACCACAGATAAATGTTGCCTTGTTGGGTTTTGACCTTTCCAGGTGCCTTTGCAAAGGCATTGGTGCAGAAACAGACAGGTTGTTCTTTGGTCCTACATGGAGCATTACTGATGTGTTTGGCTAGAGGAAAGCCTTGCCCAGGGTAGAGATTCCTGAACATTGAGCTTTAGCATCAGGATCAGAGATTAGAAAGTATATAAAAATCATTTTCTTTTTTTCTTTTTAGATGAAGCAGATGATGATGATGACCCAGAATATAACTTCCTAGAAGATCTTGATGAACCTGACACAGAGGATTTCCGCAATGACCGTGCAGTGAGAATTACCAGTGAGTCTTAGTTGAGTGTATGTCCAGTCCTCAGCTCTTCTCTACTTTCCTTCTGGTGTCTTTTAGTATAAAATTTGGAGGATGGAATTCACAGTTTATCTTAGGTGGGGTACTCAGATCTCTCTGAGATTTTGACGATTTATACCTTTAGTTATTCCAGAGTTGAGCCTAACAGTTCAGTCAACACAATGCCAACCTGAACTTGGAGTTTATCAACAAAATTTATTATGGACCTACCGGGTGCTACCAGGGTACTATACTAAGTCCTAGGAGATACAGGTACAAAAATAAGAGAGTCCTTGCTCTAAAGGAGTTTACAGTGTATTGAGGGGATATAGCATGTTCACAGATGAGTAAATAAAGGATATATGCAAAGAGGATTTGGGTTCAAAACTTGGCTCTGTCATTTACCCCTGTAACCACTGGCATGTTATTTTATCTCTTTGAGCATCAGCTTCCTCATTTCTAAAATAAGGAGTTTGGATTAGATGACCTCTGTAATTTGATGGTTTCTTGGGTAGAAGGGCCATTAATATCTGGGGAAATGGGAAAAGGCCTTTTGAAGAAGTTGGTACTTGAGCCAGAATCCCCTGAGCTAGGGTCGTAATCCAGGCTTGGGGCATAAGCTATTTCCCCTGTGCAAAGGCATGGAGATGAAAAGTGGGATGTCTGGAAAGGTAGCCAGGAATCAGATTGTGAAGGACTCTAATTGCCAAGTAAAGGAGTTTATATTTTATCCTAGAGGTTGCAGTTGGCACTTCTCAAGCAGAGGGGCGCCACGCAGTCAGACCTGTGCTTTTGGAAGATCGATTTGGCAGTTGTGTAGAGGATGCACTGCAGGGAAACCAGTTAGAAAACTATGGCGGTTGATTAGGTGAGAGCTAGATGGTTGTGGTGTGAGCAGATAGAAGTCGATAGATGTAAGAGATGTTAGAATTTATAAATTAGTACTTATAAGATTTGGCAAGTGATTAATTATAAAATGCTGAGCGTCGTTCCTAGGTTGCATATCTGGGCAACTGAGAGAATGATGGTGCCATGAGCAATAGGGAAATTAGAAGGAAAGATAATGAATTCCTTTGGACTGTCAGATTTGAGAGGTTGGTAGGAATCCAGATAGAGATCAGTAACATAGAATTGGAAATAAAGAATTGAAGCTCAGAGAAATGGAGATGCCTAGCTCTGTTTGGTAGATAAAGGGCTGGGCCTGAAGTCAGGAAGACCTGAGTTCAGTTATTGCCTCAGACACTGACGGGCTTGTGACCCTGATTGGGAAAGTCACTTCACCTCTGGCTTCTTCAGTTTTGTCATATGTAGAATGAGGATCATAATAGCCCCTACTTCCTGGGATGGTTGTGAGGATAAAATGAAATGATATTTGTAAAGTGCTTTATAAACTACTAAGGGATTTATAAATGTTAGTTATTTTTATTAAGAGTGTGCAGACTAAGAGGAGAGAGCCTAGGACAGAGCCCTAGGGTACATTCCTGTGCAGGCAGTTGGGATATAGTGATAATCCCACAGAAGGCTGAGGATAGATCAGAGAGAGAGTAAGAAAATTATGATCATATTAGGAAGACCTGCATTCTTACCCTGCCTCTGGTGCTTATTAGCAGCATAATCTTGGACAGATCATTAAATTCTTGGTCTCTATTTCCTTACCTGTAAAATGCAGATGTAACACCCTCTAGCCTATGAGGTTCCTTCCTACTTTAAATCCATGACGCTGCATCTCCTCATTTGTTATTTGGGGTTAGTGATGCCTGTGGTAATTATTCCCCCAGGATTATGCTGAAGCACAAGTGAGATAACATTTGTAAGGTACTGGGCAGACTTTAAAAGTGGTACCTACCTGCTAGTTATAATTTAATGTACTTTCAGCTCAATGATGCAATAGATATTGTGCATCTTCTCTGTTCACAGCCGTGTTTAAGCATTGGGGACACAAAGAAAAAGTAAAACTGTCTTTTCCCTTAAAGAACTTACAGTCTGTTTGAGAGACAACATACGCACTAACAGAAGAAAGGGAAAAATTCAGACAGGAAAAAACATTTTTCATCTAATATTTTTTCTAATGTAATGTAAAAAATCTTTTAACATTGATTTTTAAAAATTTTTGAATTCTAAATTCTCTCCTCCTCTTCACCCTCCCCCCCAAGCCATTTGATATAGGTTATACATATGCAGTCATGCAAAATATATTTCCATTAGTCATGTTGTGAAAGAACACACACACACACACACACACACACACACACACACACACGAAAAAAAATAAAGTAAAAAATAGTATGCTTTGATCTGCTCACTTTACCCTGAATCAATTTGTGTAAATATTCCCAGGTTTTTCTGAAAGCAGGCAGGAAAGAACATTGATGGTTCTGGAGCATTGATGAGGGAGGCCAGGAGAGACTTCGCAAAATACTTAAATTGACAGAAATTCTTTGAGGTAGTAATTCATTACACGTATGAAGAACCTAACTTCTGCAACTTCATGATTATGGAAGATTGAGTATCAAGTTTGAGAAACAACTTACATTCCAACCTTATTGGAATGGGAAGTTCATGAATAGGAAGGACTAGTATGAAATATGGCTGGAAAGGCAAGTAGGAGCCAGATTTTGAAAGAATTATATGCCAGACTGAAGAGTTTGTACTTTTTTTTTTTTTTTTTTTTTTTGCTTTTTGGAGGGCAGTTGGGGTTAAGTGACTTGCCCAAGGTCACATAGCTAGTTTTTCGTTTTTGTGTTAAGTGTCTGAGGCTGGATTTAAACTCAGGTCCTCCTGACTCCAGGGCCGGTGCTCTATTCACTGCACCACCTAGCTGCCCCAGACTTTGTACTTTATGTTGTTGTCAGAGTGGATCTAGTAGTATAATTTTTCTTAAAGCCATGTCTGACCCTCTCACTCCTTTGTTTAGTAAATTTAGTGGTTTCCCATTACTTCCAGAAACAATATAAACTGCTGTCTGGCATTTAAAGCTCATCACAACCAAGCCTTTTCTTTTGTCTTTTCCATGTTCTTACACATTACTCCCCTCCATATTCTCTGACTTACTTGTGGTTCTTTACACATGACCTTCAGTCTTTTTGTGGCTTTGTATGGGCTATCTCTAATTCCTGGAATGCACTTCTTGAGTTCCTTCAAAATACAGTTCAGTTGTTACCTTCTACAAGAAGGCTTTCCTGATCCACTCAGCTGCTAGTGCTTTCCCTCCCCAAACTACCGCATATTCACTGTGTGTGTGTATTCTGTACATATTTATATATGTAATTGTTTTCTCCCCTCTTACAATGTAAGTTTCTTGAGGGCAGAGACTGTTCCATGTTTGCATTTCTTTCTCTAGCACAATTCCTGGCACATATTAGACATTTAATAGATGTTTAGTGTTTGGTTTGTGAGTAGGGCAGTAATATGGTCACACTTGTGCTTTCTGAACTTTGACTGCTTATGTGGATAGGAGAAAGAAGACATTGGAAGCAAGAAGATAAGTTATTACAGTCATCCAGGCCAGAGGTAATGAGGGCTTGGATAGGGAATTTTGGAGGAGGGCTATATTTGAAGGAAAGATAGGAATTCATTTGGACATGTTTATTTGCTTTAGAAACTAGTAGAATACTCAAGTAGAGATGTCTGGCAGGCAGTCGATAATATAGTATTGGAGTTTAGGAGAAAGTTTGGGGCATATACAGATTTGAGACTCATCTCATCTCCATAGAGATTATGCTTGAACTCTTTGAAATAGATAAGGATATTGTAGCCAGAAGGTCTCTAGAAATATATCACAGGGCTCTGTCCTTCACCTTTTTCTAGCCAGTATACTCAGCGCTGTTGGGGAGGGTTGTTCAGCCATGAGTCTTCCTCCTTTCTGGGCAGTCTCTCTTCATCTTGTCTTGAGACTGTTGTGAGAAGCTTTATCAGATGTCTGATTTAAATTAAGGTAATCACTCCTAGCTCTTCTCCTGATCTACCATTATTATAATTCTAGCAGAAAAGGAAAACTACTGGACCCACTAATAGTCTGCTTGGTTTTGTTGTAGAAAAGGAAGTGAATGAGCTGATGGAAGAATTATTTGAAACTGTAAGTAGCAAACTTTTAAGTGAGATCTTTAATAGTAAAATTGGATGACCAATGAACTGTGACACCCACCCCTCACCCCCATTCCATGTTTGGGTTTTTTTCTCCAGAAAACTAGTATAGTCTAAAAGGGCAAATCTGTTTCCAAAATACAGGAAGTAACATAGTCTCAGGAGATTATTTCTGATTACTTTCAGCTCTCTATTGTTCTCATATAATAATTCTCAGTAAAATTTTAGCCTCTTAAATTTTTATCTATCACATAGCAAACCATAGCACTGTCATTTGGTGTGGGCTCAGGGATTGCCTGAGCAGATATAATTAGGAAGACTAATATACTGCTTCAAAATCCTATAATGCATTACCAAATAAAATGTTAACAATCTCATTGGTATAGCTAACTGAGAGTTGGTTTTATGAGTTAGGTTTACCACACACAAGTATATGAGGCTTAAGTGTGAGAATATGAGAACCTCAAAATAATAGTGATGGGGGCAGGTAAGTGACACAGTGAATAGAGTACCGGCCCTGAATTCAGGAGGACCTGAGTTCAAATCTGGTCTCAGATACTTGACACTTAACTGACTGTGTGAACTTGGGCAAGTCACTTAACCCCAATTGCTTTGCCTTTCCCCACTCAAAAAAAAAAAAAAAGGAAGAAAATAATACTGATAGTCTCTACAAAGGCTCATATTGAATATCTATATTAGTAAGATCCCATGTCTTTCTTACTACTAGAATGAGTTTCTTGAGGAGTGAAGCCCAGGATATTAATCCTTTACTTTTGCCCCTAGTTCCAAGATGAAATGGGCTTCTCCAACATGGAGGATGAAGGTCCAGAAGAAGAAGACAATGTGCCTGAATCACGACCCAACTTCAATACTCCCCAAGCCTTACGGTAGGATTGATAGAAATTTTGGATGACATGGGGGGAAATGCACTATGAAGGATCCAGGCCTGTGCCTTATACATCAGCTTCTCAAGGATTCCTTATATAATAGGTCTAGGGGCCTTTCCCTTTGTTCTCAGAGCTTGTGCTTTTTATTATATTCAGAACTATTTTACTGTTCTCTTACTCCTAACCTAAGGTACCAAGCCTCTTGGAGCTTTCTGGTCCCCAAGCCTGCTTGACTTTGTGGCCATAGGGATCTGTTGTAACCCAGTTCCTTATTGCCTTTCTGGTTTGTACATCTTTTTCTTCTACTCCTTGCCACCATACACTCTAAACTATAAGAATGGGTTTATTTTTACATGGGAAAAAAAGAATATACTGATTTAGAAAAATTATGTCAGGATAAAATAATTAGAAGTGCAGATATTAAAATAATTCACACAAAAACTGTTTGGTCCCATAGTTGTCCCATTACTTACCCTTTTTAAGCTCTTTGATCTGCTATAGTTACATGGTTTTATATTGGCTTATTGTGATGCTGTTCTGGTCTGGTCATCCTTTTCATCATGTCCCCTGAGGAGAATGGCTGAGAATGAGCCAAGGATAGTAGAATGGATGAATGAGCTTGATCTGGTATGCCCAGATGTGATGGACAAGTTTCACGAACTAGAAGAGTTCTGCAACCATCTAGGAATATACTTAACTTTCTTTTCCTTTTTTTTTTTTTTTTTTTTTTTTTTTGCTTTTTGGGGGAGGGCAGGGCAATTGGGGTTAAGTGACTTGCCCAAAGTCACACACACGACCAGTAAGTGTTAAGTATCTAAGGTCCTTCTGACTCGAGGGCTGGTGCTCTATCCAGGGTGGTCCACCTAGCTGACCCTATACTTGACTTTCATATAGAATTTGTAGTGCACCATCATGTGCCTTTAAAATCACTTAAACAATTATATCTATCTCCCTTCTCTCAATTGAGGATTAATAAGGTAACCCAAATGGTACAGTGTTCCCATTCTTCTAAAAAAAATTGGAATTATTCATCTTTACTCATAGATCACCCTCAAAGTTCACAAAAGACAACCCCTTTCCTTATATATTCTTTGTGAAAAAGAAACTGAGAAGCCTCTTTAGTTAAAGAAAACAACCTTTGTTAAGAGAAACAAAGGTGGGGTCTGCAGTCCAACCAGACTCTGATATACAAAATTCACAGTTATTTATAGGTCTCTTGATTCATATATGGTACAGCAGAGTCCTCTGAAATCTGATTCACGTAAGATTGCATTTTGTAGGTCATTGTGATGTCTTTATGATAACTTAGTTCTTCACATGATTTCTCAATTAGCCTTTTACAGGACTTTCTTCAGCATTTTAATATAAAGATTACTAAATAGGTATGATTATTATGATAACATACTTATGATACACACTTTATACTGATTTAGTTATATTTCTAAGGTTAACTAACAGGAATTTCTCTGAGACTATATGATAGTTTGGTTACACACAGTTTTTTTCACCTGGGACTATATTCTTAACTATAAATCACACAATTATTTCTTATCCTTATATTTTATCACATGGTTGATAAAAGATTAGCAACACAATACAGAGCAAAGCACTCAAGGCATTGATTCATTGATCATTTTCCTTTCAGCATGTGGGGGAAAAAAACCCTAAATTTTTGCAAATATTCGTTCTCTACAAGAATGTTGAGTTTAGTTGAGAACTGAGTGTCAGGTGAACAGGTCTCCTTTTTATGGGGCAGTGCAGCTCGAGACCAAGCTGTATCTGTTTGGGAAGGGAGCAAAAGCAACAGCTGGCATCTCTAACAGCCTCTCTGGGTGAGCTGTACGTGAGAGGTGTTGTATTATGTGACCAGCTACAGATTATTTTTCAAACTATGAGGCCTACTATGTTCCTCCAACCCTGCTTGTACTTTGTTTCTCCTTCCCTTTTCACCCATATCCATTTGGGTCTGTAATGTAAGCTCTTACTGACTGCATATCCCTGGGGTACTCATCAGTGTTCTGGGAGGTTGGGAGAGGTGTGCTTGTATTTGAGTATCAATTGAATTTGATAAGCTTTTATGAAGCTATGTGCCAGGCCCCATCCTTGTTGTTGAAGATACAGAGACAAAAAAACAAAACAGTCTCTGACCACAAAGAACTTACATTTTATAGGAACACAGATTAGTAGATACAAAATATAGACAAAGTAAATAGAGAAGATATTTTCCTGAAGGGTGGGGACCAGAATGTTAATAATGTAGAAAGTGACACTTCAGTTTAGTCTTGAATGGAATTTGTAGGGCATATACATTGGATTTTTTTTTTTATTAAGGATGCATTTACAGCCATGCCCTTTCATCTGATACTCTTGTGAACAAGTTAGCTGCCTATTGTTAGTGTCTGGTTTGTGCTGCACAGGGAGAGAACCTATTGCTTGCCCTTATCCACCCAATGTTCTCATCTCCTAATATCTCCAGGTGTGAAGCTTGAGATACTAACACACCTTTCATATTACTTGCCTTCTTAGAACTTGTAATCTAAGAGGATCACTGAGAGAAACTCTTGTGTAATAAATAGAAACATTGATTAAGTATATCAGTTTTAAAAAAAATCACTATAACTGAAAATTTCTATTTCAGTTGGTTGCTGCTTACTTCAAATAATGTTGGCTAGAATAAATTTAGTGTAGTTTGTCAGTTTTGTGGATTATCTATTGGATGTTTATAATGCAGGTATACTTCCTTTTTTATCCCACAATTCCTTCTTCTTTCAGGGAATGTTCATTTTAACACTAGCCTAAATAAGATATAGCGAAAGAAAAGCTGCAGCCCCTCAGATAATATATAATTTCCAAAACTCAGTCCAGATCATTTTTACATTAGCCATAATTTTGGCTTTTCTGCCTCCCTGTGTCCTTACATTACTATCAGTAATTACTAGTTCACTGCCTTTGCTGAAGTATCATGTAGAAGGCCTGATGTTATTTGTCAGGTCCTCAGGTTTCCTTAAACCTGTTGTCTGGCTTTGCTATTGAAAATAAAATAAACCCAGCAGAAGGAACAAACAATATTGATCCTGTTGGAATTTATTAAAGAAATTACCATCTTTTGGTTGTTGACACAACACAAGGGAAGTAATAAAACATGCAAACTGGTTATCATAACAACTGGGGCAAGGCCTTGTCCTTTTTTTCTTACGCTGTCAGAGCATGGAGCTACCACTGAAATACAGGGTTCTGACCTTACTCCAAGAGACAGCATTGTAGGTATTTAATTTCTTAGTTTGTTCAGAACATCTTAGTATTTAATAAATTCTGTTGTAAGGTAGGTCAGAGGAATAGTGCTTTGTGGGAAAGAGTACCTTGATAGTGTCAAG
This sequence comes from Gymnobelideus leadbeateri, assembly GCA_011680675.1. Lineage (NCBI taxonomy): Eukaryota > Metazoa > Chordata > Mammalia > Diprotodontia > Petauridae > Gymnobelideus > Gymnobelideus leadbeateri. The sequence continues at coordinate 725,502 of WOXC01004225.1, read as the reverse complement.
AGGAGAAAGATTCATGATGGCAATGTTGTTAATATTAGAACAACGTCCCTACTGACTTCTGTTTCATCAGAATGAGTGTGTGTCCCATAGGACACCTCCTCCTTCATCTCTGCACATTACCCTGCATTATACTTCTAGGATTTTGACTTTTCAGGAAGAGACGGTAAAACTTAGTAGAGAAAGGGGCAGGAATAGGTATGTAGAGGCTACATCTGAAGCACAGGGATCACATGTAAGTTTAGGACCTAGTAGGTTTTGTTTTTCTTTTTCCAAAAAAGTCAGTTACTCTTAGAAGAAATATTTAATGTGACATATCCAAGTAGTACAAGAGTGTCTGCTATCAGTTACTTGGGGGCCACTTAGTATACTTATTTTTGTTTTGTGTTAAGTGATTTACCCAGGGTCACATAGCTAGTAAGTGTCTAAGGTCACATTTGAACTCAGGTCCTTCTGACCTCAGGGCTGGTGCTCTATCCACTGCACCACCTAGCTGGCACTACACTTAGTGTATTACACTGGTGCCCTTTTTCTGTTTCCTGCTGTTCAGTCATTTTCTTGCTCATTTACATGTCACCCAGTGGATAATCAAAGGAAAGGAGAGGCTGAAAACTCATCCTATTTGGGCCATTGGTGCATTTTTGGAAGGATGAGAGTAAAACCTTTGACTGAGGTGGGATTTAGGTGTTAGAAGCCCTATCTGTAAATTTTAATTAATTTGGACTCTGTTGGTACCCTTTCATCCTATTTATAATGAAGAATAGGTTCTGGGAAATTTCAAATTTTTAAAAAAATCTCCTTTTTGGAGACAGGTTTGAAGAACCCCTGGCAAACTTGCTCAATGAGCAGCATCGTGCAGTGAAGGAGCTGCTGGAGCAGCTAAGGATGAAGAAGTCTTCAACTAAGCAACAGCCAGAGGCAGAGAGGCCCAAACCCCAGAATGATAAGGCCCAGCAGACTCTCATTTTGGATGCAGCTCAGAGGAAAAGACTCCAACAACAGATGCAGCAGGTGAGATTCCACTTATGATGTTGATATTTAACTTTCATGTGATCAGTCTTTGAGGCTGATAGCTAATTGAAGGCCATTAAATCAGCTTCTTCATATCAGTAGAAACTACATCATTTGATTATGAGACTGAAAGAGATTTTGAAATAGCCATTCTCATGCTGTGCATGATAACCTTCAAGGATTTTTGTTGTTCAGTTGTTTACAGTTCTTCATGACTCCATTTGAGGTCTTCTTGGCAAAAGTTCTGGAGTGTTTTTCCATTTCCTTCTCCAGCTCCTTTTACAGATGAGACAAATACTTAAATGACTTACCAAGGGTCATACAGCTAGTAAATGTCTGAGTCCAGATTTGAAATCAGGAAGGTGAATCTTCCTGACCACAGGCCAGGCTCTCTCCACTGTATCACCTAGCTACCCACCTTCAAGGGTACAAAATTCCAAATATCCTTCTGTAATGCATTCCAGAGTCTAACAACTCACATAGGACAGGTGTAGTTCTTATGGCTGAAATAAATTCCTTAGATTATAGCTGTTAACTCATTACTTTTAGTTCTGTCAAGGGGTGCTTTTCTGGTAGGTCTGAGTCAGGACAGAACGTTAAGGCTGGTCACTGTTCTCATAGAAGAAAAACATTTGAGTTAAAGTTACAAATATACTGGTAAAATCTTCCTAGGTTCCTAAAATGGTAGCACCCTACACTTCACTAATTATTTTATTTTATTTTTTCTCCTAGCATGTTCAGCTCTTGACTCAGATTCACCTCTTGTCCAGCGCCAACCCCAGCCTCAGTTCGGAAGCCAATACCACCAAGATGTTTCTTGTAAGGCTTGTCTACCCCTAGGATCTGAAAACTAGCGTGTAAAATCATCTTGGCAAATAAAATTTCCAAAATTATTTATCCCTCATAATTTATATTAATTCTTTCACACATATTGACCAACTCCCCTTGATATCTAATTTAGCGTTTACAGTATAGATAATATATGTAGTTATTGTCCTTTAGGCCTACTGTCTACTCTAATTTTTTTTCTATTTTTACTGTATTCCATATTTTCATAGTTATAGAGGTGATTTGTCATTTGCTAATCATATCACCAGTGGTTTATATAGTGTACTATCTTCATTTTGTACAAAGTAAAAAAATGACATGATGTGGATAGTTAAATTGGAGAAAGGAGTGAAGCATCAAATCCTATAATTTGTCACTAGGAACATTTTTCCTGAGGGTAGTGGCAGGAGATTGATGAGGAGTGCTTTATTTCTGGATATAGGCATCTTGTGTGATAGCCCATTTCTTGGGCTAGTCTAATCTCTTTCTTATTGGTTAACATTTGAGGACATATGCAATATGAGATACTATCTCTGCTAGCAAACAGCTTTTTTCCTTTTTTTGGAGGGGGGAAGGCAGGGCAGTTGGGGTTAAGTGACTTGCCCAAGGTCACACACCTAGTAAGTGTTAAGTGTCTGAGGTCATATTTGAACTCAGGTCCTCCTGATTACAGGGCCAGTGCTCTATTTACTACACCACCTAGCAGCCCCCTTAAAAAAAAAAAAAAAGTTAGGCTGTTGCTTTTGTTTTTATGTCATTTTTATTTCCAAATATATACCTCTTTTTTCATCCTCTCCCAGGAAGCTGTCCCTTATAACAAAGAATTTTTTAAATGGGGGAGAAAAAGTAAAGTTAAACCAAAATAACCAACACATCAACCACATTTTACATTACACTTAGTGTACAACATCCATAGTCCCCCACTGTGCAGAAGTAAAAGGGATGCTTTTGAAGATGAACATTTTTATGGAACATATAAATAAAAATAAGTATGATACAAATTGTACATGTAAGTAGTTTTAGTCCTCTAATTAAAAGTGGAAAAAGAATGAGGTGAGGTTAATTAAGGAAGACTTTCTAAAAGAGACTAGATATAGAATTTATTTTCTAAATGCCAATGAAATATAAATCTGTCTCCACCTTATAGCCTTTCCTTGTTGAAAGAGCTCACCAGGGTGTAATCTGTATGTTTGGAACATAGATTATTTTCATATCCGTTTTTTTCCCAGAGGGAGTTGGGGACTTTTGCGCAAAGTTCCGTTGTTCTTCACCATCAGTTCAACCCCAAGTTTCAGACCATGTTCCAGCCATGTAACCTGAAAGGTGCTATGCAGCTTATTGAAGACTTTCACTCACACATCCACATTGACTGGAGCCCTCGAAAAAATGTCAAGAAGAGTGGTAAGAGACAGAGTACCCCAGTTAATGTCTGGTAGTGGTTCTAGGTATATAATGGTCTTGATCCTCTAAGGAAAGTTCACACATGTGGCTAGAGTGGGGAAGACAATAGGATAAACTTTGTCTGTTCCCTCCTTCTCCATTTCCTTTTTCTAGGACTATACATGATGTTTTTGTCCAGGAAGAAAGCATGGGTGGTAGACAAAATGGGACACGGCATGTAAGGGGAAATGTCAGTGCAGGAGTAGAACTGTGTATGGACAAGAGTTAGATGAAACATTAGAACTGACTCAGAATAAAATGTAGCTATGGGAGATAAGTAGTGTGTGGATTTATGGAAAATTTTAAATTGTCATATTTTCTATAATCCATTCAGTTTATCTGAACCCATGTTTAATAAGGATCCCTTGAATTTTCATAGAATTTTATAGTATTTAAATTGTCAAAGTAGCCAGTCCACTCTGACAAAATGCCTAGGGGTAAGTAGGGTATATGGAATTTCCATTTTACCCAAAGATAAACTGGTGCAGAGGAGCCAAGGAATTTCTTTTGGGTCATAGAACTAGTAGTGGTGAAACCAGAATTAGAGTACAAAGCTCTTAGTGCTAACTAGTACTGACTAACCTAGTACTAACTCTTTTGAGGGACTCAGATCAAGTGAATTCCATTTGGGGGCAAGTTCAGCTCTAGGACTTCGTAATTTTATTCTGATTCAGTAGTTCTAGAAAGTAGAAATACAATTTTGCTTTTAGTTCACATGGATTTGGTAGATTTTATTTTGTTAAGTGGGGAACTTAATTTGGTTTGCTCTTCACTAAAAAAAATTTAGATCTGATTTGGTTCAAGTAGATGTGTGAAAAAAATATGCTGTAGGGTTATGGTACTTGAGTTGACAGTGAAAACAACAGAAAATCTCAAAACTATAAATTAGATGTAATTCCAGCTTTGTCTAAATGTACAGAGAACGTACCATATGATCTATGCCATATAGTTCCAGATTTCTCTGAACCATAGATTTTTCTTCCAGCCAGTGAATTTCCCTGTCTGCCCAAGCAAGTAGCCTGGATTCTGGCCACAAGCAAGGTCTTCATGTATCCAGAGCTGCTCCCAATACGTTCTCTGAAGGTGAAGCATCCCAGGGATAAGATATTCTTCACTAAAGCAGAGGACAAGTATGTATTCACTATCAGGAAAGAAGAAAAATAGAAAACAGGATGAGGAGGAGTCATAGTCCCAACTCTTTAGGGGCTGCTAATTTAATGTAGCAGATAAAACAGAAACAGTAACTCAGATATCAAAATGAAAAATGAGTACAGTAGACCTGGCTGGATAGAGCTGTTGCTATCAGCCATTAGTGTCTGGGGACAGAGAGAAAGGAGATCATAGAGCTGGAGCCGGGTAGGGAATGAGTCTGGGGAATTTGGAGAAGTGTTTAGAAGAAGAAGGGACAAAACCTGTTTTTGAGTCTGTGCATCTTTTTCAGTCTATTAGCTTTGGGGCTGAAACATTTTGAAGGGACTGAGTTTCCAAAGCCTCTAATCAGTAAATACCTCCTGACTACCAAGTCTGCTCACCAGCTGACAGTGAGAATCAAGAACCTCAACATCAACAGGGCTCCTGACAATATCATTAAAGTGAGCTGCCCCTTCTAATTCAAACTCCCTTGTTTTGAAGCATTGTATTAAACTTTGCCATCGTGTGCCTCTCTTTCTCCCTCTACGTACACACACATGTGCAGGGTGTGTCCAGGGTGAGGGGCAGTGGGTGCCCTTCTCTTGACTCTTTGCCTTGTTATTATACTTCCCCATGGGGAGTTAAGCAGGACCTAAGCAGTGTGACTGCTTCATCTTCATTTTCTTTGTTATTTCCCCTTCCCTCCCCTCTCCCCAGCTGTGTAGAGGAGAAAGAAACAGGACATTGGAACAAGGGTGGGATCATGCTAATTAAAGTATTAATTTAGACCCAAGTGCAAAAATCCCCAACTTGACATTTCTGTGAATCCTGTGTCTACTTGCATCCACAGGAAAAGAAAATGACCTTGATTTCCCATGTGTTACTCACTTCCCTCTTCCCCCCTCCCAACCCCAACCTGACATTATAACATGAGGATTATCAGTCGTGTTTGTTCTTTGTTCTCAGTATTATAAGAAGACAAAGCAGCTGCCAATATTGTTTAAATGCTGTGAGGAGCTTCAGCCTGATCAGTGGAAGCCGCCTGTGGAGAGGGAAGAGCGACATCTCCCATTCTGGTTAAAGGTATGGTCCTTATTGTTTCCTGAAAGACTCTACAAGAAAACCAGAGAGAGCATGGGAAGCTCACTGCAAGAGACTTAGAAGGTCTAGTTCAGAGGTGGGGAATGTGCAGCCTTGAGGCCACATGTGGCCTTCTAGGTCCTTGGATTCGGCCTTTTGACTGAGTCCAAGTTTTACAGAACAGATCCTTTTAATAAAAAGAGAAAATGTTCTGTGAAGTTTGGATTCAGTCAATGGGGCACCCTTGAGGGCCTAGAGAGCCACATGTGACTTTGTAAGGCCACAGGTTCCCCACCCCTGGTGTCTAGTTTAACCCTGCAAGGCAGCAGTCATAGAACTGGGCTGTTTAGAAAGCTTAAGAAATATTCTTGTTTACCTTGAACTTCTAATTAGGTGAGAATCTCTTCTGTATTGGAAGAGGTCAAGGTCCAAAGGTATGAAGTATTGCATATAACATTAGAGTTTTTCAATGTATTGATTAGTTTTGTTGAATTTTTTTTTCTCTTCCTCTTTTGTAAAAAAAATTCTTTGCTATCAGAGAAGGCAAGTTAGAGAGAGGCTTAGAAGTCCTACAAAAAGAACTGTCAGATGACATTCTTCTTTCTTTTTGACCCAGGTAAAAAATAACCATGGTGCTTATCTTCCCTGTAGGCCAGTTTACCATCCATCCAGGAGGAACTACAGAACTTAGCTAATGATGCTGGAGAATCAGGAAATTTATCGGAAGTAGCTGAGCCCAGTTCTGAACCAGGACTTGACAAAAGCAGCTTGGAATTAAAGAATGAGAATCGATATCCCCTACAGCTGCCCAAGGGTGTGGTATTAACACTAAAGCCACTTGCTAAACGGTTTTCTAGGAGGGCTTGGCGCCAGAGGAGGTCATCGGTCCTGAATCCCCTCCTTATCCCTCCCAGCACTTCTCTCCAACCTGGCTCCAGTACTGGGAGAACTCCAACTAGATTAACCCAGTCAGAAGCTCCTCCAAGTAAAGTGGTGGTGCGGATCCCCCGACTGATCCAGCCAGCCACTGTCTTGCAGTCAGTGCCTGGAGCTCCATCTCTTGGTGTCACTGGGGGTGATGGCTTTGAGCTTCCCGTGGCTTTGCCATCTGTAGCTTCTGAGAATGGGACTTGCCTTCCCCAAACTGTGTCCCAAACCTTGCTCTCCCCTGCCCCAGCAGCCTTCCAGCCTAAGGTCATGCTGCCAGCACTTGTCACCTCCAAGCCACGTAAGACAGGAACAAAGCGGGGACCCCCAAAGAGAGAAAGGACCAAAGCCTCCCCTCTCTTAAAAGCCACTCCCATCCTTCGCCCTGCACCAGTCATCCTTACTGTCCCTGCTACCACTGTAAAGGTTGTGAGCCTTAGCAATGGCTGTAATATGATCCAGCCTCTTGGTGCAGCTGTAGCTCAGAGCCCTCAGACTATCCCCATAACGACTCTCTTAGTTAGCCCCACCTCCTTCCCCTGTCCACTGAACCAGCCTCTTGTAGCTTCTTCCATACCACCCTTAATCGTCTCTGGTAACCCTGTGAGTCTTCCTGTGCCACCCACCCCGGAGGATCATGCACAGGTGAAATCAGACATTCCTTGTCCTCCGGCTGAAGGAAAAAGTACCTTTGTAGCCACGGAGCCCAAATTGGAACCACAAGAATTATCTGCTCTCTGCTCAACTCTCTCACCCAAAGAGGAACACAGTCCCGTGCCTCCCACACCAGGCAAGGCCACCAGCCAGGAAGACCCACTTGAGGGTAATGCCCATAGCTGGACTGTTGTAAAGACAATGGAAGGGAGGGAAGTCCTAGAACCACTGCCTCAGACCTCCTGGGAAACTCTAACTTTTCTCCCAGGGGATTTGGTGGAAATTGTTAAAGTAGAGCCAGAAGACCCTGGGGAAGAAGTCAAAGTACCCCGGAACAAGTCCCCTGAGCAGAATATCTGTGGTGAAATCAAAGAAGAGGTCTCTGTGGAGCTGGATACAGGTCCTGCAGGTGAGGGGGCAAATAGTACCCAAGAGGTAAAGAAAGAGGCTGTTTTACAGGAGGAGGAGAGAGGTGAGACAGCAGAGAGATCTTCATTTCCCCATGAGACTCAGGGGGAAGGGAGCACAAGAGGAGAGGTGAGCAAAGGGTCTCCCAAGAATATTTCCTCTCCTACTAACCCTGCTGCCCTTAGTAGTCCCCTAGGGAAGCCTGAAGATTCTTCCAGTGTTGATGGCCAGTCAGTGGGGACCCCAGCTGGCCCAGAAACAGGGGGTGAGAAGGATGGGCCAGAGGAGGAGGAAGAAGAAGATTTTGATGATTTTACACAAGATGAGGAAGATGAGGAGATGTCATCAGCTTCTGAAGAGTCTGTGCTCTCAGTTCCTGAGCTTCAGGTAGGCATTTAGGATACCGACACTGGAGTAGTTGAAGGCTCAAGTAGATGTATTTAATAGGTAAATCTAATTTCATTTATCTTTGCTATAGTGTGGGGGGAGTAGTAGAAATATTTGAGAACAATAGTACAGATAATCTTAAAATCATTTATATTGAACTTTGGAATGTAGTGTATATATTATTAGCAAATTTACCTTTCTACTTATGTTTTACTTAGAATAGTATTAAAATGAGTAGGCATTCCCTGTGCACATACTGAATGATTCCTAGAGAGAACTGGCAAAAGGATTATATACATTTTCTGTGGATGATCCACATCCAGAAAATTGAGAATGAATTATGTGTACATAATGTGTACATAATGCACGAAGCAGCATTAGTGGATTTAGTTGGAAGTTAGTGATGGAAAAAGGGAGGATAGTTATGGATCAACCTGAAAGCTTCCTGGAGGAGATATTGTTCTAAGTAGTTTAAACATATCAGCATAGAAGAACCCTTCAAAAGTTAGCTTCCTCTTCCCTGCCATTTCGGAAAGTTGGCAGTAACCTTACCCATATTTTATTCTTCATTCATTAATCAGGAATCATTTCCTGATATTTGAGATGTTTTTCTTGTTGTTCCTTTAAAAAAATTTTTTTTTAATAATCTTGTTTCATCACATCACTTAAGCTGGTGTATGTACAAATGAAACTCCCACAATATACAAATATACAGTTCCTTAAAAGAGATTAGTAGAAAATAAAAGGGTAGTTGTGACTCATAAGTAATACTATCTTATTCTTCAGTAGTTTTTTATTTTTTTATCTTAAAAAAAGTATATATTTTGTAAGATAGTATTTTTAGTTGTTCAGAGTTGTTTTCGTGTACCTGGTTGCAACAGTTTTGTGTATTTTTTTTTTGTTTTGCTTTGTTCACTCTATCATTTTATACAGTTTTTTCCAGATTTCTTTGAATTTTCCTTTTTCATTATTTCTTATCATGCAGTTCATTGTATCCATAAACCACAGTTCATCCAGTTGGGCACAGTTTGTTTCCAATATTTAGCTATTACTAGGTTTTACTTTAAATCTTTCCATCTAATTGTTTTTATAACCTTCAGTTGTAGGGAGAATGACTTCATCCCTTCTTAATGCAAATTGGCAAAGTTGGTATAATTGACTCCCAAATATCCACATTTATCTGGTTTTGTAGGAGACCATGGAGAAGTTAACTTGGCTGGCTTCTGAGAGGCGAATGAGTCAGGAGGGGGATTCTGAGGAAGAGAACTCCCAGGAAGAGAACTCAGAGCCTGGAGAAGAAGAGGAAGAGGAAGAGGAAGTTTCAGAAGGAATGGAGAACCTGCAGAAGGAAGATGAAATGATGGATGAAGCAACTGGAGATCCTGTTGAGAAGCCCCCTTCCACATTTGCTTCACCTAAAGTAACCCCAGAAGTGGAGACAAGCAGGATTCCCTCAGGTGAGGGTGAGGTTTTTGGACCATTTGCTGTTCTTTAACAATGATGGGATAAAAAAATAGAGCTTGGGTCAGAGATAAGTTTCAAATAGACTCAAAAGATTTCCAGAGAAATATTACTAATATTTAAAAATTTTAGCTCTCTTTCAAGTTCCTCAGAATACATGACATAGAATTTAGTACATAGTATGTATTCAACAAACACTTGTTGGTTCATCATCTCATCAATTATTATAATTACTTTGGTTTTGCCAGGGATTTTTTTGTTTCTTAAAATACCAGACCCTCACCATTTTGTTTTTGGATGTGAGGCTGAGATATGTATACCTGCAATAGAAGTGGGTCTCACTCATGGCAAACACCAGTGATTCCCTATCATCACCTCTAGGATCAAATTTAAAATCCTTTGTTTGATGTTTAAAGCCCTTCATAATGTGTCTTACCCTGTCCAGTCTTCTTACACCCCTCTATGTACTTTGATCCAGTAACACTCGTCTCCTTAGTGTTCCTCAAACAGGATACTTCATCTCCAGACTTAAGGCATTTTCACTGGCTGTCCTCCATTATTGAAATTCTATATCTTCTAATCTTTACTTTCCTTCAAGTACAAGCTAAAACCCTACCTTAATCTACAGGAAGCCTTTCCCAATTCCCCTTAATGCTGGTGCCTTCCTTCTGTTGATTATTTCCAACTTAACCCGTACAGTTGTTTCTTCCACATCTCAAGGATTGGGACTGTAGTGCCCTTGTGTAAAATTTCTTTACCCTCCCCTCATACCAGAGAAGAAGAAATTGTGTATATTTATGGTGTTGAAAGATCAAATATATTGATATTATTCAGTGCTACACGTATTTTAAGTGTTTCTGAACTTTTTCTGTGCCTTCTGCTGGCTTTCACATGTTGTCTTTGGCTTCCATAAAACTCCCAAAATATTTTCAATTTAAATTCTTCTGCTGACCCACAACATATCAAAACTACAATAGGGAAAAGTCATATTGTGGAAGGGATAACTGTATATAACTTGTTTCTATATAATTGCATATTTTTTTCCCACAGATCAACTGAGTTTCTTGAGAATAGGGAGTGTTTTTTGCTTTCCTTTATAGTCCCTGAACTTAGCATAATGCCTGCTTAAGTATATACTTAATCAGTGTTTATTGACTGATTTGACTGTAGGAAAACTAAGAGAGGTGCCTGAGGTCCCACAACAAAGGAGAGGTGGAACCATATTCAGTTTCTCTGAAGTCCTTTAGGCCATAGGCCCTTGCCTGTTGGTACCACTGCATAGAGATATTTTACTCTCCCTTCCTATCACAGTTGGCTTAGAGGTTTTAAGATTTATCACTTTTCCTTATAATATGTATTTAACTGATCACCTTTGTCATCTGTTGTATATTACTCCTAACAGCTAGGGCAGTGGATAGAGCTCTGGGCCTGGATTCAGAAGACTCATCTTTCTGAGTTCAAATTTGGCCTTAGACACTTACTTTCTATGTGGCCCTGGGCTAGTCACTTAACCCTACTTGCCTTAGTTTCCTTATCTGTAAAACAAGCTGAAGAAAATGACAAACCACTTCAGTGTCTTTACCAAGACAACCTCAAATGAGGTCACAAAGAGTCAGACACAACTGAACAACAACATTGTTACCTGTTGTGGATTAATTGAACTTTGGAATGGTAGTTGGGATTATGTGGATAACCAGAGGAAAGAAAAAAAAACATTTGATTCATTGTTTTAGGAGAAAGCACCAAAGCTGTTGGAAAAGCCCGGGGTAGTCACCGTACTCGGAGCAAGAGGGGCCGGACCCGGGCCAGCAAGGACACCTCCAAGCTACTCTTGCTTTATGATGAAGACATCCTGGAACGAGACCCCCTGAGGGAGCAAAAAGATCTGGCATTTGCCCAGGCCTATCTGACCAGAGTGAGCAAAGGCCAATTCCTCCTTTAGCCGATCAATACCACTTCTTCCCTATATGCAAAGTCCTGAGTCTAAATAGTCAGGGGAGAGAGCTAGAGGAAGGAGTCAGGGTCCCTGCCTTCAACAAATTTGCAGTCTAATGGAATTGTGATATGCCCCTTTAAGACTATAAGCATATTTACACTGGTGTTCATGATAGAGTCAGGAGTGGGACTCTTGATTTCAAATTCCCAGGCCATGGACTTTGCACTATTTGAGGTTAGATTATTAAAATTAGATTGCTGAGACTTACATACTGGGCCATCTCCAGTTGTCCTAATCTATGTCTGACCACTGGACCCAGATGACTCCAGTCCTTCACTTAAATCCAATTTACTTGTCTATCATGGCATCACCTCCCTGATATCATGATCCTCTTCAAGAATGAAGGACGAACAACAATGTGAGAATGAAGGTCTGAGTGGTGTTTTTGTCTATTCACCTTTTATGAAGCAGTTTAACCCTATATTTAGTAGAAAATGTTTTCTTTGTCAAGGAAAAGAAATGTTTTCCTCATTATATGCCTGTGTTTCATTATTGACAGTTTGAAAGTCCTTTATGGGTTTTGACTTTCCTTTCTTCAGTTTCCAGAAATGCAACTAGATTAGCCCCTGATATCATTAGGTTCCCCTCCAAATCTCTCCCAGTAGTTATTCTCCGGTCTGTTCCAGTTGTTGGAGACTCAAGAAGTGGGATTCTGATAAGTGAATACTCTTCCTTAGGTACGTGAGGCCCTACGCCATGTCCCTGGCAAGTATGAAGACTTCCTTCGTGTCATTTATGAGTTTGAGTCAAGCACCCAGAGAAGGACAGCTGTCGATTTGTACAACAGTCTGCAGACCCTGCTCCATGACTGGCCTCAACTATTGAAGGATTTTGCTGCATTCCTGTTGCCAGAACAGGCCTTGGCCTGTGGGCTCGTAAGTAGATAGAGAAAATAGAGTGGCCTTCTGTCTCTTCTGGTGTGGTGAACATAGAGTAGCAGGAGATGAGATGAGAAAAATTGATCCTCAATATTGGAAATTTGAAAACAGAGGTAAAGGGTATCCCATGCACTACCCTTCTCCCTGCCAAAAAGGAACATAAAAATAAGTTCCAACAATTCATCGATAAGCACTTACTAAGTGCTTATAGGCCTTGTGCTTTCAGTCTCAGTTTTTTGTTCTGTTCTTCAACTGGTCCCCTTTCCATTTCCTACATCAGTACACACTGAGCACAACCTGAATATACCCATTTCCATGAGTCCATCATCCTTGCCTCAGTTAACCAGAGTGAAACAGCTATGATGGGTAATTTACAGGAAAGAGAGGTCAGTGCTAAGCTTATAGCATGATTTGCATACATTTTTACAATTGCTTCTGGATATTGTCTCCTGTTTCCTCAGCTCAGGGGTTTTTATTTCTAGATCTTAAAGGGCAGGGTGAGAATTATCAGGAGCCCCTGGGAGTGACCCTCTCCTGGTTCCTTTTCCTGGTAGTTTGAAGAACAGCAGGCATTTGAGAAGAGCAGAAAGTTCCTTCGGCAACTGGAGATTTGCTTTGCAGAAAACCCTTCCCACCATCAGAAGATCATCAAAGTCCTGCAGGGCTGTGCAGACTGTCTTCCACAGGAGATCAGTGAGGTAATACATTCCAGTTCTACCTCCTCCCATCCCCACCATGCCCTTTCTAAAGGAGAAAAAGGAGCCTATAGCTTTTTATGCTTCTGGGGAAAAATGGATGGAGGGAGCCCTCAGCCTTCCCAGGTCCAGAAAGGACTGATTTCATCTTCTTGGGTTAGCAGTTTCCTTTCTGCTGGTAGACCAGTTTGGGAGAAACTGAGTGGGAATAATCTTAAATCTTCCCTCCATTTCTTTTTTTTTTTTTTTTAAAGCAATTGGGGTTAAGTAACTTGCTCAAGGTTACACAGCTAGTCATTATTTATGCGTGGGTGCTCATTTTCTGAGGTCGGATCTGATCTCGGGTCATCCCAACTCCGAGGCCGACGCTCTTACTCACTGCGCCACCTAGCCGTCCCTTTAGGGCAATTGGGGTTAAGTAACTTGCCCAAGGTTACACGGCTAGGTTTTTTTGTTTGTGTGGATTAAGTGTCGGAGGCTGGCTCCGAACTCAGGTCCTTCTGATTCCAGGGCCGGCGCTCTATTCACTGTGCCACCTAGCCGCCCCCCCCTCCATTTCTTAAGAGCAAAGAGAAAGAGCAATAGAAAGTTAGAATTTTCCAGCAATAAAAGCAGTGGTCATATTGCAATTGAAATGACCACTTCACAGGGATGTATAGAGAGGATTGCCACATAGAGCAGAAGATTGGATTATATAACCTCTAAGGTCCTATTTAATTCTTAAGATTCTGAGATTTTTAAGGCCAACAGGGTTGGTTTGGAAGAGGTGGGAAGCTATGCTTTCTATAACTCTTAGCCTTCTCTCTAATTTTTCAAGCTTAAGACTCAGATGTGGCAGCTACTTAAGGGCCATGACCATCTTCAGGATGAATTTTCTGTCTTCTTTGATCATCTTCGACCAGTGGCTAGTCGACTGGGTGACTTCGAGGAGATCAACTGGACCGAGGAGAAAGAGTATGAGGTGAAGATCCTAAGACTCCTGAGGGATGTAGGGATGAGACTGGACAGTAGCAGAGAGTCCATGGGAGCAGCAAAGTCTGACCAAGTTGGCATTGTCTCTTCCTTAGTTTGATGGCTTTGAAGAAGTGGCTCTTCCAGATGTGGAAGAGGAAGAGGAGCACCCCAAAATGTCCACCGCCTCAAAAAACAAGAGGAGAAAAGAGATTGGGGGCCAGAACCATGACAAGGTTGGTTGTGGCTAATGATTTCTCTTTTCTCCCCACTTTCTCCAGTGTTAGGTGGTTCTGTATTACCTCCTTTCAGTTGAACTACTGAGGAGACTTGGGGGAGTTATGGTACTTTAGAAGGGATAGAGATGGCATGGGCTGGGGTGGGGGTAATGCAGAAGATCTGCAGAGGACACATGAGAGGGTTGGATTGGATGAGCTCCAGAGTCCATTTTAGCTCTAAATCTGTGGACCAGTGAATCCCCTGAGAACCTTTACAGCTTCACAGAGAGAAATCTGGTTGGCTGAATGAGGCCAAAGGGAATCTATCAGTCAGTTGACTGAGCATTTGCTATGTGCAAAGTCTTGTCTTGGAAAGAAACAGACAGAACTGCAAATGAATAAAAAGGTCACATATCCTTTCAGTGAACCCAGTGAATGGCCCTTTTTGGGGTGTTAATCAAAGTTAGTTGAATATTTATATTCAACTAATAGATGCCTGAAATAAATAGAGAATATGGTCAGGCTTTAAAAATTTTTATTATACAGAGATTTCATTTTTAGTGGGTTTTGATCTGATGTGCAGCAGAGAACTATGAGTGCTTAGAACAGGACAATGTGATCAGAATGGGACTGGAATTATGGGATACTCCCCAGAGCTTGGATCTTTTCTACCTAGATCTATCTGCCTGGTGTACAGGCTGCCAACTGAACCCATGTATCTTCTAGGAAACAGAATGGCCAGATGGGCCAAAGGATTGTGTCTGTTCTTGCCATGAAGGCAATCCTGACCCCAAGCTGAAAAAGAACAGAAGGAGAGGTTGCAGCCATTGTAGCAGCAAGGTAAGCTGGGTGAGAAAGGAAGCAAATGGGGTGGGGGTAGGCTTAGAAGTGGGGTGGGGGTGGGGCAGAGGCGGCATTGGTCACTGGTGCATCTGAGCTCAGGCCTGACTGAAGCCCATCCTCCATCCCTCAGCCTGAGCCTTTCAGATAGTTTCCTCATCTCTACAATGAGATTGGACTAGGTGGCCTCCAACATCCCTTCCAGTACTACTATGCAATGTCTGTGGGCTTATAATATCTGAAGTAAATTCCTGTCTTCTTACCTTGCTTGAACTACTCAGGATTTGGAACTGGTTAGTTACTTGTATAAGTCTAATTTGCTTTAGTATCCTGGTGCCTTTCTGTCTGACTTTCAGCTAAAACCTGCTATTTTCTCTATTAGCCTGTGAGCTCCTTCAAGAGTAGGGACTGTCTTGCTTTTCTCCTTGTATCTCCATCACTTAGCAGAGTATTTGACACATAGTAAGTGCTTAACAAATGCTTTTTCCTTCATTCATTTACACAGTAGCTTAATTCATCAAAAGACTTTATAAATCCAACTTTTAGAAATAGAATCTTAGTTTGAATTCATTCACCAAGCATTCGTTAAGTCCCTCGGTAGCTTGGGGGAGTCCTCATGTAAAAGGCAGTACTTAATCTAAGCCTTGAAGGAAGCTAGGGATTCTGTAAGTTGGAGGTGAAAAGAGAGTACCTTCCAGACATGGGGGACAGCTTATGGGAAGATGTCAAATGTATGAGCATTAGCGTATGTGAATGAATAACTGATAGTGAGTCAGATTGTGAAGTGCTTTAAATGCGAAAAGAATCTGCCTGTTTTCATGAAGGAAAGAGGGAACAGTTTTGAGAGATCTTGTAGAAGTAGAAATGACAAGACATGGCAGCTAATTGGATATGAGCTGAGAGTAGAAAGAATTAAGGATGGGGGCGGCTAGGTGGTAAGGTGAGTAGAGCATCGGGCCCTGGAGTCAGAAGGACCTGAGTTCGGATCCAGCCTCAGACACTTAATGCACACACAAACAACCTAGCTGTGTGACTTGGGCAAGTTACTTAATCCCAATTGCCCTCCAAAACAAAACAAAACAAAATGATTTAATCCTGAGAGAGCTGTTGAACTTGGAAAATATTAACCAACAAATGTATTAAATGCTTATTTAAAAAAAAAACAAAGAATTAAGGATGCCTTTGAATTCTGAACCTGGATAGATGGAAGAAAGGGTGGTGGTGTTCTCAACATAAAAATACAAGTTAGGGAAAAGGGAGGATTTAGCAGTAAATTTAGTGAGTTGTGTTTTGGACATGCTAAGTTTGAGTAGAAATGGAGCTCTGAAGAGAACTGAAGGCTACATAGAGTTCAGTGGGAGTTACTTGCTTAGTGGTGATAGTTGGGAGCTGCTAAGGTCACTCTTTAGAGTCCTGGAGAGAAAAGGGAAGACACCTAGGACAGTTTAGGAGACCTAAAAAGAGGGACCCTGGAGGGAACATTAACTGAAAGCTGGCAGAAGGGAAGAGTGTTGAGGAAGAGGGGGATGATCAGCACTGCCAAATACTGCAGTGAGGGTAAGAAGAATCAGGATTTAGAACAGATCATCAGATGTGGCACTGGAGTTTTGGAAACCTTAGAACATGGTCAGTTGATAAATGCTGGATTGCAAGGGTTTAAAAAATGGATAAGATGTGGATTCAACAAGCATAGACGTACTTAAAAAAAAATAATGGGGTAGCTAGGTGGTGCAGTGAAGAGAGCACCAGCCCTGGAGTTAGGAGGAGCTAGGTTCAAATCCAAGACACTTACTAGCTGTGTGTGACCTTGGGTAAGTCAACCCCAATTGCCATGCCTCCCCTCCTCCAAAAAACACACACAAAATTAATAGGTATTTCTTTTTTTTGAGTTTGACTATAAAAGGGGAAAGAGTTGTGATAAGATCAAGAAGTTTTTTCAAAGAATTTGGGGGACATTTGTAAGCAGCTGGAAAGGAGGCAGTAGATAGAAAAAATTTCAAAATAGACAAGATGATTTTGGGGGACAGGATACCATTAATATGAAATAAAATCAAGGACACAGGCAGATATATTGTTCTATAAGGAGAAACACCTCTTCAGAGACTGGAGCAAAGGGTGAAAGAATGGAGGCTGAATAGCAAAAGGTTTAGGGAACTTACAGCTTTTTCTTTTTGGAGCGGGGAGAGTTTACAGCTTTTTAAAGGGAATCTTGCAGCCCTATTCAAAATTGATGCATTCATATATTTTAAAAAATATTTGTTAATCTTTTTTTTTATATCACTTACATATGCTAATGTAACCATCCTCAATCCCCTCCCAGAGAGTTGTCCCTTATAACAAAAAATTTAAAAGGTTCAGCAAAATTAATATATGAAAAAAGTCTGACTTTACCACTTCTCCACAAAGAAGGGAGGCCAAGGCTGGGGTGGGACAGGTGAACAGTGCTTTCTTATCTCTCTTGTTTTGGACCAAGCTTGGTTCTTATAATCAGATTTTTTTTTCTGTATGGTTTTCTTTCTTTTTTAAAATTTTAATTTTTTTGTTACATTTTAAGTTCTAAACTAACTATATATGTAAAACCATATAATGCATACTTTGTGTTTATTAGTTCTTTCTCTGGGCATTGATAGCATCTTTCTTCATAGGTCCTTTGTAATTGACTTAAGTATTTATAATACTGAGAGTAACTTAGTTGTTCACAGTTAATCTTTGAACAAAAAGCTGTTACTATATACAATGTTCTCTTCACTCTGCTCATTTTTCTCTATCATGTCATGCAAGTTTTTCCTTCTTTCTCTCAAATCAGTCTCTTGATCATTCCTTACAGCACCTTACAGTCATCTATCTATTCTATCACAATCTATACCCCAACTTACTTAGCCATTCCCCAGTTCATGGACATCTTCTCTATTTCCAGCTCTTTGATACTACAAAGAGAGCTGCTGTAAATATCTCAGAACACAGAGGTTCTCTTCCTTTTTCCATAATTACCTTGGGAAGCAAATAGTGATACGTTGGGTTACACAGTTTTATAGCTCTTTGGGCATCATTCCAGATTGCTTTCCAAAATGGTCAGATCAGTTCACAGTTCCACTGATAGTGTATGGGGACACACACACACGTTTGAGATATGAGACCTGTATCTGAGAAAGTATAAATTTTCCCCCCAAATTTTTGCTTTTCTTCTAATCTTGGCTACATTGGTTTTATTTCTTACAAAAACTTAAATTTAGCATAACCAAATTTTCCATCTTATGTCTCATAATACTTTCTATCTCTTGTTTATTCATATATTCTAGTCCGATCTATAAGTCTGATAGGTAATATATTCCACATTCTTCTAGTTTGCTTATGATATCTCCCTTTATATTGAGGTCATGTATTCGTTTTGACCTTAACTTGGTAATGGTGTAAGTTACTGGTCTATACCCAGTTTCTGCCAGGTTGCTTTCCAGTTTTCCCAGCAATAGTGAATTCTTATGCCCAGAGCTTAAATCTTTTACACTTATCAAGCACAAAGTTACTATAGTCCTTTACTACTGTGTATTGGATGTATACTCTGTTCCACTGATCCACCTTTCTGTGTCTTAGCCTGTACCAGATAATTTTGATAATTACAGCTTTATAATACACTTCAAGATCTGGTTCTGCTAAACCTCCTTTCTTTATATTTGTTTTCATTAATTTCTTTGATATATTTTTTTTTTTTGGGAGGGCAATTGGGGTTAAGTAACTTGCCCAAGGTCACATGGCTAGGTTTTTGTTTGTGTGTGCGTTAAGTGTCTAAGGTCAGATCCGAACTCAGGTCCTTCTGACTCCAGGGCTGGCGCTCTACTCACTGCACCACCTAGCCACCCCTAATTTCTTTGATATTCTTAAACTTTTATTCTTTGAAATGAATTTTATTTTTTCTACCTCAATAAAATAATTTTCTGGTAATTTAATTGGAATAGCATGAAATAAGTAGATTAATTTAGATAGAATTGTTAGATTAGTTTCAGTAGAATTTTCACTTTTATTATTTTGGCTCTGCCTACCTATGAATAATTAATATTTCTCCATTTATTTAAATCTGACTTCATTTGCATAAAAAGTGTCTTATAATTGTGTTCATGTAGTTCCTGGGTTTGTCTCAGCAGGTATACTTCCAGGTAGTTCATGCTATCTGTGGTTATTTTAAATGGAATATCTCTAACTATCTTCTTGCAAGGCTTTGTTGGTGATGTATAGAAATGCTGATGATTTATTTTTATGTGAATTCATTTTATATCCTGCTGCTTTGATAAAGTTATTATTTCCTAGCTTTTTATTTGAATCTCTAAGATTTTCCAAGTATATCATCATGCCATCTACAAAAAGAGAGTTTTATTACTTCATTGGCCAGTCGTATTCCCAATTACTTTTTCTTCTCTTATTGCAATTGCTAGCATTTCTATTAACATTGGTGATAACGGCATCCTTGTTTCACTTCTGATCTTACTGGCTATCTAGTGTATCCCTGTTATAAATAATATTTGCTGATGCTTATCATTTCAAGGAAAAAAATCCATTTTTGCCTATGCTTTCTTTTTGTCTTTTGAGGCAAAAAAAAGTGACTTGCCCAGGTTCACACAGTTAGTGTCTGAGGCTGGATTTGAACTCAGGTACTCCTGATTCTAAGACTGGTGCTCTATCTACTATAGTACCTATACCTGTGCTTTCAGGTGTTTTTAGTAAGAATGAGTGTTGTATTTTGTTGGAAGCTTTTTCTACCTCTATAGACATAATCGTAATTTTTGTTACTTTTGTTATTTATATGATCAATTATGTTAATTTCCCTTATGTTAAACCTTCCCTGCATTCTTGATATAAATCCCATTTGGTCACAATGTATAATCTTTAAGATATACTGTTGTAGTCTCCTAGCTAGTATTTAGGACTCTTATATCCATATTCATTAGTAAAATTGATCTGTAATTTTCTTTCTCTGCTTTTGCTCTTCCTGGTTTAGGTGTCATCACTGTATTTGTTTCATAAAAGGAGTTTGGTAGGACTTACTTGGCTGTTACTCCAAATAATTTGTTTATTGGAATTGGTTGATCTTTAAGTGTTTAGTAGAAATAACAAAATCCAGCTAGTACTGATGCTTTTTTCCTTAGGAATCTCATTTATGGCCTGCTCAATTTTTTTTTCTTCTAAAATAGGCCTATTCAAATATTCTCTTTTCTGTTAACTTAGGCAGTTTATAATTTTTGAGTATTCTTCCATCTCACTTAAATTGTTAAATTTATTGGCAAAGTAATTCCTAATAATTGCTTTGATTGTATGGTTAGTGAAGCAAAGGGGCGTTTTTTGTAAGGAAAGTGTGTGATGGGTGTGGGGAGGGGGTTAATAGAAGAACAGGGTATAGTTGCTCCAACAGGATTTGGATTTTGGATTATAGGATCACGTGTTTTCTCTAATTGCCCACTTATTTTGGGGAGATGCTGGGCTCTAAAATGGTATTAATTTTTTAGTCCTTGGGATTTCTTCCCTCATTGAGTCCCAATTCATGACTCAGAATCATCCCTACAGGTGTGTGAAAGCAAGGCCTGCAAAAGTAAGGAGCCCCATGAGCTGCTGGGTGCGAGCCCTCCTCCTGAGGCCAAAGAGGCCGGACAAGGCAGGGAGACAGGGGAGGAAGAGGCCCTGGATGAGCAAGATAGCAGAGCCCCTGGAGCAGCCAGAACAGGGGAGATGCCTGCTTCAGGTAAAGACATAAGCCTTTATATCCTTCCACCCCACCCTCTTTCCCTTATCTCCTCACATCTGCAAAACAGTTTGTTGCTTCAAGCTGCTGCTCTCACACAAATACAACCTCACGCTGGTTTTTCTTGTCACTTCACACCTTATAGAGCACTTGAGTGATTTGAAGCCCTGACCCAGCTATTTCCTACCCAGTACTCCAGGCTCTCTTGCCTATCCCCTAGTCTTCTTATGCAAACCTAAGGAAAAGGACTTAATCCAGCTTTATTTGTAGGAGTTTCATGATCTTCAAATAATCTGAGAGGAGCACACTGTGGCGCTTAAAAATTCATAATGCTGCTTCCCTCCCATCCCCCTTATCTCTGCCCAGCTGACTTTCTCATTCCTTATATCTACCCTATGTTTCTCAGCAGGATTGGAAATGGGAGGAACATCACTGTCCCTTAGAGAAGGAAACCCCACAGAAAAAGCCCCCTTGGATGTCCCAGCACTTTGCTCACCAGAGAGCCCTCAACGTTCCCCTAAAACTGGACTTGTGCCCAATTCAATCAGAAGCCAAGCTGGAACTGAAGCAGTCCATAGCTCATCCCCCACACTGCAAACCTTGAGTGAAGTCCAGCAGGCAGGAATTGTGTCAGGTTCTGGGAAAGCATTTGCTGCTGCTGGGTGCCCTGCCTCCAGTCTGAGCCCTATGCCTTCTAATACTACAGATGTTGGGAAAGGATGGGGCTCTGGACAAGGGAAACCAGACATTCCAAATAGCTGGCTGCACCCTGGCAGGAAATTTGACATTAAGACGGCAAGCAGGATTCCAACCATCCTTGAATCCCCCCCACCAGTAACTACCACTTCAGGGGCTGTTCATAGAATCCCTGTTGGAGGTCCATCCAAAGAGGACAGTGGCCTGCACGGTAGGGGACCTGATGGAGAGCAACAGCTAAAAGCTTCAGAGGCTACAGTATGTGCCAACAACAGCAAGGTCAGCTCCACTGGGGAAAAGGTTGTCCTTTGGACAAGGTAGGCATGATAAAACATTGGGGATTGGGGAGTTACGTTAGGGTCTCTGTGGCTATCTTGGTTATCTGTGTTACAGGGAGGCTGACCGAGTGATCTTGACCATGTGCCAGGAACGAGGGGCACAGCCTCAGACTTTCAGCACTATCTCACAACAATTGGGCAAT
The DNA here is from genome assembly GCA_011680675.1 of Gymnobelideus leadbeateri. Classification (NCBI taxonomy): domain Eukaryota; kingdom Metazoa; phylum Chordata; class Mammalia; order Diprotodontia; family Petauridae; genus Gymnobelideus; species Gymnobelideus leadbeateri. The sequence goes on along the minus strand of WOXC01004225.1, from coordinate 703,695 downwards.
AAGACTCCTGGAGAGGTAAATGGGGGTTTTGAGACATAGATTGACAAGAGGAAGTTCACAATGTTTTTAAGGAAACTCTGGGTTCTCAGTTGTTTTTCTATGTGGTTTTCCTAAAGTAAAGCATGTATATAATTTTATGAGGAGTGTGGGCACTCAAAATGTCTCATCATATATGGGTATGTGGGAGGTGGGGAGTAGAGCCATGATTAAAGGCCAAGAAGAGGAAATAATAGAAATCCCACTTCCCACTCTTAGTGGGCTTTGGGTTCCCAAGACAGTAGGACAGAATAAAAAGGGTAAATTTGGACCAACAGGAAGTTGGGAAGTGTGACGGTTCCAGGTTCTATTTCTCTGAAAGGCCAGTCTTGGGAGAAAAAAAAAAGCTGCGTTCCATCTCCACATCAGGAGACAGGATGGAGACAGAACAAGACAAAATAGAAGAGCAAGAATTGAGCACTGAGGGAGGCCTTCTAGGGGAGTGACAACTGAGAAAACAATGGAGGACTGACTAGAGATTAGATATTAGTGGGGCAGAAGACAAGGATTCAAGGCCCAGCTATGCCCCTTCCTAGGTGTATGATATATGCAATCTTCAGCTCCCTTAACTGGTTGTGCTTTCTGAACTGTAATGTCAGCTGCTTTTGTCAGGAGTGGGGATTTTAGTCACAAAGCATAGTCATAGTCATGAAAAGACACTCCCTTTGTCCTCCCACAGGTCTCACACCGGTTCAGGGAACTGATGCAGCTCTTCCACACAGCCTGTGAGGCCAGCTCTGAGGATGAGGATGATGCTACCAGCACTAGTAACACTGACCAACTCTCTGACCGGGGGGACCTTCTGTCTGAAGAGGAGCCAGACGAATGAAATTCTGGAGAGACACAGGTGGTGTTTGTACAGGACCAAACCCATCCGTGGCACCTTGCTAGGAGAGATAGGGCTACCCTAGGAAGACACACTCCCTTCCTGGATCCCCATTATGGTCATTTTGGGCTCAATTTACAAGGCTGGAGGAAGCAGTGAGTCCAAGAAAAGGAGAGAAATCAGACTGGGAAGGGGATGGGCCCTGGGGCTCAGCCTTCTTAATATTTGAAAGACAGACCTGTTATGAAGGCTGCACTGACCTGATTTGTAAATACTGTACCTGAGAGCCTTTCTCCCCTCTACTTTCCATGTTACGTATTTATTGTTTTGTGATCCAATCACTATCTTTCTAAAGCAGAATAAACAAGCCCCGTTGGTGTAACTGACCAGCCCCAAGACAGAAACTGCTGTACCCAGCAATCATGTTTATTGAAAACTATTTTATTTTTCCCTCTCTGGGCTGCGCAGTCCATGAAAGGGGCTCAGTTTATGAGGCTGTCTCCGTCTTTGTAACACTGGGCCAGGTTGTGCAGCTCCTGTATGGTTTCTTCCATGTCATCCTGTTCCACTCCTGCTGCCAGAAAACTGGCCCAGCGTCTCAAGTCAAGGTTGGCCAGTTCTCCAGCCAGGCGACCCAAGGCCCGATGCAGCAGTGAGGAGGAGCATAGTGTAGCCAGCACAGGGATAGTCTCCACTACTGTGGGTGGGACAGTGGAGTCAAAAATAAAAGAACCCAAGCTGCCCCTCCCTCATTAAGAGGAAGGAAGAGCTCTGAGGGATGGGGCAACCCCAGACAAAATGTGAAGTGAGACTGGGCAGCTAGGTGGTGCAGTGAATAGAGCATCAGTCCTGGAGTCAGGAGGCCCAGAGTTCAAATCCAGCCTCAGACACTTGCCACACTTACTAGTTGTGTGACTTTGGGCAAGTCACTTAACCCCAACTGCCCTCCAAAAAGCAAAAAAAAAAAAAAAAAATGTGAAGTGAGAGTTATCTTTTTTCTCTGCCCTTTTCCTAGTTGATGGCTACCTTCTCCCTCCCTACCCATGGAAGAGAGAATTCATTCTAATAGGACAGAGCCTTAACTATGTTGTGGTGGTGTTTAAGATGTCATTCAACTGGGAAGGGGCAGGTGGCCTTTGGAGTGAGGTGTTCATCTCTGTCCCATTTCTTACCGGTCCCATTGTGGGTGCCATCCAGAATCAAACCCTGCTGGTTGAGTCGTGAGGAGAAGAATCGTGGGTATGGAGGTACTACCCTGTACGGACTCAGCAACAACTGGGAGGAGCTGGGGAGAAATGGTTTTGGTTTTTTTTTTTCTTTCTGTGCAAAAAGTCTTTTTACACAAGCTTATGACTCAGTATTTACTTAGGTTGGACTATAATAAAATATATGCTAGGCAAAGTGATGATGGGGCACAGGGTTAAAAGACCTAGTTTAGGGGCAGCTAGGTGGCGCAGTGAGTAAGAGTGCTGGCCCCAGAGTCGGATGACCCAGGATTGGTCCTGGCCTCAGAAAATGAGCACCCACACAAAAATAATGACTGGCAGTGTAATCCTGAGCAAGTTACTTAACCCAATTGCTTAAAAAAAAAAAAAAGACTTAGTTTACAGGGTCCTTGAACATCACAGCTGCAAGGAACCTTAGAGATCATCATGGCCAAATGCCTTGTTATGCACGTGCAGAAGAATCTAAGGCACAGAGAACGGTGTGACTTGGGATGAAATTGACAAAGGGAGAAGTGAGGGAGCAGGTTAAAGTTTAGAAATTATTTGGGGAAGGAAAGAATGGGAATTTGACATACCTCAAAACCCCAGGTTGCAGCTGCTGTAAATACTGGGCCAGCACTTCCTCTCCACTGGAGCAGGCATGGAGTGGGGTACTTGGTGATGTGCCTGGGGAGAGCTGACTGCCCAATGAAACACAGAAACTACAGTTATCCAGAAGGAGTTAAATAGGGAAAGGGGGGCCCTGGTGCCCCGCCACCCTAACCTGACCTTGAGGATGGCTGGAGAAGGGTTATACTGTTCTCCAGCAAGCTGCTATGCATAAATGATGGGAGGGCATCCTATCCTTTACCTGCTCTGCCGTGTTTTGTCCACGCCTCGAAGCACCACAGACTGTGCAAAGCAGCGGGTGCCACTTGGTTCCCCACATGCAGAAAGTGGAGTCCAGGGTATGGTCCCTCCAAACTGGGCCAATGTATCTGGAAGGGAATGGCCAGGAGCCACTGGGAAGGGGATGGAGGCTCCAGCTGTAACCACCTGAAAGTGGAGAAGAAAATCAGCTTATGAGTCCCTTGATTTTCTACTTGCTAATCACTTCTAGATTTCCCCATTGGGTTTCCACACCTTTCTCCCAGAGAAGCTCAGCATGTCAGCCAGATGCATCATGGAAATTGGGGAGGAACACAGTCGATAGGGGACAGTGATTGTATCTAGGGCTGTAGCCAGAAGGGCACTGCTGTGGTAGGGCAGTGTGACCTGAAGAAAGGAAAAGGAATAATTAGAGGAGCTTGGCTACTAGAGTCTGGTGAAGGTAAATGTCAAGTATCCTGGGTAATGGTGGTAGGGGGAGGGAAACTAGCTAGGCAGAGCTAAGTATGATGAATAGGATCTGGTATGCTCTATCTTCAGCCTGTGGCCTAGGATTCCCCCTTTCCCCAGACACAAACAAGCTGGCTCCTGAACACAAAGACTTACATCATAACGTAAATGTGGAAAAGTGACTGGGGGCTCAGGTCGAAGCCCTAGGCCACCCCCAAGGGACAGTGGACAGACAAGTGAGCTGTGAGCAGCCATGTTCACAAGGCCTAGGGCTGTGTTGAAGAGACGATAGAAGTTTTTCTGGGGCTCCTAGTGGAAGAAAGGAAAGGATGGTGCTAACAGCATCTTTTTCACCTCTCATGCTGTTCTTGTTCCCCCCTCCTCATTACAGACTGAAATTCAGGGAGCAAAGTAATAGTGCCACTTACCCCTAGGGTATAGGGGCCAGGGAGCAGGCCCCAAGTCAGGATTCCCCGTCCAGCATACTCATCCTGAAGCAATTCTGTTGCTTTAGCTCCTAGGCCAGAGAAGCCATCATGAAGGTCACATAGGATTTGGAAACCCTTGATAAAGAAGAAAAATTAATGACCAATGGAAAAGACATAGACCATCCCTTGTGCCCACTTAGCCCCTCAGATACCTGCAAGTAGTCACACTCTTCCACATAGAAGTGTAGTCTGTCCTCAAGCTCTTCCAGGTAGGTAGGCTCCCTTAAGAGGCTTTCACCTTGGCCAAAGCCCTCTAGACGGCCTGCCTCCCTACCAAACACAAACCCCGTGACTCAGCAAGAGCTATTCCAGCCATAGGTGGGAATTTAGGCAAACTTCCACCAGCCCACAGGGCCCTCATACCCATCATGGTTGTACTTCTGAATAATACAGATACTTCTGGGGTGTAGCTGTACATGAAGGAAGTCAGACCAGACCTTGATGCTGCCCTCAGGAGGGATTAGTGATTTAGGGATGGGGGGAAAGGCTTTGGTAAGTGGTGGAATACCTGTGGAGAAAAGGTGAAGGAGTCAGGCTTTGTACCATGCTTTGGGGTCTGATTGTCCAGTTTACTTCTCCCTCTACCAAAGGCCTTACCTTTACCATTGGGAAATGCTTGGACCCTCCAGACGCCATCGCTACTCATCACTCCCTAAGAGAAGTAACAAAATCCACACTTAACCCCATTTATCCTAGGGCAGAGTTGGCTTACCAGAAAAAGCCTTAGTGTGTCTTGCTTTCTAAAATTATCGAAAGGAGTTCATTTATAACCAAAGAAAAGATCACCCATTAATGTAGAACACTTTCTCGAAAACCTTTGGACACCAACAAAAGGGTGGACAGTAAGGTAAAATAATCCAAATCACTTTTTGGTAACTAAGGATGCTTCCTTTGCTTCTAATGGGTCAAGCTGTATACAGTCTTGGGCTATATGGGTTGCTGAAGTGGTACAAACAAGAAGTCAGACCACTATAATGTAGGCACTGTTTTTGATATAGGAATGCTGGGACTCGGACCTCTCACCTCTGCACTCAGAAGGTTTTGTAGGAAGGGGTTCTTGGCTTGTAGTTCTTCTTTGTGGGTTGTGAGTTTACCTTGCCTGAAATAAAGATTGGCCCCAGGGCCAATGGTCCTGAAACTCCTCTTTTTAGGGCTGCAGTCCCCTAACCTGCCCACCTCCCTTTTCTCATCCCTCACCAAGCAATAGCAGCATCCAGGTGTTTGTCTTGGTATAGTCCACCTTCTTGTTTCAGGGAGTTCAGGCTGCCTGTGGGGAGAGAAGGGCAGAGGTACACAGAAGCTAAGAGTAGTCTAGGTGCCTTCTCCCACATGAGTTTCACTCCAGACCTCTTTTCCCCATCTAACTGCTTGAGGAATCTTTCTCAGATAGGTGGTTTAGTGGAACAAACACTCAAGTAGAAAGAGCTCCAACCTTGCCATCTGTTAGCTGTGCAGCTATAACAAGTGACCTGTGTTGGGGTGTTTGTGAATAGCCAATAAGCTAAACCAGTATGGGTGTTCTGAGGTAGCTGTAACTGCAGCTCACAAGCAATTCTGTGCACACCTTAGAGTAGTCACTAAACTTCTATGTGCCTCATCTTCACCTACAGAAGGGGTGCCACACAGTGTCAGAGGGATTGGGGTGGGGGAGGTGCTGCTTTATTACGAAAAAGAAAATTCTTAAAGCACTCGATAGGTGTATGACCATTTTGTATTGGCAGAGTAGGGTAGTGGAAAGCACTCAAGATCAGGTGATCCATGATATTGGGCAAGTCGCTTCCTCTGCATCTAAGTTCACAAAAAGAGGCAGCAGGATCTCTATGGTCCTTCCTGCCTCTAAATGACCATACTGATACTCTTTAGCTGTTGGCCAATTATGCCCTGGTATGCATGATACTTATGGGTCATCTGCAGATAACAGTGAAGACTTTTTTTTTAAACCTAAGATTGTAAAGGGACCTGAACAAAAATGATCTCTACAATTTCCACCACTGCCCCTGTATTTGTGTGGTGGGGCCAAGTAGAACAAATCTGGTCTTTCTCCCATATAACACTCTTCAGATGCTTGAATATGTCTATCATATCCCATCGAAGTCTGCTCTTCTTTAGGCTAAATAAATGCCAGTTCCTTCACCTGATCCTTCTATAGCATGACCTTGATACTCCACCATCCTGGTTGCTATCTTCTGGACACTGGATTAGGTTAGAGTACATTAGCACTATCACCTTCCTGCTGGACCTTATATGACTCTCAATTCAACTTCAGGGTCAAATTATCTTTTGGGAGTGACATCACTGTTGGCTCACTGAGCTACAATCCACCAAAACCCTTTGGTGAAACTTTTCTTATATTTTACTTATGAAGCTGTTTTAAACTTAGGAACTTTAACATTTATCCCTATTAAATTTCATTTTAGATTCAACCCATTTCAGATTGTCAAAAATTTTTAAATTAGTATTGATGTATTTAGTTTTGATAACAAGTTTCCAACAAACCCAGGAATCCCCATCTACTAAGGAAATTCCCCCTGGAACAGAGAAGAAAAAAAAAATCTAATAGTGTGTTGGATTGATCTTTTGGAATCTTGGATATATCTTCTAGTGTGTTGGCCATCCCTCCCAGCTTTGTGCAGATTCACATATTTTTCAAGTACCATCTGTGCCCTGATCCATGTCATCAAAAATAAAAAAAAAGTATAACACAGCTATCCACTTTCTAAAATGACAGCACTTGGCTTCTGGCCAACCAGTTTCATATCCACCTAAATGGACTATCATTTAGCTCACATTTCTTAATCTTTTTTCACAAGAATTACATTAATTGAATGGTATTTATGAAATACCTACAGGCACGAGAAAATTTGTTAAATACTTTGCTAAAGCCTACAGCATCCCCTTGATTGATCAGATTAGTAACTCAAAAAGTGAAAGGAAATTAGTCTGGCATGACCTGTTCTTCAAAAAACCATACTGGCTCTTGGTGATGACATTTTTTCCCCCAGTCAATAATGCATCCTAGAATTTGTGCAGCAATTAATATCAAGTTCACTGATCTGTCATATGCAGGCTCCATTCTCCTCCCTTTTTTGAATATCAGGACAACTGTTGTTGCCCTTCTCCAGATGCCATAGCCAGCTATAGACCCAAAGAGGTCAAAGAACAATCCCATATATGCCAAAATATTAATAGAATGTTTTGTGGCATCAAAGAATGGGAGACAAAGGGGCTCTTCTTTGAGGGAATGGCTTAACAAATTATGGTTCATTAATGTATTACTGCTGTATGGGAAACAAATATGGAGAATTCAGAGATGCGTGGAAAGATGAGTGATTTCACTCATCCCACCAACTTTTAATAATATCTATAAGGTCAAAATAGTTCTCTTGCACGAGAAATCTCCAGTTCACCTTGCCTTTAACCCTTTCAGTTCAGTTGTTTTTCAGTCATGTCCAACTCTTCATGACCCCATTAGGGGTTTTCTTGGCAAAGATACTGAAGTAGTTTGTTATTTCCTTCTCCAGCTCATTTTAAAGATGAGGAAACTGCAGCAAACAGGGTTAAGTGACTTGCTCAGGGTCATACTGTTAGTATCTGAGGCAAGATTTGAACTCAGAAAGATAAGTTCTCCTGACTCTAGGCCTGGCACTCTAATTCACTTCACCACTCAGCTGCCCCTTGCCTTTTATACATACTTTGTGTATTTGCATATCAACATCTGAAGCCTTGGGTTTTATTGATGACTCCTCTTTTGGATGTTATCTTCTACAAATTCATGTATGTATCTATACTATATATATCCTAGAAGTTTTTTCCTCCCTCTTTTTAATTAAAAGATTAAATTAGGGGTGGCTAGGTGGCACAGTGAGTATAACGGTCCTGGAGTCAGAAGGACCTGAGTTCGGATCTGGCCTCTTAATGCACACAAAAACCTAGCCATGTGACCTTGGGCAAGTTACTTCACCCCAATTGCCCTCCAAAAAGCAAAAAAAAAAAAAAAAGATTAAATTTAAATTAAATTAAAAGATTAAGTTAAAGATTGGTTAAATTGGGAAGACTCTAAACAAATAAATTTTTACCAGCTCTCACTGCATACATTTCATTCCTGAACAAGGATCCATCATTTCTATATTTTAGATGTCTATTTCTTTATCTTATAAATATATTCTATATGTATTATATACATATTATTATATGTGTATGTATACACACACAAACACATTCTTGGACTCATTTTGTTCACCGTCACCCCCACCCCCCAAATCTGCCTTTCTTTGGAAAACCATGCCTTTGATTGGTAGCCATAGTTTAAAACAAACGAACCAAAAACCTCTCTGTGTGCTCCTAAAGTCTTTTGTTTCTTTTTACTTATAATCTTTAGCAGGGATTTCCAAGTTCCACTTGGCAATATCACATAGGTCTATGTGAATCATCACTAGTGGGTATTAATCATATGGTTTGATGAGTCTTAAGACATTCTCTGCCACATTCTGAATAACCAAGGAATAACTAGGAAACTTTTTCAATTGTTGGTTCAATGAGTAGCTATCTCTAAACCCTTCAGACTGGGTACCAGTGCTACTTACTCCTGTCAACTTTCTCTAACTCTTATTAGATAATCTCATCTGCCAGCAGCTGTAAGTTGGTTGTTTTTTTTTTTTTTTTGGTTGGTTGGTTGTTTTTTTCATAATCTTTAATTCCTTGGAGGACCAGCAGCATCTTCCTCTTTGGATGATCCAGTTCTCTCTTTAAGAAGAATTTCACATCTGTTACTTCCAAGCTTGTAGGTTTTCTTCCCTTTTACCTGTGTCATTCTTTCATTCTTCAATTTCTTGATACAGGTCAAGATTTCTCTCCAGAGCCTTTTTTCTTTCTTTGTCTTGCATATTAAACCCACCCCTCATCCCTTCCTGGTTTGTTTGTTTTTTTAAATTTTAAAGGAATACTTTATTCTCCCTGACAGTTCACAAAATGAAGAGTTGTTCCTCAAGCTCTCTTGCCTTCTCTTTTAGGAAGTAGGCAGGCCAGCACTGTAAGCTTAAACAGTAATTCAAAAAAGGTTCACTCTACTTAGATCAATGAAAAATTCTCCCTGATCTGTAAGCTTTCTGAAATAAAAGATGTTTGTGTCATCTAAAGAAGTCTGAAAAGCAAGGTGGCTAGAAGGGGTAGGGTGGGGGGGGTCTGCACAGAAAAACCTGTTTGTGACATAATTGCTAGAAAATGGGAACCAGTTTGAAATTCAATCGGAGAACATAAGACTTTGGAAAGACCTAATGGATCACCTTAGCTAGTCCATGCCTTCATTTTGCAGCTGAAGAAACTGAGGCCCAGAGAAGGAAAGGACCTTGTCCAGGTCTCACAGCGAGTTCGTGGAAGGACTGGAGCTCCATGGCCCTCCTAGGAGCCTGGCTTCCCACACTACAAAGAAGCATTCCGTGGGCCCGCAGAAAGAAGGCTCGAAGGTGCCTTGGGGCGCAGAGCCCTATCCCCACCCTCGGTCTGGGGGCACAGCTCACCCTTCAGGTCCATGAGGATGAGGCGGGGCGTGTAGGTCTCCTGGCCATGCAGGGTCTGGCCTGCCCGGTACAAGACATCGGGGCACAGCTCTCCGGGCAGGTCCTTGGCTCCAGCAGAGCGGCCCAACACGGCATCCTGTGGGGGACGGGGTTTGCTGGGGCCGGTGCAGGCGCAGGCCGAGCCGGCTGGGGCAGGGGGGCCGCAGAGATCGGAGTCTGGCGATCCCGTCAGCGGCAAAGGGGTGGGGGACTGGGGGGGCGGGTAGGGCTCACCTGCTGGTTCCACCAGTGTGCCCCCACGAAGCCGGCGAAGTGTCCGAGTTGCAACGTGAGCACTTCCCGGGCCGCGCCTGCCATCCCGCTCCGCCCGCTCCTCCCCAGCAGCCTCCCAAGCCCACCCGCCGCTCCGCGCCGATTGGCCTGCTGTTTCCGGAGGTGGGGCTGGTCCCGCCTCGCCCCATTGGCCCACACCCCTATCCCTCCCCCTTAAAGCAACGATTCGTTGCTCTCGCGAACTTCCCGCCCACGACTTGCTTCACTGTGGGTCGGTCCCGCCCCTTTCCTGCGCGTGGTTCAATCCGGCTTCCCGAAGAGCCCATTGGTCAGGAGTGAGGCGGAACTCCCTGGTTCTGAGCCAAGGAGGAGAGGTGCACAGCGCAAGCGCAGCTCCGCTCCTGCCCCAAGGCGTTTAGCTTGGAGACCCAGGTATCTCCGGGATTTACGGGGTTGGCCAGACGCCAGGCTTAGCGGCTGATCCTGAAGCTGCTCCAGTCCGAAGGTGCCAATCTGTCCCTTCATCTCTACTGACCTTTAGGGTATCTTCCACCCGGGAAACGCTCACCTGGCCAACACCCCGCCCCCCAACACACCCTTCTCATCCTTGTCCCCGGGGGGAGCCCAGGGCGGCCGGAGCGAGTCAGGAAAAGGAGTCGGAGCCCTGCGCTCCAGCCTCACCTCTGCCTCCTGGCTTCCTTCAGGTCCCAGCTGAAAGCTCACCTTCTGCAAGCCCTCCTTAATCTTAATGCCTTCTTCTGAGGTTATCTCCCATTTACCCTGCTTGCTTTTCTGCGGGGTTTGTGTGTGGAGTAGGAGCTGCTTGCACCTGTAGCATTTAGCACAGTGCCTGGGTTCTTCCAGTAGCACGTGCTTCCAGCCAAGATGATGGAGCTCTCCTTAATTTTTCATTTCGGTCCTCCCTTCGATTCTCCTCTCCAGTCTCCTTAAAGTGCTCTTCCTCCTGGCTAAAGCAAATACTGCCAACCAATAGCCTTTATTCCATTCTCTCCCTTCAGGACCTTGATCCGTGAAAATCATAAAATCCCACAATTAAAAAGCAATTCTGAGGGGCGGCTAGGTGGTGCAGTGAGTAGAGCGCCAGCCCTGGAGTCAGAAGGACCTGAGTTTGGATCCGACCTCATACACAAACAAAAAAACCTAGCCTTGTGACCTTGGGCAAGTTACTTAACTCCAATTGCCCTCCAAAAAGCAATTCAGGGCCCATCTAGTACAGCCTGTACCACCCCCCCCCCCGCAAAAAAAAACCCAAAACAACTCCATTGTGACTCACTGGACAAATAGAGCTTTTGGGAGAATGCACTGCTTCTCAAGGAGGTTCAGTCTACTTTTGAATAGTTTTAAGTGTTAGGGTATTTAGCCCAATATCTAAGACAATTCTTTCCACATTCACCCACTTAGTTTTCCTAAGCAAGAAGTCAGAAAGAGGTGGAAAATAGAAAATAATCTTATAGAAAACAATCAGTGTTGAACTAGCATGTGCCATGCAGAGTTAAGCACTAAGGGAAAAGAAAAACAAAGAACAAAAAAAACCCCAATGCCCACTCTTAAGGAGTTCACTGAAATGCAAGTGATATCAGGCAAACATCTATGTACAAACAAGATATAAACAGGATAAATTGAATAATAATAAACAGGGAAGTCACTAACATTAAGGGGAATCTGGAAATTCTTGCAAAAGATAGGATTTTAGCTGGGGCTTCAAACAATCTGTATGTATTAATAAGTGCCTACTATGTGCTAAGTTCTGGACATACAAAAAGAGGCAAAAGACCATCCCTCAAGGAACATGAGACAACACACAAACAAATAAATACAAAGCAAGCTATATACAGGATAAATAGGAAATGATTAAAAGAGGAAAGGCACTAGAATTGAGAGGGATTTGGAAAGGCTTCCTTTAGAAGTTGAGATTTTAGTTGGGACTTAAAAAACAAGGGAGGTCAACAGTTAGAGCAGAGGAACATTTCAGGCATGGAGGACAGCCAGAGAAAATGCCCACAACTGAGAGATGGAGTGTTTTGTTTGTGGAATAGCCAAGAGTCCAGTGTCATTGGATTAAAAAATACATGTTGGGGGAATAAGATGTAAGAAGCCTGGAAAGGTTATTTAGGGCTTTGGATGTCAAATAGAGCATCTTATATTTGCTTCTGGAGGCAGTAGGGAGCCACTAGAGTTTATCGAGTGGGGCTGATGCAGTTTGGAGTGCTGGGAACCCTGAAATCTAAGGGTACAGGGCAAGTCTGCCTTTAAAGAATTCAATCACCCAAGCTGTCTTTCAGTCAAAGTAGCAAGATTTATTGTGACACTAATAGAGCAGCTAGATTCCTAGAGAATCTGCAATTCCTAATGAATCTGTGCCTTCATGGGGGTAAGATTGATATTTATATACAAAAAAGGAAGAGTCATACCCTTGATCTTGCCATCCATCACCCACAAATATATCAGCTCCATGTTCAAGACTTCTGAAATCCCCTTATCTGACCACAATCTGTGAGCAGGCATTTCAGTACAACTCCACCCTTCCCCTCCCCTAATTGATCCATGGGCAGGAGTTTCAGTCTAGGGTAAAATCCCTGCTCCATTCTTCTCCACACCACCCCCCCCCACCCCCTACCAGGTATTCCCTATCTCTACCCATTCTGGGTTTCCTGTCCCTCAGCCTAGGGTAAACTTCGCACATGTGGGAAATTCATATGTACACTGACCAATCACTGACTGTAGTTTCAGCTTAAGTAACCTGAATATTGAATCTCTTTAAAAACTAGCACACTCTCCATGCCAGCTCACTGTCTGATTTGGTATGCAACCCCGGCAGTCCCATGGCAATAAAATTCACTTCCAATTTTAATTTCGGGGATCTTCTGTCTCGCTCCTTTATGCTCTACAAACTAAATGGTTAGGATATTTGAGGGGAATCAGTATGTTGAAGTTCCCTAGTATGAGGGCAGGAGGTAAGGGAGGAGAGAAAAATTATAAGCCAGGTAGGGTACTCATTAAGGAAGAAAGGAAAGTGACCATAGGGTCTGTAGACAACAGTTACCAGGCTTTTGATTGGATGGTAGGTATGAATAGCATCAACCTCTAAGGAAGAAAAGTTACTGAGTGATGGAGGAAGGTAAAAGACACCAAAAGAGCATGGCAATGGAGAGCTAAGAGTATTTAAATCCTCTGCCTCAACAATGAGCCTAGAAGAATGAGTGAAGGTGCATCTAGTACTGGAGGAGGTGGTCAGGGAAGCTGTGGAAAGCCAGGCTTCAAAAAGAGGCAGTAGATGGAAGGGGTAGGAGAGGGATAGATTTAGGATGAAGGGAAGTTTGTTGTCTGTGTAACAGGTATTCCAGAGGGCACAGCAGAAGGGCTGGGGGCAGTTAGGATGATACTTTGGCATGTAGAGGTTGAGGGGGATTGGATTAAGAAGTTGGGTGATTGGGCTATGGAATATGGTATGGATGATGATATATAGGAGTTCAGAGTCACTGGGATGCGAAGGGTATGAGTAGGTATAAGAATGTTTTTACAGGGTGGAGGGTGCCATCCCTCTACCCTCAAAGGAAAGAAGCAACAGGAGGTGGAAGGCCAGAAGTCGAAGGGAAGGTTGTTCTTCTTTGCACTGGAGGTGCACATTACAGTTAGAATACTGGACTGGCAGCAGGAGGTAGAAGAAGTCTTGTACTGGTACAGATGGAAGTGTTTGTTTCGGGGGCCTATGAAAGAACCCTGGCCTAATTCTTAGTGACCTTTCCTTATGGGACATATTACACCCCCCAGGAGATGGAAAGGTCATGGCTCTAGGCCACTGGAAGGTTAGAAGGAAGTTAGAAACTCCAGGATGGGGAAATGAGGAGAGAGAGAATTGTGTGTATATATACATATATACCCATTATTAATCATAGTTGCTCTTATTCTGCTATCTTTAAGCCTCTTGCTCTGTTATTTCTTGTTTCTTTGTCACTTGCCTATATATACATACACACATATATTCTAATTAAATATTCTAAAGAAATTGCCTTGGGTCTTTCTTGGAGTGCCAAGCATTCTGTTTACGTGAATCCTGAACCTCCTTAATTGGACAGGCTGTAACTGTGTAAAATGTTCTTTTGGTTCTGCTTCCTTCACTCAGAATCAGTTCATCTAAGTCCAGGTTTTTCTGAAGTCTGCCTGCTCATTATTTCTTATAGCACAATAGTATTACATTGCATTCATATACCACAACTTGTTTAACCATTTCCCAATTGATGGGCATCCCCTCAATTTCCAATTCTTTGCCACCATTAAGAGTTGCTATAAATATTTTTGTACATGTTTGTCCTTTCTGCATTTGTATGATCTCTTTGGCCCTTTTCCATTTGTGTGATCTCTTTGGGATATAGCCCCTGAAGTGGTATTTCTGGGTTAAAGAGTGCCCTTTGGGCATAGTTCCAAATTGCTCTCCAGAATTGTTGGATCAGTTCACAACTCCATCAACAATGCACTAGTGTTTCAATTTTCCTACATCTTCTCCAGCATTTATAATTTTCCTGCTTTTTCATGTTAGTCAATCTGACAGGTGTGATGAGGTAGCTCTGTGTTGTTTTGATTTGCATTTCTCTAATCAATAATGATTTAGTGCATTTTTTTCATCTGACTGCAGATATCTTTAATTTCTTCCTCTGAAAACTACCTATTCATATCCTTTGACCATTTATCAGTTGAAGAAGGATGTGTATTCTTATAAATTTGACTTTATTATCTTTATATTTTATAAATGAGGCCCTTATCAGAGACTTTAGTTGTAAAAATTCTTTCCCAGTTTTCTGCTTCCCTCCTAATCTTGGTTGCATTGACTTTGTGCAAAACTTTTCAATTTTCATGTAATCAAAATTATCCATTTTGCATTTCTTAATATTCTCTATCTCTTGTTTGGTCATAAATTTTTCCCTTCTCCATAAATCTGACAGGTAAACAATTCCAAAAGGAACTCTTACTGAGGAAACTTCCCTTACCAATGTACATGGATAAACTGTAGTTTAAGAGGGTTGCCTGGACCACTGAGAGGTGATTTGACTTCTCCAGTGTCACCTTACTCAGATGCATGGCAGGTGGGGCTTGAAATCAAATTTTTATGATGCTAGAACAACTCTTTTCCACTATGCCATATTAGTATATACTGGTACATTTTCCTAAAATATAAATCTCTATGTAGCCCCATATAGACAATCAGCCTGACTCCAGGATTCCACAGACCTCTAGTCTCGATTGCCAGAACAGACCAGGGACCAAACATTTGTGCCACCTCATCTATGCTGATCTGATCATCAACCCAACATTACTCTTGCTTTTGGGAAGACAGAAGACGGAGCCACAAAAGCAGGGCAAGAAGGAAAGGGCCACAAAAGTCAAGGAAATGCCGAGAAAAAAGTCACAAAAGTCCATCCCAGGATCTGCACAGATGCTGTGCTATGATGACAGCACAGTGAAAGGGTCAGCACTGGGAATCTACAGCTCCAGAATGGGGCTAACGAGGTGACCCCTTCTACCCCACTTCTCTGGCTAGCTGGGGACACAAAATCCTTTGTTCCTTATGTGTTGCTTTCAATTTCTATTTAATTTGCCTGTTATAAAAACTGTTGGCCAGAACAAAAGCTAGGCTGTGTCTGTTTCGATATTATTATCATGACACCTATTTCTTAGATTAAATTCTCGCCTTCTGAAGCTCTCGTTCCCTTTAACTGATCATCCCTTTGGTTTTCAGGTGATCTTGGGCTTCCTTGGTCTCATCCCATCTAATTTTATCCACAGCCTTGACCACCTCCATTCACCCATTTGTAGAAGGGGTGAAGGAAGAATATTATGGGAATTCAATTTGTACTGCTTTGGGGGAGATACTGAAAAGAGTTTAACCGTGCTTGGCATGTGGAGACAAACTGTGAGGATACATAAACAGAAGGCCAGTGGGAAAATGGTGTGTGTATGTGTTTAATCAATGTATAGGCATTCTGCAGAAGTAGAGAAGAAGAAGGACCTGTTGTACCAGGGTGAGAAAACTCTTGAGAATTGTCACAGGCATTATGACTAAGGATATTACAAAATGCTATCATGACAACTAGGTGGCGCCATAGTACATGGAGTGCTGGGCCTGGAGTCAGGAAGAGCTGAGTGCAAATTGTGACCTCCTAATTTAATAGCTGTATGACCCTGAACAAATCACTTAACCCTGTTTGCCTCAGTTTCCTCATCTGTAAAATGTGCTGGAGAAGGAAATGGCAAACCAGTCCAGTATCTGCCAAGAAAACCCCAACTGGGGTCCACAGGTGGGACATGACTGAAATGATGCAGCAGTAACAATTATGGTCTTGGAGGGTCCGAGGGATGAAGCTAGTTGCCCAGAAATGTGAACCTCACATGTGGAGATACCAGAGACAATTCTTGCCATCTGGATTCTTCTGTGCTGAGTACAGAGATGCTCTGGTCATGTGACATGATCATCTGCATGCTGCTGTTTCCATAGAAACCCCAGAGCGATCAGCAGACAAAAGGACTCCAATTAGAGGGAGCTGAAAGGCACCTTTAAAGGCTTCATTCATCCCACTTCATTTTGTATTTGTGACAAAGGTGAGCACTGAAAGCATGAAAAGTATGGGCTCTGCATAGACTGGGGCGTTTCCCCCACCCCTTTCGTTTTCTTCATTAGTTTAGGTGAAAAGACGTCTGGGGGCGGAAAGAAGAAAGAAGAAATGTTTTTGGATGCCAGGTTTTTCCCCTTTACGCAGGGACCACACAGCTTATTTCCTTCTTAAGCAACAATGTAAGGGGAAGAAGAAAGAAGAGAACCAGAAGCACAACAGTGGGGACTCCCACAGCTGTAACTGTCTCTGTAAGACTTCACTCTGAATAGTTTGGGGGCTCCCACTATTCAAGTTAACTCCCCGTCCAGAGGGCTTCTGTCCTGGCGGCAGTACAGAGTATAGGAAAGGCTCTGACTTAAGGATGAAGGGCCCTAGGTTTTGTCTCTTGTTAGCAGTGTGACCCAAGGTAGGGCATTCAGCTTTCCTGGCCTTCCGTTTTCACCCCTTTACAATGAGAACAATCTGATCTAGTCGGTCTTCCATCTATGCAACTGAAGGCAATGAGAATTTATTGATTTTTTTAATGATGTGTTCTGCATTGTAGTAGATGGCTTAGATGTTACAGAAGAAATTCACACCATTACCTATCCCAGGGAAGGGATGAGTAGTATAGCAGAAGGCAGGAATTCGAAAGATATGGGACCTTGTAACCTTCTGTAATAGCACCTCATTGTATGACTTTAAATGGGTCTGTTAAATCAAATTGGTCTTTGGACTTGTTTCTCCTAGTTGTAAAACAGGGATATCTGTTCTTCCCTACCAGAGAAGCATGCAGTCAGGATGTGGATAACTAAGTGAAATAAATAAATATGGATAAACAAGTGAAAAGGCCTGTGTTAAGTGCTGACCACATTCTGCTAAGTGCTGATGATACAAATTTTAAAAACTAAGAATCCACCTAACTTGAGACCCTGGGCAAGACACTTAACCACTGTTTGCTTCAGTTTCCTCAACTGTAAGATGAGGAAAATAATAGAACCTGCCTCCCGAGGTTGTTGTGAGGATCAAACAAGATGATGTTTGTAAAAGACGCTTAGCACAGTGCTTGGCACGTAGCAGGAATATTCATTTCCCTCTTCTTCTATTCCTGGGTGTGAGCGGTCAGCAGCCAGAGTGTGGCACATGGTGGGAACAAGCACTCAAATTCTGGATGAGCTGCTCCATTTTGTTTTAAGTCTCCATTTTGTGACTGAATCCTTGCTGCGTAAGCTCTTTTTCTGTGATAAGAGAATCATTTGTATATAGTTCAGTAATGGCATGTGTTGTTTTTATTGTTTATTCATTTCAATTGTGTTTGACTTCTTTTGACCCCTTTTGAGGTTTTCTTGGCAAAGATACTGGAGTGCTTTGCCATTTTCCTTCTCCAGCTCCTTTTACAGATGAGGAACTGAGGCCAACAGGATTGTGACTTGCCAGGGGGTCACCCATCTAGGAAGGAAGTGTCTGAGGCTGGATTTGCATTCTGGTCTTTCTGACTCCAGGTCCAGTATTATATTCACTTCACCACCTAGCTGCCCTCAATGACATGTTAGTGGTCCCTGAATCTGGCAAATAATTGACAGATATTTGCTAATGATGTTAGCAAACTAAAGCTTTAATTGGTAGTTTGCTTTAATCATAAGCTTATGTAATTGGCCAGTCATAACTTCGATGTAACTGTACATAGATGTAAATAAACGCCCTTAGCCAGCACTATAAAAGAGACCCCATCTGTCAGCCTGCTTCTGGGTTGTAAAGGGAAAAGACTTCTGTGTTCCGATTGCTTGGAAATTGGAGCATCCTGCAGTCGCTAGAGGACAATGTTAATTGACAAAGACTTACCAGAATGCCACCTCAAAGGGAAACCCGAGCAGAATGGGAACCTAGCTATGAGCACTGATACGAGATAGTCCTGTTGGTACCTTTTAGGATCAGGTTGGGGCTTATTCCTAGAAGGGTTGATGTTTTTATATCAATAAAGTTTGATTGCATCCATTGATGAGTATAAGTCTTATTAGTGTACTGTCAGCCTTAATAAGCATGAAAGTGGTCGGTCGGTTTTGTGCATGTACTCTACATTATGCATTAGGCAAGTCTCATAACTTTTCAGCCTTAGTTCCTTATCTATAAAGGGGGGTAAAAATAACACCTAATTCATAGGGTTGTTGTAGGGATCAAATGAGAGAACACTATAGAAATGTTAGCTTTATTGTTATGATGACTGTTATTGCAAATATTCCAAGTCAGTAGTTCTAGAGCTGAAAGGGTTATAGAAAATAGGCCTAATATAAGCTCTAGACATTTCTCTCTGAAAAGAAGTTAAGTCATGTTCTGCACACTGAGAGTAAATCATAAATGTAGAGGTAACTCATTAGGTCAATCTCATGGGTGCAAGAAATGGCTCTGGATTTCTCACCTGGAACCTGGGCACCCAAACTGAGAGCCATGTTTCATGATGCCCTGATGCATTTATGCAGAAAACATCCTGGCTCCAACTTAAAGGAAATTAACCAGCCATGACAATTTGGCCGCCATGGGACCTTCTGTGCCTGCCATAATGTGATGTGCTAAGCTTGGAAGATGGCAAAATATCAACATAGTAAGAATTTAGGGTTGAATCAATTGGGGAGAAAGCTCTACTCTTACTTGTAAGTCTTCTGTTAGTTTCTCTGAATTACTCTCACCTCCTTTGATTCATTCCAATCCATGTGCTACCATTTCAGGTTTGACCTGTACCTAAATAAGTGATCCAGTTAAGAATTACTTGGTAGCACAGTGTAGCCATTAAGGCCTCATTGCTGGAAATATCCCATAATGCTCCTGCCTGCCGTTATGAACAGTGACCACAACTATGATCTTTAGAGCTGTATGGTAATCCCTAATCACCTTGGTTATCGCTATTTAGTATTTATAATTATGCTCCATGTATTGATTTTCCTTCTAGCTGTGCCCTAATATAAAGAATCTCTTATTAAAACCACGCAATGAAGGAATAGCTGAGGCACCCAGCTAGGCTTAGAGTGGAAGCACTCTATGAACCCTGAATTTGAATTCAGAGGTCTTGGGTTTGAATCCCAGCTCTGACATTTATTATCCATGTGATCTGGGGCAAGTCTCTGCTCTGGGTCTGTTTCCTCATCTTTTTTAAGTAATGGGGGCCTGGAGTATGTACCAGTTTGCTTAGCTGGTATAACTACCCCACATGGAGACCCTAGGAAGTTTGTTTCTAGGAGAGTAATCATTATGTATAATGGAAGCACTTTGCAGGGATGGTAGAGCATGTATGGCCATTCTGTAACTGCTTCTGGTTGGCTAAATGTGATTAGAAGAGCCTTTTATGACCGGCTGTGAAGCTAGAACTGTTGGCTTCTTCAAAAAGCCTGAGTTTGGCTCTGGCTACTTTTTTGCTTTATCTGAATGTAGGGGAAGCTTGATTACTGTTTCTTTTACAGCATTGAATGAGATAATATTTGTAAAGCACTTAGCACAGTTCCTGGCTTATAGTAGTTTAATAAATGTTTATTAGGGGCAGCTAGGTGGCGCAGTGAGTAGAGCACCAGCCCTGGAGTCAGGAAGACCTGAGTTTGGATCCAGCCTCAGACACTTAACACAAAAAAAAATAGCAGTGTAAACTTGGGCAAGTTACTTAAGCCCAATTGCCCTCCAAAAAGGAAAAAACAAACAAACAAACAATAAATGTTTATTGAATGAATGAATGTGCAAGTGAAGTGTGCTGGGGGAGCCACACTGAGGGAAGCTGGCAAAGGCTCTTGTGAGACACAAGAGTGACACAGCAACAGGCGCCTGATGACCATGAGCCAAAGGCCCGGCTCCTGACTGCTTGGCCTCTCTGTGTTCCGTTTGTGATGAGGCTTTGTGTCATATGCCACACTAGGTTATGTGACATTATTTGATTGGTTGGCAGCTCATTGTCAGCTAAAAGGCACTGAGACTAAAAATCAGTAAGATATCCTAACTTTTATGGACACTTTTATAAATTCTAGAGAAGAGTGATCATCTCTGTGACTATATGATTTACTGACTTGATTTGGTGAAAGATAAAAGCATAATTTATGGATCTAGGGTAGTGGAGAGGAGGCTAAAATCCACGCTGAACTAATTAACTACTCCTCATATGTTGTTGGGCAAGTCACTTAAAATTTTTGGGCCTCATGTATACATAAAATGAGGAGGGTGAACCGGATGACCTTTAAGGTGCCTTCCTACTATAAATCCTACCAATTGGGGTGTTTGGGGTTTTCAGGGAGAACTAACACCTCTGGTTCAAGAGCTTACTGAGTTATTTTCAGTGCTGTTTATCTACCTTTGGTTTCTATCTGTCACCTAACTCTTACATGTGGCTCCAAAAAGGTGTAGCATGTGCAGTGGCCATACCCTGGTAAAACCATCTTGGCAGAAGGGTTTAACCAGGTTGAGGATAATTGAGAGATTTCAAACCTGTTAGTGAGATAGGGCAATGTCTACCCAAGTATGTGAAGACTTCCCTGGTGGAATGCACAGATGAGAACAATCTGTGGAGCTCTTAGAGCTTAGTCAGACATGGACAACAACAAGGTCAGCCACTGCATCCTGGGCTATAACCCAGAATATCACCATCTTACTTCAGTGACTCTGGAAGAGAAAGTGAGGCCAATGATTTTGTGCAACTCTGCCTCAATTAAATTCAATTCACTCAAAAATTTAGATGGTACCCTATTATGTCACTGGTACTCTTCAAAAAGGAAGGATAAACAATAAGTAGTAGGGGTGGGGTGATTTATGTATTCAACCCCACCCTACTTCAAGTCAACGAGAAGATTCGCAATCAATTCTAGGGCTCAGATCAAGTGTGAAAAGACCTTAGAATTAGAATCATTGCACAAGAATCATTTTGGATAAATTGAGGAGATTAAGCCATGCCCTAGGGATTTTCTATCAATTATAAAAAGAATTGAAAAAGGATTTTTTCCAGAAATTGGAGCTAGTGTGTCTCCCAGCACAGACATGAATAGAACCATCTTGATGTTGGGGTGGCGTTCAGATTTTAGCTTCAGCCTTGGCCAGGTCTCCTTCTTCCCTGGCAGAAGACCTCATGAGTTTCAAAGGGTTTGGAAGGTTTTAGACTAATTATCTTACCATGAGTGTCTTAACCATATCTCCAAATGAGCTGATGAAGTGGAAAGATACACTTAGATTCACCATGCTTTGGCAGAATTTATTGAGCATTTAATGAATGGGAGAAAAGGATTTCCAGCAACTAAGAACTGTATGTTACCTGACATGTTGCCACATGTGCAGTCCACTGGAGGCAATTTTCCCCTGGACTCTGTATGTACTCTTGAGTGCATCAGAGACGTGTGTGTGTGTGTGTGTGTGTGTGTGTGTGTGTGTGTGTGTGTGTGTGTGAAAAAGAGATACCAACTATTCCTACTATGCTAAAGTACTACTTTAATAATACCTTTTTCTAAAAGCTCCTTAAGTCTAGCAGACTAAATGATTCTTTTTTAAAAATATTATTTATTTACTTATTTTTAGTTTTCAGAATTCACTTCCATAAGATTTTGAGTTCTAAATTTTCTCCCCCTTCCCCAAGATGGCATGCAATCTGATATAAGCTCTACATATACTTTCATATTAAACAGATTTTTACATCAGTCATGTTGTAAAGAAGAATTAGAACCAATGGGAGAAACCACGAGAAAGAAAAAACAAAAAAAGAGCAAATAGTATGCTTCCATCCATATCCTGACTCCATAGTTCTTTTTTCTGGATGTGGATTGTGTTTGTCCACAAATACAACCTGGCCCATCCCTTGAGTAACTACTTAAAGAGGCCTATTCACTGAATGGGCTTTATTTCACTCAAACTGAGAACTTGAAAAGACCTTACTTAGCCTACAAGGGCCAGGATCTGATGAATATCTGGCCACTGGACCCAGATGACTCTGGAGGAGAAAGTGAGGCTGGTGACCTTGCACAGCCCTCCCTCACTCAAATCAAATTCAACTGCAAGTCATGTCATCATCTCCCTGATGTCAGTCCTCTTCAAGAATGAAGGACAAACACAACCACAGTCTGAATCTGGATAGCATTTTCCATCATGTGTCTTTGGAGTTGTCTTAGATCACTGCTTTGCTAAGAAGAGCTAAGTCTATCAAAGTTAGTTATCACACAATGTTGCGTGTTTTGCTGGTTCTGATCACTTCACTCAGCATCAGTTCATGGAAGTCTTCCCAAATTTTTCTGAAGTCTGCCTGCTCATCATTTCTTATGGAACAATAGTATTCCATTACATTCATATACCACACCTTGTCTAGCCATTCCCCAATTGATGGGTATTCTCTCAATGTCCAGTTCTTGGCCACCACAAAAAGGGCTGCTATAAATATTTTTGTACATGTGGGTTCTTTTCCCATTTTTATGATCTCTTTGGGATATAGACCTAGAAGTGGTATTGCTGGGTCAAGGGCTTTATGCACAGTTTTATAGCCCTTTGAGCACTGACTAAATGATTCTTGACTGATAATATTGGGATGGTATTAGAGCTGATGGTATTTGAGCATTTCTGTTGACTTTCCCCCATCCCTTTCCTTTAAAAATTTTAAAATTAATTAATTTTTAGTTTTCAACATTCACTTTTATAAGTTTTTGAATTCTAAATTTTTCTCCATCTCCAAAATGGCATGCAATCTGATCACCCCCTCCCTAAATCCCTAAGATTTGTAATTTCATGGTTATATTTCATTACTAAACTCTGCTTCCTTCTCTACCTCAAGCCTTGCTAATTTTTCCTTAGTGAAGTCTCTGGGGTTTATCCCTTCCTCTGTACTTTCTTTCTTTATTTTTTTTTCCAATTTATTTGTTTTTAGTTTTCAACATTGATTTCCACAAGATTTTGAGTTACAAATTTTTCTTCCTGTCTTTCCCCTACCCCTACCCCAAGATAGCTAGCCTACTGAATACCCCTTTCCCCAATCTGTTCTCTCTTATATCCTTCCCCATTTCCTCCCCTAACTTTCTAGTAAGGCAAGATGGATTTCTATACTCTGGTACCTGTATATCTTATTTCCCAGTTGCATGTTAAAAAACAAAACAAAAAAAAAGGGGGTGGCTAGGTGGTACAGTTAATAGAGCACCAGCCCTGGAGGCAGGAGGACCCGAGTTCAAATTTGACCTCAGATACTTAACACAAAAACTAGCCGTGTGACCTTGGGCAAGTCACTGAACCCCAATTGCCTTCCAAAAAGCAAAAAACAAAAACAGAAACAATTTTTTAAAAATACACATTTGTTTTTAAAACTTTGAGTTCCAGATTTTTTCCCTTCTTCCCTCCTCACCCACCCCCACTAGGAAGATAAGCAATTCAATATAGGTTGTACATGTGTAGTTATGCAAAACATTTCTATGGTAGGTATATTGTGAAAGACTATATTTCCCTCCATCCTATCCCTCACTTATTATATTTTCTCCTTTGACCCTGTCCCTTTTCAAAAGTGTTTGATTCTAACTACCCTCTCCCCCAATTTGCCCTCCCTTCTATCATCCCCTCTCTTATCCCTTTCCCCCCTATTTTCCTGTAGGAAAATTTGAGTGTGTATGTTATTCCCTTCTTAAGCCAAGTTCAATGAGAATCATGTCCCATTCCCTTTTACCTTCCTGCTCTTCCCCTCCACTATAACAGTTTTCTCTTGCCTCTTTTATATGAGATATTTTACCCTAATCTATCTCTCCCTTTCTCCTTCTCCCAATACATTCCTCTTTCACCTCTTAATTTTATTTTTTAGATATCATCCCTTCATATTCAACTCATCCTGTGTCCTCTATGTATACATGTACATACACATGCACACCCTCACATATATACTTATACACACCTATATCCTCCTGTATACACACCTGTACAGATATCTATACACACACACACACACACATATATTCTCTTCAACTGTCCTCATACTGAGAAAAGTCTTATGAGTTACAATTATTGTTTTTCCATGTAGGAATGTAAATAGTTGAACTTTAATAAGTTCCTTATGATTTCTTTTCCCTGTTTACCTTCTCATGCTTCTTAAATTTGAAAGTCAAATTTTTTGTTCAGCTCTGTTTTTTTCATTAAGAATGCTTGAAAATCCTCTATTTCATTGAATGACCATATTTTCCCTTGAAGCATTATACTTAGTTTTGCTGGGTAGGTGATTCTTGGTTTTAATCCTAGCTCCTTTGACCTCTGGAATATCATATTCCAAGCCCTTTGATCCCTTAATGTAGAAGCTGCTAGGTCTTGTGTTATACTGATTGTGTTTCCACAATACTCAAATTGTTTCTTCCTGACTGCTTGCAGTATTTTCTCCTCTTCCTCTGCATTTTCAGTCATCATCTCATACTTTAGGATTTTTAAAAATCTGAACATAGCAATCACCAAATAAAATGAACGTTTCTACATACAAAATGAGCAGATAATGAGAATTATAACTGAAATCATAAATATCTATTACATCCAGCTTGCTTTTTCCTTTTAAGTAGAGATTAAATTCAGTATATCACTATCAAAGCAGTCCTGTTCATCTGTGTTTCCTAGAAAACTTCCTTCTGTTTGCTACAATGTAATAAAAAACATTCTCTTTTCTTCTTTTTTATTAACATTATTGCTAACCTCATTCTCTCCTAAATTCCCTCCAAAATTGTAAAAAAAAAAAAAAAGGGAAAAACAAAAACTTTGTAAGAAATATGCATATGTAAGCAAAACAAATCCAACACTTTGGCCATGTCTGAAGATGTATATCTCATCCTGAGTCCATCACCATTCCATCAGGAGGAGGGTAGCATGTTTCATCATTGGTCCTCTGGAGTGAGTCATGGTAAGTCATTTCATTGTTCAAATTTCGTAAGTCTTTCAGAGTTTTTTTTTTTTACATTGTTGTTATTGTATAAATTGTGTTCCTACTTCTAATTTCACTCTTCATCAGTTTATGCAAGTCTTCCCAAGTTTCTCTGAAACTGTCTCTTATATAATTTTTTTGGTTCAATAATATTGCATTACATTTACATATCATAATTAGTTTAGCCATTTCCCATTTGAGAGGTACCTCTTTTTCTTTACTAAAACAAACTAGCTGCTATAAATGTTATGCATTTGGGGGCTTTGCCCATTTATTTGAATTCACTGTGATTATAAGCAGAAGTGTGCCAGTTCATATCAGCTTGGGAGAGCTGCTTGTTAAATTTTCAGTGTGAACATTTATACCTTGGAAAGTGGCAAATGCTACAAATCAGCACTTAATGTATCATTTTGATTGTCTAGAGTAAAAGTGATGGAGAAAGTTTTAATAGTGAAGATTAAATTTAAAAGTGTGTCCTGAATTTTTAGTAGACAGTTGTTAAACATTTATCAATAACAATAAAAATCTTAAGATTATATCAGTAGGTGAAAAAACCTTTGACAACATACAACACCCATTTCTGTTAAAAACACTAAAAAAAGCAAAGAACCTCACATTAGCATGGCAAACCATGGGTCCTGAAGTTAATTAGGTGGAGCAAGAAGGGGTTTCCAGGGGCTCAGGCACAATGCCAGGGATCTGCTTCAGTGGTTGGGTGCTCTATGTGGTTGCAGAGCTGCATTGGAGCCCTGGCTGTGTAGCTCAGTGGTGTGGGTGGCGATCCAAGCGTCTGAAGACTTGGTAGGGGATTTTGGAATCCATTTATCTTGTGGGGATAGAGGGAGGATAGGACCAGTCTGTGATCTGCGGTGGTGACACCTTGGGTTCACTATCAGCAAGCGGACATGCTCCAAGTTGACAGGGAGGGCTGCTAGAATCCCTGTCTGGGAATGGGAGGGGCTAGGAGCTGCTCTAGAGAAGCAGCTTGTTAGTTTTAGCCAGGTTGGCTTGGCTCCCAGTAGCTTCAGAGGGATCCCAGGTCTGGGGTCTGAGTAAGAGAGTGGTTCAGGGTCTTAGTGATTCAAGCACAGTGGGGAGGATCTATATCAGCTGATGGCTTACTTATGATGTACACAGATGAGCAAGTGATGTGCATTTGATTTACATGGGATAATCAAGTGATGTGCATTATTTTTAAAGTAATAATTAAAAAAAATCAATCTGTCCCTACTACTTCCCTCCTCTCTCTATTGAGCAAAAATATTTAAAATTCCTACTCATCTACATAATCCAGAAAAAAACACAACAAATTCCCACTTTGGGCATGTTGAAAATATAACTTTTTTTTTTGCATTTTGGAGGGCAATTGGGGTTAAGTAACTTGCCCAAGGTCACATGGCTAGGTTTTTGTTTGTGTGTGCATTAAGTGTCTGAGGCTGGATCCAAACTCAGGTCCTTCTGACTCCAGGGCCAACACTCTACTCACTGCACCACCTTGCCGCCCCAGAATATAACTTTCTGTATGTTAATTTCAGCATCTTTGTCAGGAAGTTAGTGCTGTTTTTCATCTTCATTCCTTTGGACTCACAGTTTCACACTGCATTGATTAGTATTCTGAAGTCTTTCCAAGTTGTTTTTCTCTGTAATATTGTTCTCACTGTACAAATTCTTTCCCTCCAATTCAATTAGCTCTGCATCAGCACACAGAGTTCTTCCCAATTTCCCCTGAAATTGTCCAGTTTTATTATAGAATAAGAATATTCCATCACATTCACATACTACAGATTGGTTATTCAATAATAGGATAGCCCCTTAGTTTACAATTTTTGTAAACCTCTGCTATAAAATATTTTTGTATGTAAGGAGCCTTTTCTTTTCTTTTCTTTCTTTTTTTTGCCTTTTGGAGGGCAATTGGGGGTTAAGTAACTTGCCCAAGGTCACACGGCTAGGTTTTTGTCTGTGTGTGTGTTAAGTGTCTGAAGCCGGATCCGAACTCAGGTCCTTCTGACTCCAGGGCCGACTCTCTACTCACTGCACCATCTAGCCGCCCCAAGGAGCCTTTTCTTAAAGAAAAAAAATTACTTGGGAATATAAGCCTAGTAGTGGTGCAGCTGGGTCAGAGGTTATGCACAGTTTAGTAATTTTCTGGGGATAGTTCCAAATTGCTTTTTAACCACTGGGTAAGTTTACAGCCCTACAGTGTATCTCTGTATGTGTTTTTCCGTAGCTTTTCCAACATTTATTTTTTTCCTCATTTGTTCTTTCTCTTTACCACCAATTGATAGGTGTGAGGTAGAACTTCAGAGTTGTTTTAATGTACATTCATGTAACTATTCGTGATTTAGATTTCTTTCTTTTTTGCTTTTTGGAGGAACGGTACAGCAATTGGGATTAAGTGACTTGCCCAACCTTGACATGGCTAGTTTTTGTGTTAGCTATCTGAGGCTGGATTTGAAATCAGGTCCTCTTGACTCCAGGACCAGTGCTCTATTCACTGCACCACCTAACTGCCCTGATTTAGATTTCTTTTATATATTGTTGATAGCTTGGATTTCTTCCTTTGAAAGCTAGCTATTTATATCTTTTGACCATTTATCTGTTGGAGAATAGTTCTTAGTCTTATACATTTTAATCAGTTCATTATATATTTTGAATGAGACTTTTACCAAAGAAATCTACTGCAAAGATTTTCCCCCCAGTTACCTATTTTTCTTATAAGTTTTCCATTAGATCTATTTATGCAAAACCTTTTTTAAATCTTACGTAATCAAAATTGTCCATTTTATCTTGTGTGATCGATCAGCTCTATCACTTATTTAGCCGTGAATTCAAACTCTTCTCTTATTCATAGATCTGAAAGTAATTTCTTCCTTGAGTCTCTAATTTATATGACCTTTAACATCTAGGATTTGCATCCATATGGAGCTTATCTTGGTGTATGGTATGTGGTGTTGGTCTAAACCTAATTTCTGCCAGGCTGCTTTCCAGTTTTTCCAGCAGCATTTGTTAATAGTGAGTCTTTTCCCCAACAACTGTGGTCTTTGGGTTTATCAAACACTATGCTGTTTTGTTTTTAATTTGTTTTAATGATAGACCTTTATTCACCAGTACCAAATCATTTTAATGATTATTGCTTTGCTCAATTTGAAATCTAGTGTTTATAGACCCTGGCTTTCTTTCTCCTTTTTTTCATTATTAACCTTTATATTTCTTGACCTTTTATTCCTTCATATGAATTTTGTTATTTTTCCTAGGTCTATAAAAATTTTTGGTGGGTATAGCCCTGAATAAATACATTAATTTAGGTAATACTATTATATATGCTTCACCAACCCATGAACAATTAATACTTTTATAATATAATTATTTAGTTCTGTCTTTATTTCTGCAGAGTGGTTTTTTTTTTTAAGCAATTGGAGTTAAGTTACACCTTGAGCAAGGTTACACAGCCAGTCATTATTTATGTGTGGGTGCTCATTTTCTGAGGCCGGATCTGATCTCGTGTCATCCCAACTCCCAGGCCAGCGCTCTTACTCACTGAGCTACCTAGCCACCCCACTGCAGAGTATTTTAAAGTTAGATTCATGTAGTCCTGCCTGAAACTTGGAATTTTATAATATATATATTATATATATATATATATATATATATATATATAATAAACTTTATAGCTTCTGCAGTTATTTTGAAAGGAATTTCTCTTTCTAATTCTTTCTGTTGGAAATATGCAGGAATTCTGATTCTGTTTTTGGTGATTTATCTTATATCTTGAAACTTTGCTTAAATTATTTTAATTAATTTCTTAGTTCTCTAGTTATGCCATCATATTATCTGCAAATAGATAATTTTAGTTTCTCTTTGCCTGTTCTTATTCTATCAATTTCTTCTTCATATAGCTATAGCTAGCATTTTTAGCACTATGTAAATAGTACTGGAGTGATGAGCATCCTTGACTTTTCAGCTTAATTGAAAGACTTCTAACTTTTTACATGTATGTGTGAATGTTTTCTCATGGATTTACATAACTTTTTTTTAACCATATTAAAGAAAGGTTCCTTTATTTCTATGATTTCAAGTGTTTTTAATAGAAATGAGTGTTGGATTTTGTCAAAGGCCTTTTCAGCATCTATTGATATGATCATATGGGTTTTTATTATTTATGTTAACATGACTTATATTTATAAACTTCCTTATGTTGAACCTACCCTATATTAAGAATATAAATCCAACCTAGTCATATTATATAATCTTTCTACTATATTAGTTTAGCCTACTTGCTAATATTTCACTTAAAAATTTTCCATCAGTGATCATTAGGGATAGTGGTCTGTTCTTTGCTTTGTCACACCTTTGTTTTAGGTTTCAAAACCGTATCTGTAATAGAGATTTTAAGAGTACCCTCTTTTTTATTGCACTTTGTGTAGAATTAGAATCAATTATGCTGTGAATGTTTGATATATTACTTGTGAATCTACCTGGTTTTGGATTTTTTACTTTGGAAGTTTATTTTTGGTTTGCTTAATGTCTTTTTCTGATTTTGGGTTATTTAATTGTTCTATTCCTCTTTTTAAAAAAAATCTGGGTATTTCATATTTTTGTAAATTTTCATTTATTTCCTCTCTGTTTTGTTGGCATACAATTGGGCAAAAGTTTCTGATAATTTCATTTCCTCTTCAGTTCTCTGCTGTTTATTCTCTATCACCCCCTATATTAAATCAGAAATCCCTAGAGCTGCCTAATTGATATTCCTAAAACAGGTCCAACCATTTTATTGTTCTTTTCAAGAGATATCAATAACATATCTTATTATCTCTAGGATAAAATATAAACTTCTCTGGTATTTAAAGCCTTTCAGAATCTGGTTCTAACCTTTCTCTCTAGGATTTTACATTGCTACCTCTACATTCCAATCAAACTGGCCTTGCTGATGTTCCCCATACAGATTTCCATCTCTATCTCTGTACCTTTTTAGGGGCTGGCTATTCATCATCCCCGGAACATTCTCTCCTTACCCTCTACATCTTAGAACCACCAGCTCCCTTCAGTGCTCAGCTTCAGTGTCATCTCCTTCAAAAGGCCTTTATTGATTCTCACTCTATTGTTAATTCTGACACCCTCCTCAAATTTTTTGTTCTTACTGGTCTATGTTGTTTCCTCTCAGTAGACTATAAGGTCCTTGGGGGGATTTTTGTCTTAGTGTCTTACATGCCTAGCACACAGTAGGCCCTTAGTGTTTATTGAACTAACCAGACACCATCCAGTGAACCTGATTTCAAAAATTTAACAACTGATGACTGACTACAACATATGACTAATTATGTAACTACAACAAATTAATACTTTGAATCTGAGCTGTGTTCTGGTTAGGAAGTCCTTTGAAGTAAAAAAATACAAACCATAAAAACCTTTAACCATTTCCGCTTCTTCAGGGAAAGCTTGAGGGTAACTACTAAGTCTTCAACTTTCCACTGGTCTAAGCACCCATATTTTTTCTTCATTAGTAGGATGCAGAATGTAAGGAGATGAGAAAGAGAGAAAATTGGAAAATTGTATAGCATTTCCAGATTGGGATATAGCCAAATTAAAACAAAGTGCATTAGCAGTATCTAGGTGTAAATACAAATAGTTTAGGGATTGTCC
Organism: Gymnobelideus leadbeateri; assembly: GCA_011680675.1. Lineage (NCBI taxonomy): Eukaryota > Metazoa > Chordata > Mammalia > Diprotodontia > Petauridae > Gymnobelideus > Gymnobelideus leadbeateri. Next base: position 672,887 of record WOXC01004225.1, on the reverse strand, counting down.
ATGTCAGATCCTTCCTCTGGTGCAAGTAGTGAAGAGTCAGTGGTAAAAGCTTTACTGTTAATTTGTGAAAGTTGAACACATTTATTGTTCTTATACCTTGGATATTCATCTGAAATCTGTGTGATCTTATGGTAGAACAGAAGCTACCTGAAGACAGGGTACCATATATTGCTAATTATCTAATTAGCATATAGCATTAGCCTCATGATTAATCATAGGCATTTTATAAATCACGATTAATTCTACTATAGGAATTCATATTCAATTTTTATTAATTTGCTAGACTTTATCGTTAAAAAATAAACAACCTGGGGCAGCTAGGTGGCACAGTGAATACACCACCAGCCCTGGAGTCAGAGGGACCTGGATTCAGATCTGGCCTCAGACACTTAACACACACACAAACAAAAACCTAGCCGTGTGAACTTACTATTTTATTAATTTCTTCTCACTACAGGTGTTGAATAGGGGTTCTTAACTTTGCCTCATGGACCTCTCTGGCAGTATGGTGAAACCTAAGGACTCACTACTAAAGAGTTTCTAAATGCATAAAATATATGATTTTAAAGGAAATCCAACTAAATTGAAACATTGTTCAGTCATCTTCAACTCCTTTTGATTCCATTTGGGGTTTTCTAGTCAAAGATACTACAGTGGTTTTCAATTTTCTCCTTCAGTGGATTAAGACCAGCAGCTGTTAAGTGACTTGCCTAAGGTCACACAGCTAAGAAGTGTCTGAGGCTGGATTTGAACTCAGGTCTTCCTGACTGCAGGCCTAGCACTTTAGGTGGCACATTTGGATAGCTTCCCTGCCATTCCCATTCATTTTATTTGTATTCCCTACACCTAACAGAGCACATACGGCAGGCACTTAATAAATACTTGCTGTATATGGCAAAGCCAAAATTTGAACTAGGGTATAACAAATCACATCCAGTAATCCAAACTGAGCACTCTTTATACTTTACTATGGTGCCTAAGTGTATCATCTCTCCATTAGGTTGTAAATTTCTGAGATCAAACTCGACATTTGGATACTCTGAAGATGCAGACTGCCGCCCTGCTATGGCTTATCATCAGTAGCAATGGACCACCGAAAGCTTTCTTTTCCAGCAATACCCTTCCAAGGCCATCCTTTCATGGCTTCTTTTGTACAGCTCTTGGCTGATAATGTGTTTCAGCCTCTTATGCCAACAAGCACCTCTCCTCATCTTTGGCCCTTTCTGAAAACTGGGTCAGTTCCTGACAAAGCACTTTGTAGAGTTTAAAGCTTAAAAGCAGTTATTATCATTAAAAAAACAACATATATATCACCGAACCAATAAAGAAATAAATGAAAACAAAAGAGCAATTTCTGAATAAGAAGTTTCTTTATGTCTGCACCTTTGGAATTTCCAAAATCAGGGTGGTGGGATGGTGAGGGGTTTTAAACTATGCCACCAGGGTAGCAGTTCTTTATAAACCCAGCTTTGTTCTCCTCCAGTGTCTCCTCTTGGAGTTGTATCTGATCTTATTGCCAGTTTTCATTCGGATCCACTGAGGAATGGGACGATTTTGCTTCTGCTTCTTTGCAAGGAACCTTTTGATCCTGAAAGTCTTATGGGAAGACATTGTGAGGTCTCAGCAGGGCAGCCAGAAAACAGCACAACTAGTGAGAGAATATCTTAGTATTAGTATCAGTGATCTTAAGAGTTCCCAGCACAGGGCCTACCACATACCAGACCTTGCATAAACATTTATTGAAACAAGCAGGTTTGGTTTTGCATTATCCATTAAATGGAAGAAGCTGCAAACAAATATACTAACACAGGTCATAATGCACTTGCCCAAAGTTTATTTAGAGCTTATACTGATGAGGTATGTACTCTGGGAGCCCTCTTGAGTCCTTCAAAGTACAGGCTCTGGGAAGCCCCCTTGAACTCTGATTGAATCATCCCATCTGAAGAGGCATTTACATGAGGTCATAAGCCTTACTTTGTGGCTGGGCCCAGACCAGTTAATCTTCCCACCCTTGAACTGGCCTAGCCCACCACTGTCTGTCAGCTCCAGGTAGCCTCAGCAACTTCCCACCCTTAATCACTCACTGACCTCATCAATACTCCTTTATAAACACACATATGCACTATACATAGTATTTATATATATTATATTTTATATATTTATATTATAATATATTAATATGTACATATTTATTTTAAATATGTATTTTACGTATCATACGTAATGTGTTTATATATTTTCATTTTATTTGGCATTTATGTTTCTAATCTAATTTGTTTTTAATATCCATTACACATATTTTAGTTATTCCAGGAATCACCTAGAAGTTGTGTCTGTCTGTTGCTAGATAGTAAGTTCAAATTCCAGCTCAAACATTTACTAGCTGGCCAAATCACTTAACCTCTCCGTGCCTCAGTTTCTTCATCTGTAAAGGGAAGGGTTAGGCCTCCATGGCCCTTTCCCCTCTAAAATCACTGTCCTACGGAATCCAGAGCCATTTCCATGACCCTTCTCGATCTCACAGTACTCGGATTCCCCCCAGGAGCAGCACCACGGCCGTTTACTCCGCGGCTGCTCCGGGGTCTCCACAGGCAGCGCTCCCTCCCCCGGAGCCATGCGCCCAGCACCTTGAGATAAGTTCTGGGGCCGGCTCCTCGTTCCCACGCGCAGAACGAGCCCCGCCGCGGCTTGGGGAGCCACCACTTCCCCGCACACATCGAGATCAGCTTCCGTTTAAACGCACGCCCAAGCCCTGAACCCGGCCCTACCCGGCCCCCTAAGGCTCACTCACCCCAGGTTCCAGCGGCAGCAAAGTCCAAGTCTTACGGCAGAAAGTGCTCAGCGTCGCCCACAACCGCTCGCAAACCAAACAGAAAGAAGAGGAAGGTGCAGAACCGACAGAAAACTACCCGGGGAGCGAGGCGACTTCCCTCAGGCGGATAAGTCGTTTCTCTCTACTTCCGGGTCAAGGACATATCACGTGCTACTTGGTGCCTCCCATTTCATGGAGTCTAGTGCTGAGGCACTATTTGGCGTGCTGTACACCCCTGCAGCTGGCAGGCATGGTATTGTCCGGAGCTGAGGGCAAATCTCTTTTTCCAAACCTCTGCAGCCGGAAGGAATGGAACAGTCTCCTGCTAAGGACAAGCCTTTTTTCCCTCACACCCCTGCAGCTAGCGGAAATGGAATAGTCCAATGCAGAGAACAAATCTGTCTAGCCCACATACCTGTAGCAGGCAGAAATGGAATAGTCCTGTGCTAAGAACCAGTCTTTTTTTCACACCCCTCCAGTTGATGCGAATGGAAGAGTCCGTTGCTGTGGTCAAATCTCCTTTGCTCACACCCCTCCACCGGGAGGGAATAGAATGGTCCGGTGCTGAGGACAAATCCCTCTTACCCACACACCTGCTGCGGGCCAGAATGGAATAGTTAAAGACTAGTCTTTCCCCCTGCAGAGGCGGGAATGGAATAGTCCCACAGAGCGGGAGGTCTGGGATGAGGCTGAGTGTTTCGGGGTGTCGCACGCGCTCTGGGAAGGCTGGGGCGGGAGGTAGGAGGAGGCAGTGGAGCTTTAGGAAATTGGGCGGGGACACTTGAAGTGGAAGCTGGAGTCGGGGAGGTAGCGGCTCCTCCGGCTACCGGCCCCAGGCTGGGCTGGTTTGTCTCGGGGGAAGAGGCGGAGAAGAGCGACCAGCAAGCGGCCCCTGACGTGGGGGTGCCGGCGTGGTGGGTGCGAAGGGTGAGCCGTGGGAGAGGCACCACCGCGGCGTTGTGGGGAGGGATGCGGGTGCCCAGCGAGGGGGGGGGGGCGTGCACGAACCTGTACCTTTTCTCCCCCCTGCTGGGAGCCCTAGCAGCCGCTGGGGGTGAGGGATGGCTTTTCAGATGCGGAGTGGATAAAATTGTTTGTTTTGTTTTGTTTGGGGGGGACCTCCTGTCTTCCCTGTCACTGGCCAGGTGTTGCTCTACCACGCCTCGGGAGAGCGACCTTGCACCCTCTCCCTCCGGGGAGTAGTGCGGGGATGAGAGCGGGGGGCGCCCAAAAGAGGAAGGAGCAAACAGCGATGCTGGACCAGTGAGTCAACAAGCATTCGTTAATTGCTTACGAAGGTTCCAGATGCGGAGCTAAGTCAGGGATACTAAGAGAGGCCAAGCCGCTGCCTCTGCCCACAAGGAGCTGATAGTCTAAGGAGGAGGCGTAGTGGAATTTACTAGGGAATGCAAGATGTATGCAGATGGGAGACAGCCTCTACAAGTAGCCTGCAGGGACCAGGGAAGAGACCCGGGTGGGGGGTGGGGCAGAACACTTTGTGCTTACGTGTGATGGGGGCATCCCTAGCAGGCTGGACCCTGTAGGCCCTAAGAATTTCATAGAATGAGTATCAGATAGTGGTTGGAGGGGGAGGGGTTCAGCTTGGCACACTAGTCTTCTGGTGTGATCAGTGGCTAAGTTAACCTCTGTGTGGAAGAAAGATGGTGGGCTGACCTGTATGTGGACTCCAGAGTGGCCATTTTGTGTTCATGAAGATGTGTGTAAGCAAGCTGGCTTTTAGAATTGGAAAAATGGAAGTGTCCCCACTAATTTATGTGCATTGGTGTAGTTGTGTATAACTTACATAGGAAGGGTGTGTGGAATATATACTCTCTAATAGGGGCTATATGGGAAGGATAAGGATACCACTGGCATTGGGGCATCTAGGTGGCTTAGTGGATAGAGCTTGGGGCATGAAGGGCCTGGCATCAGGAAGACTTGTGTTCAATATTAGCATCTGACAGTTAGCTAGCTGTGTGACCCTGGGCAAGTTACTTAACCTCTGCTTCAGTTAACTCCTCTATAAAATGGGGATTATAATAGCACCTCCCTCTAGGGCTGTTGTGAAGATCAAATATGCTTAGTACAATGACTGGGACGTAGTAAGCGCTATATGTATTAGGTATTATTATAAGGGGGTAGGGAAATTTCATGTCATTGTATGTGTTTGTATAGGAATGGAAGTACCAGACTGACCTGGTTATATTAAAGTTGGTGGACTGTCTTTTATAAGTGGACTCATGCATTTAATAGGCTTTCTGGTTTCCCTGACATATTGGCTTGTGTGTATGAATAAGCTGTTTTTTAGAGTTGGGAAGACTAGAAATGTCCCAAATAATTGATGTATGGGGGGTAGGAATGTATGCTTTTGTATGACCCCTTTTTGTTTTAGTTTGTACCTAACAGTATGCACTGGGTCAGTGTGAGAGACTAGAAAATCTTTTTTTTTAAATCAGTTTTTAATGTATTTTGTTTTTTATATTTTCTACTATTTCCAATGTTTTGTTTCCTTATCTCCTTCACATAGATTAGCACTTTAAACAAAGAGGAAAATAAAGAGTTCAACTTGTCCAACATATTGGACAAGTATGATAATATATATGCAATATTACACGCTGCTTAGTTACCAAACCTTTGTAGTGAAGAGGGTGGGATGCTTTTTCATATTTCTTCTTTGGTGCCTAGTTTGGTTATTTTGAAGCATTAAATTTCACTTGTATTATTGCTGTTTTTTCTATTTATGTTGCTATAGTTATTTTCCTGGTTCTACATGCTTTACTTCACATTAATTCATACATGTCTTCCCGTGCTTCTCTGCATTCATCATATTCTTTTTTAAAAAACTAGCTTAGGGGCAGCAAGGTGGCAGTGCATAGAGCACTGGCCCTGGAGTCAGGAGGACCTTCGTTCAAATGTGGCCTCAGACACTTAACACTATCCATGTGACCTTGGGTAAGTCACTTAATCTCAATTGCCCTGCCTTCCCCCTTCCAAAAGAAAAAGAAAAAAAACCTAGCTTAATATTCGATTACATTCATGAACTACAGCTGTTTTAGCTTTATACTTTGTTTCCAATTCTTAGCAATTGCAAAAAGTGCTGCTATAATTATTTTGGTGTGTGTGACAGCTTTCTTTTTGTCATTGCCCTCTATACTTAACAATTCAATATCTGGGTCAAAGAGTATGGACATTCTGTACTAGAACATTCTTAAAAGAAAGGTTAGTAGTGTATTAAATAAATGGATAACTTATTTTGTATTCATGTAGTTCTATAAAAATACCCTAAACTTGGATGGTACTTTTATATGTCTTCAGTGGACTTTTTCATTTGTCTCTGTGAACCTGTGATGCAAAGAAGGAATTCACATTCACTTCTCAGGTGGTCAGGGTTATTCAATAGCGAGGATAATGACAAGGAATATGTGTTTTTTAGCCCATAGTTCCCTTTCTCCATCAGAATTACTGAATTTTGGGCTGCATCCTAATGCTGTGACTGCTTTAGAAGGTATATTTCAGTCTTTCAGAAAGTGTAGGCGCAGTTGGCCAAGGAAGATTTTTAGCTCTTAGTGTTGCTAGAGCTCAATCAGAATTCTATCTGTTGCTGTCATTAAATTTCCTCCCACCTTCATCTACATTGGGACCATAGACAAAGGCAAGGTGATTCAAAGGGGAGGCTGAATGTGTAGGTTTTTCTTCATTTCTATAGTTGCATGTTATCCAGAGTCACAGTCTTAAATCATTCAGCCTGTAAAATAATCCAGTCCTGCCTTTCTGGGAGGGGGTAGAGGAAAGGACACAGTAGGATATAGTGTTTGTTGTTGTTCAGTCTTATCTGACTCTTCCTAATAAGTTCTTGATAATTTCTTGTTGATTGGCTTGAGATCTCCAAATAGATGTTACATAGTTCTCTCAAATTCACAAGAGAACTAATTATCTTTCCCCTAAACCTCTTCTTTTTCCTTTAAAAAAATTTTTTTTGTCAGTAGTACTAATATCATTTCAGTCTTCTAGATCTACCACCTTAGAATCCTCTTGTCAAAGCTATTAAAGGTACTGTAGTGTTAATGGGATTTAAGATCTTCCCCTCCATTTAATGGGCCTCAGGTGGAGCCCATTAAGGGAAGCTTGCTTAGGGGAAGGCTTGTTTGTGGGAAAGCTTTCATACCTTTTGCTAATTTCTAATTAGGCACTGAGTCATCAGGGTTGTGATACCTTCTGGCTCTGAGAAGTGTATATATACTCTGAGTTGGTATTTTGCTTTGGGGGCTCACAGTTTGAGAAGGATCTTGTGATTCTCTGGTTGAAATTCTGCGTGGCTGTATGTTCAGAATTCCCTGATTTCTCAGAAGAAAAGGCTCTCTCCATCCAGGGATGTATGTAAAATGTATAGTTGATTCAGGCAGTCAGAGCCCTGTCTGTTGGTCTTTATTTCTCTGCTTGTATTTTCTCTGAAGTTCAGGGTGCTGACTTTTCCCTGAACTAGTGAATGTAATTAAAAAGATTGTTGGCCCCTTAAACAGCTTTCTTCGCTAGTAAAGCAGATCTAAGCACCTGTGCTAGCAGCCATCCTGGGTAGGCCAGTGTGGTTGCCACTAGAGGTACCTTAGATTTTAGTCATGTGGCTATATATTCAGTTTGGGTACATTTTGAGCTTAAGGTAGTACATGGCATAAGATACTGGCTTAAATCTAATTCCTGACAAACTGCTTTGTAGTTTTCTTTGCAGTTCTTGTCAGATAGGAGTTCTTCCCTAGGTAATTTATGTTCTGTAAAGCGGCAGCTAGCTCCCCTAACCTAAGGGCCAGCCTTAGGTTGTATTCTCAGGAGGGATTGAAGAGACCAGAGGTGTGAGAGAGAAACAATTTACAGTTTATTCTAAGAAGGAGGGGTGCTCAGGAGGCTTGGGGGGGGGAGGGGAAGCAAGCTGGCTCCTTATATACTTTTAAAGAGAGCATAACTCAGGCATGAATTCCTCATGCATGGGGAATGTGAACCAATGGAGTGGGGGGGCCGAACCAGCCATGTCAGCTACTGCTCATCAAGCGAGTGGTCTCATGAGAGATGTCCTTGTGAGCTGGCAACTGGACTCTGGCCCTCGGCACCTCCTCATCTCCCAGGGGCGTGGGCACAGAGCAGCCTCTGAACCAAGAGGCTGCGAGGCAGTTCCTGATTTCCTATGAGACAAGAGGCACTTTTTGTTTTTGGAATATCAGCCTGAATCATTGCTAAGTTGTTATAAAACATTTTAGCCAAGCAGAGGAGGGCCACAAAACAATAATGTGCCCACCGCTATTTCATCCCCCAGGGCCACTGTGGCTTGGGTGGGATCCCTCAATATTTTATACACATTCTTAGCCAGGTCCTCCACAAATTGGGCCTGTACAAGTTGATTTTGTATAGTTGATACAAACATAAGAGAAATAGAGGTTATAAGATTGTCCCATAACTGCCATCACCTTCCAAAGTCCTGTCCAAGTGCAGCCCTTTCTGGGGTACCCACATGGGTAGAGGAACAGAGTCATAACTGGTGTGGTTTGTCAGGTGCCAAGATTGGAGCTCGCTGTGCTTTGTTGGTGCAAGTCCTCCAGTGAGTGGCACAAGTCTCTAGTAAAGGAGTGGGCTTACAAACTGGGCTCCCCCGCCCCTACTCTGGGGAAGAGAGGAATTACTGGGCATCCCCTGTAGCCTAAACATTGTGTAAGCCCATTCCAGGTCAATGACCTCCTCCCCCCCAAGCTACCACCCTCGGCCAGGGTGCCTCCAACATCATTGGGCCATCTGTGTTGTTCCGAATGAGCAGGTGGTGAGATGGTGAGCGTGGTGAAGGCAGCATCCAACAGCAACATCACTTGGTGATTCATCTTGTGTGGTCAGGACGGGCACCTCCTCTTCCTCTTTCGAGTCACTGATAACTCAGATAGCTTTTGCAGGACCCCACTGGTGACCTCGACCTGTGGAAATACAAGCATACCCAGGCCCCCGGGTTATTAGGATATAGGGGCCCTCCCAGTTACCAGCAAGTGTTCTCCACATAACCTGGCTTTGTTCTTCATTATCATACCACTGTCCCATTTTGAATTTATGTTTTTGATTCTCTCCAAGCTGTTTCATAGCTGGGGTCAAATCAGTTGCATCAAATTTTAGGTAATTTAATTGTCTTATAAGTTCTGTGTCCCCCTTTTTATTTTATATAAATAATATATAAAATTTTATAAAATATAAATTGTATTTTATAAATATAAATTATATATTTTATATTTAAATTTATAATAAGATTGGCCTGTTCCACATTTGGTTGTAATGGGGGTGTGTGTATAGAATACATGGATGCATGACCATGAATACTAGCATCAGTGAAAACATTTGGGCCATTGACAGTTTTCATTGACATCACCTTCTGTTCTATCCATGGCCAGTTTGTTCTTTTACATAGTTTGGGGGGAATCTGGGGGCAGAGTGGCTTGGATGAGCTGTTTCTACTCCGCCATCTTGGCTCCGCCCCCGGCCAGTTTGTTCTTAAGTTTCTCCTATATAACTTTCTCAAATTTAACTTGTCCTTGTGTAAAAGCCAAATTATTAGAAATCATTTTAATATTTTGCAACTTTCTTAGCAAGTTAGGTTCATTATTTAGGAGCTACATAACTAAAACAAGTTCCTTTCTCAGGCTAAATGACCTTGCCTCTAGAGATAGTTTCCTTGGCAGTTTTACAAAATAAGAATAACTGAGATGGACTTTAGAGAGGGGCTGGGGGTGATGCCCCTGCTTCATCAAATTTCATTCATGCAGGAGGAGTGGTTTGAATGAGAAGAATTAATCCGAATAAAGTTTTTTCACTAGTCTCCTCCTTTTCTACATATAGTAATCAATTTTAGGTTTTAGCATTTAAACAATAAAGTAATTTAGGTAATGATTTCCATAAGTGATAGCCAGGTAAAGATGTAAATAAGTGGTTTCCTATATAGCATATATAAATATTATAAAACGTTAAGTGACATAACTGTTTCTACACAACCTTTTTCTCTTTTAGTTTGAACAAAATTCAGATTAAAAATTTGCTTATCTAACACTATTTTTGACTTATAATGATCCCCACATGACATTATGACATCAATTTTATTTTCAAATCATCACTAGCAAAAATTAATGATAAAAATTGGGCTTATCAAGTGCAGAGGTTTTTCTCTTCTCCTCACGGCTGCAGAGCTTGATAGTGGATGTAGGGCTTTGAATTGGAGAAGTCTATCTGCTTTCTTAAAGGTGTGGGCTTCAGGGTGCCTCAGGGCTGTTGCCAGTGGGGTCCTTCATAACTTTATTGTGTTTCCTCCAATTTGCCAGATTAGGGAGGGTACTTTAAATTCCCTGTTAATCTTTAGCACTCTCTTTTAGCCTAATCTGGGATGAGTGGCTTTAATGAATTTTTGTAAAAATGTTTATCAGATTGTAGCATCAAATTAGGAGTGGCACTAATTCACTTTTCACATTCCCTAAAATGACCAGAATAAGTGTAAATTGATTTTTAGTAGTATTCCAATACACAAAATTTTTTCTCTAATAGGTGAGGCAGGAAAGGGTGAAATGCTCCTCTGTTTGCCTCTTTGATCTGAGGGAGAGTCCCTTATCTCATCTCCTTGTCGGCACCCCACTTGGCCAGAGTTGAGTTCCAGAAAGCGATCATAAAGCTTTTAAAAACCTCTGTTCACATTTTTCATGCAAATAATTTATACCTATTCTCGGAAAATTCCATGGTCCAGCTGCATTTTAAATCTTACAGAATGACAAATTACTCTCACTCATTCCCACAAAGACACAAACAAAACAGAGATACAGAAAATAACAGAATGGATCCAAAAGCTTACAGAAATAATAGGAGATCTCCTGAAAAAATTAAAACAGTTGCTGGCTCTCCAGATAGTAATGGAAGCCAGGTAAGACTTACTTGGTAGTATTAGAGAAAGCTGTATCACACTGAAGTGTTTTGAGCCTCCTTTGGCACTTTCCTTTCTGAGGTTAAACATATCATTAACATATTCCTTAGAAAAAAGGGCAGAAATGGTGAAATACTGGAGTCCTTTTTCCATAAATCTCTCATTCCTCCGTCTCTTGGCTGGTTCCCAATTTTCTTTTACTATTCTTTTTAACAGTCAGATAATATTTTCGGTCTCCACCTTCACTCCGCACCTGCTCCTCCCAGCCTTTTACTGAGACTGGGCTCACCTGCTTATTGTTTCTAGTCCCTCATCTGCCATTTAGCTTGGTGACTCTTTTAGCCCTAAGACTGCTAAAAGCTTTTCCCTAGAGGGCCCAATTCGTATTTAGCCTAAAGGGTGAGACTTTATGTGCCAAATCAGTGAATGTTGCTCCTGGTTTCTGTCTCCTCTACATGCAAGGGGTATTCTAATAAGACTCCTTGAGCAGTGGGGCTGCCTTTATCTATGAATGTCTAACATGAATGTTAGTTAAAGGTTGTATTGGAACATCATGAGCACTCTGAGTGGGGAGCTTATAATAGTCTAAACTCCGAAGCTGGAAAAGTTGGATGGTGTGAGGTCAGCCACGCCCTCCTCCTCAAGCTCCTTGAATTTCCAGTGTCCCACAATCCTTGAAATGCCCTGGCAGCTCCCATTTGAAGCAGTTTCTTTTAGCCTTTCCTGTAGGTGTCGATACAAAGGTGGACAACAGCTCAGCTTGGTACACCTGTGAGCCCACCTCACATCTTTGTATCATTTCTTCTATAGAAGCATCTTTCCTAGGCCCCAGCATAGCCCTTTTACAATCGGCATTGGCATTTTCCCTCAATCAAGTTTTTAGCATTTTCTCTCTACCCTCTACTTCACCTATAGCATGTGCCACTGCCTCCTGCATTCTGGCCACAAAGTCTACGAATTCCTCATTGGCCTTTTGTCTTACTTGTGTAAAGTTATCTCTCTCAGCCGGGCACACTGAGAAATATTCAAATAAGCTTCCTCAGTGAAATCCAGCTGCTGAGTTGTCAGAGTGAGGGCCGGTGCTGTCAGTTGTTGGAAGCCAATTTGCATATTAGGCCCAGGAGGTAACTGGGTGGCAAGCAAGCTACATTGTTCTGTAAATTCTGCCATCCAGAACCCTGCTTGTCTGGGTGTCGGTATCACCAGCGCCAGGGCTTTCCCTTCTCTGCTTTGCCCAGCATCGTGTATAGCTCAATTTGAGAGGCTGGGATATATGGGTCTCAATGTGGGAGGGGGCAGCCGAGGCCATTCTTCCTCTCTCTCTGGGGATGGATCCCTGCTTGAGCCTCCTTCCCTAAGAAGGGTTGGGCTGTTTGATGGACTTCCCTCCTATTTTCTCCAAAGGCATCTCTGACTAGGTGGTATAAGACCCTGAAAAAAGTCTCTCTCTTCCCTAGTCTTGCTACCCTTGTTTTTGTACTCACTGTTCTCCAAGCCCTTTGCCTTTTCCGGTTACTGCACAGCTTTGCTTGGGTATCCGTCCTGGAGCCCCTGGAAGCAGGGGTGTTTGTACCCCCAAGATCTCGGGGCACACTGGCATGATCCTGGGGTCCTTCTTTGGCCCCACCCGCTCCACGTTGGGGGGCCAGCTGTAAGCAGCAGCTAATTCCCCTAACCTAAGGGCCAGCCTTCAATCCAGAGGTGAGAGAGAGAAACAACTTACAGTTTATTCTAACGTGGCGTTTGGGAGAAGAAAGCTGGCTCCTTATATACTTTTAAAGAGAGCATGATTTAGGCATGAATTCCTCATGCTTGGGGAATGTGAACCAATGGAACAGAGCCGAACCAGCCATGTCAGCTGCTGCTCATCAAGTGAGTGGTCTCCTGAGAGACGTCCTTGTGAGCCAGCAACTGGACTGTGGCCCTCAGCACCTCCTCATCTCCCAGGGGCATGGGCACAGAGCAGCCTCTGAACCAAGAGTCCCTGAGGCAGTTCCCGATTTCTTGTGAGACAAGAGGTGCTTGGAACTCACATTATCCTGTCCAGTGTTCTTGGGGTTATTGGGCTCAGTTGTTTCTTCTTCCTTCCTAGTCTACTGTACTGTTTTAGTTGTTCTGTTGTTTAAAAATTTGTTATTAAATAGCTTTAATAAAATTTTTTTAGCATAATTTTAGTTCTGGAAGTGCTATGTCCTTTTTGATTTTACTTCCCCCTCATTTTTTCCTATGAAACTCTAGGTCTTTTCTTTCTCCAAATGAATTTTCTCACGATTTTGCCTAGCTCTATTAAAGTATCACTTTGCTAGTTTAATTCATATAGGGTCTGCACCAGGGAGGTGGCAGTGTCAGGGGAGAAGGGAGGTGTCACAAAGGTAAAATTGACAGGTCTTGATAATAGATTGGATGTAGGAGAATGAGAGAGAAGAGTCAGGGGTGACCCCTAGGTTGTGAACCTGGGGAATAGGAGGATGGTGGTAACCTCATTAGTAATAGAGAAGTTAGCAAGAGGAGAGGAGGGTTTGGGAGAAAGGTAAGGTGTTCAATTTTGGCCATGCTAAGTTTAAGTTGTCTTATGTTGGGACATCCAGTTCAAGATGAATTGGGAAGCAAGAAGTATTCTGACTCAGCCTCTGGGATCAATGAATTGGTGGGTCTGAGATATGGTACAACTGGTAATAGGTAGAAAGTTATAGAATGCTGTGTCATCTAGGGGAAGCCGGGTCTTTCGGAGATCGAGGTGATGGAAGGAACAGGAAAGGAAGAGGTCTGGAATGAGGGGAAGCTTGTTAATTATAGATCATTAGTCCCAGAGGAAGAGGTGGGTACCTGTGAAATGGGATATTGTGGAGGATAGGGAAAGAAGGAAGGAGACAAGCAAACAAGGATTTCTTAAGTGTGCCAACCACAGTGCTGTGTGAGTAAGGTTGTGGTGGTTGGGGATCAGAGAGAGGTAGCAGCCAGTCTGGGATAAAGTAGGACTCTGGTTTAGAGAATAAGGACATACATCTATTGCATACTGGTTTCCTTGCCAGTTGTCTTGATTTTCGTCCTGTTGCTGGACTTTGATGACTCTGGAAGAGAGAGGGAGGCTGTTAAGTTTTTACAACTTGGTCTTACTTAAATTCAGTTCACATGCAAGTTAAGATAATTACCAATCATCCACTGTTTTACTCCAACATCGTGATGTCATTGGTTGGCTTCAAAAACAAAGGATAAAGAGCAACAATGTACCTTATTATTACCAAACCCAAGAAACTGTAAAGTTTCCTGTCTATATAAGCAGCTTTTAACAAAATGTTTTGGTAGCATCTGACATTTTTGGTTAAATGTGGCACCTGTACTTTACTTTTCAGGAATGTAAAAGTTTTCATCGTCACCGTGAACCATATTATTCAAGGTTTTTTTTTTTTATGATATAGGGTCTTAATCTTTTGGATTTGTGTATCTCTTGGAGACCCTTCAGAAATATCAGGGTTGAAATCTTGTTGCGGTTTGATAACTGTATAGTCTGTCCAGGAATTTGGGACAGGATGTGAGAAAAGACTAAATACATTTATTGTTTCAGATGATAAATTCAGGAAGTATTGAAATTGTGATAGGGCAAATTAGAGGTTTGGGGAGGAAATTGCTTTGGAAATCTTTAGAATTTAAAAATGACTGGTGTATTTAATGTCTTCATCCTTGCATTTTGATAGGAAGTTCAGAATACAGGTTCCCAGTTAACTTGCCAGGATACTGTTTCATTAGCAGCATCCCTTGTGACATTTCTTTGGGGTTTTCTTGGTACATTGCTTCTCAAAAACTAGTGAGCGCTGTTCCCCTTCAGCTTACCCAGTGTTGATAGGCACTGAAGATTTTGTACTGTGCTTGCTAAAGGTTAAGGGTCTAATTGTTAGAGATGTATATCAGTTAGAATCTGTTGAGATCATGTTGCAATCTTTAACATTGCTATGTCTGCCTTGTAGACTACTCTTAGCCAGCATTTCTGATAATGATGACATTTCTTAAAACTAAGTTTAAATGCTTGGCTGTCACAAGAGAAGAAAACACAGTGACTAAACAGTAGTTTAAGGCATAGATCAGCTTGCCAAGTTGTCTCATTGGTATTTCCCTAAGATTATTAATAGTCCTCATTCATTTGTTCTTTTTTATTCATTTATAAATTAAAGACCTTTTTTTTGGTTGTTTTGGATTTGTTAATGTCTTTGTAAGTTTTATTCCTAATATTTTTTTTTTTAAAGCAATTGGGGTTTAAGTAACTTGCTCAAGGTTACATAGCCAGTCATTATTTATGTGTGGGTGCTCATTTTCTGAGGCCGGATTTGATCTTGGGTCATCCCAGCTCTGAGGCCGGCGCTCTTACTCACTGCGCCACCTAGCCGCCCCTATTCCTAATCTTATAATTCACACTTTGGAAATCACATTTTTTAGACTTATTTATGACTTTGGTTAACAGCAGCAGAGTTCAGTGTTGACCCAGCTAAGAGAATGCATAAGCTGTGAGTTCAGATAGTGACAGGAATTTAACTGATGACCTTATTCCTATTTGTGTTTTATAAAAGTTCTTCACTGGATATTTTAATTTTTTCATTTCTTATGGAATTAGAAGGTTTAGAGTATTTTGAAGTATCTCTGACCTGCTATTTCTCTGAATTGTTAACATCATTATTTTCCTAGTGATGAGCCATTTCCATTTGAATTGTATAGTTGAATAATCCTAGAAAAAAATATTTTTCTCCCTTCATTAAAGCACAGATTAAACTTATTTCTTCAAGACCAGTTTTAAATGATCAGTATTAAGCTGTTTATACTAGGTGTTTCTGTTATTTTGAACATTTTGGTTGATATTAATAAATGATTCAACCTCAGTTTTAAGGGGATTCCCTCCCAAATTAAAAAGAGAGGAGAGTAAAAACCAAAATCAGTGCTTTTAGATGTTTTCATTGAAAAAATGAGAACATTTAGTTCTATTCTTTAATGCCCCCAAATTGACCAACTTTCTTCAAATGAACAAGTGAGAAATGAAGTGTTTCTTGTTATTGTTGCCCCCCAGACTATCAGCCTTGTTTCCTACACAGCCTTGGCAGGCATCATTGAGAACAACACATCTGGAGAAGGGAGTCCTGCTGTCCACACTATCACCAGTACCCTCTGTCACTGATGGGACAGGCAAACTAGACTTGCTGAAGCAGAAAGGCACTCAGAGAGACAGGAGAAGCATGTACCAGGTAAGTCAAATCACCTCCTCCTCGTAGATCTCTGAGCCCAAGAGCCCTGAAAATGTCAGCACCCCTCCCCCCACCCCCAGCTCTGCTTCCTGCTCAGCCCTTTTCAGACTCCACAGGAGCAACCTGTGCCGCCCATCCCTGCTGACCCAGCTGCCATTAATGGGCAGGTAGGCCTGCTTTGTGGGAACGGCAGCCCTTTGCAGGCCACCTGCCTTGTTTCTAGCTTAGCTTTCAAAGTCAGAGTCTAGGGAAGTAGCCTTTGTGGACACGACTTGTGCAAGTTTTACAGCCCTGGTTACTGTAGACCTGGAAAAGAATGTCCTCGTAAACACAGGCCTTAGAACTGTGAGATGGTTCAACCTGAGGAGTTGATGAGATGTTATTAGTGGAAACGAGAGTCAAGAGGATGCATTACCGTTGGCTTTGCTGCCGTCCTCCTGGGGCTACATGACTGACTTGCAACTGAAACCTTGTGTGTGTTGCCTTGTCCTCAGAATGTGGGCTTTTAGAAAGTGTCGTCTGTTTTGCTTTTCTATTTGTACCTTCTCCTCTTAGCTCAGTGCTTTGAATGTAGTTATTGCTCAACAAAATACTTTTTCATTCATTCTTGCATTCATTCATATTGGTATGTATACTTTTAAGGCCATGTTCATCTGATATTCTATGACAGTGACTCATAGAATACTATAATCTTTTTTTTTTTGGGTGGTCCCCTATTTTTTTTTATTTAAACAAATGCTTTATTAACTCCTGTTTTACGTCATTCATTTCCGCCAGATTTTGAGTTACAGTTATTTTTCCCCCCTGTTTTTCCCCTACCCACCACCCCAGAATAGCAGTCCCACAAGATATCCCTTCCTCCAATCTGCTCTCTCCCATATCTTCTCCCATACCCCCTTCGACTTTTCCATTAGAGCGAGGTGAATCTCTGTGCCCCGATGCCTGTACATCTTATCTCCCCATTACATGCAAAAGAGTATTAATAATAGTATTTATATATATTTGAAACATTTAATTTTAAGACCTCAAATTTCAGATCCATTCTCTTCCTCCCTTGTCACCCATTCCCTCTGGGAAGATAAGTAATTCAGTATGTGTTGTACATGTATAGCTATGCAAAACATTATCATAGTAGATATATTGTACAAGGCTGCTTATAATTCCCTCCCACTCATCCCACCCCCCACCTGGTCCATTCCCTACATGATCCTGTCCCTCTTCTATAGTGGGTACTTCCAACCTCCCCTCCCCCAAGGATGCCCTCCCATCCATCATCCCTCCTCTCATCCCCCTTCCCCCTATTCTGCTGCAGGTTGAGATATCCCATTTAGTATGTATGTCATTCTCTCCTTGAACCAAATTCAATGAGAATGTGGATTTGCCTTTTTTTCCCCTTCCTATTCTCCCCCTCCCTTGCAACCACTTCCCCTTGCTTCTTCTACATGAGATAGTTTACCCTACCCTGTCTTTCCCCATCTCCTCTTGCCACTTTCCTCTCTCACCTCATATTTTCATCCCTTGAGTATTTTCCCTTCCCAACAAATTCAACCTATGCCCTCTATCCATATACACACACATTCACATATGTATTCATATGACCACACACCCTTCTTCCATTATTTTCATAGTGAGAAAGATATCATCACTCACAGTTATTGTTTTTCCATATAGGAATGGAAATAGTTCAACTTTGTTAAGTTCCTTTTGATTTCTTTTCCCTGATTACCTTCTCAGGCATCTCTTGCTTCTTGTGTCTGGATGTCAAATTTTCTATTCAATTCTGGTTTTTTCCTCAAGAATGCTTGCAAGTCCTCTATTCCACTGAATGACCATATTTTCCCCTGAAACAAAATACTCAGTTTTGCTGGTTAGGTGACCCTTGGGTTCAGTCCCAGCTCTTTTGCCCTCTGGAATATCATATTCCAAGCCCTTTGGTCCCTCAGTGTAGAAGCTGCCAGGTCCTGTGCTATTCTGATTGTGTTTCCACGATATTGAAATTGTTTCTTCCTGGCTGCTTGTAGTATTTTCTCCTTGATCTGGGGATTCTGGAACCTGGCTATAATATTCCTGGGAGTTTTCTTTTAGGGATCTTTTTCAGGAGGTGATGGGTGGATTCTTTCAACCTCTCTTTTGCCCTCTGGATCTAAAACATCAGGGCAGTTTTCCTTGAGAATTTCTTGAAGGGTGATTTCTAGGTTATTTCTTTGATCATGGCTTTCAGGTAGTCCAATAATTTTTAAATTATGTCTCCTGGATCTATTTTCCAGGTTAGTGGTTTTTCCCATGAGATATTTCACATTGCCTTCTAATCTTTCATTTGTTTGGATCTGCTTAACAGCATCTTGATTTCTCATAAAGTCACTAGCTTCCATTTGCTCCAGTCTAACTCTGAAGGAATGAATCTCCTCAGTGAGCTTTTGAGATTCTTTTTCCATCTGGCAAATTCGACTTTTTAAGGCATTCTTCTCCTCATTGCCCTTTTGGGCCTCCTTTGCCATTTGAGTTAGTCTATTTTTTAAGGTGTTGTTTTCCTCAGTCAGGCTGTTGACCCTCATTTCATACTTTTCCTGCATCCTTCTCATTTCTCTTCCCAACTTTTCCTCCACTTCTCTTATTTGATTTTTAAAGTCCTTCTTAAGGTCCCCTATGGCCTGTAACCCGCTCATATTTTCCTTTAGGGCTTTTGGAGCAGGATTTCTGACCTCACAGTCCTCTGACTGTTCCATGCTTTGATCCTCTTTGCCCCCAAAATAGGAGTCTAATGTTTCATTTTTCTGTTTATTTTGTTTCCTTTGCCTTGGCATGTTGCCACTTAATTACTTGAATTTTGGGCTTGTTGCCACAGTAGAACTCTGCCACCAGACAGGGGAGCTTCGTGCTGAACATGTGGGGGGACAGCTTCTGTTTCTGGCAAGCTGGAAACCCGCCCCACGACCTCCACCCCAGATCACAATCCAGATCCAGGGAGGTTAAAGCAAGAGCGATTACCCCCCAAGACTGATCGCTGGATCTCCCTACAGTTCGCAGGCCAGGAGATGGAGCTGCCTCTGAAAACTGCAAAATGGCGTGTCTCCTCAGCGGATTTTAGCCCCCAGGGGAGGAAGCTGACGTGTTCCCCAAATACTGGTCCCAAAGTCCATAGGGCACTAACCTCTCACTTTGTCCTAGGCATGTCTGTGTTGACCATTCTGGAATCTCCACAGCTGCTGGTGTTCTGGGGTCCCTCCAGTCGGCTGCTGGCCTGGCCACCCTGGGGCTAAAACCTCAGCTCTCTGAGCTGCAGGCTGCGCTGCTGGCTCCCATAGCACTGCGCTGGCCCTTCCTGCAGGGTTGCTGGGCTGTCCTCAGTGGGAGATTAGCTTCTCTGTGTCGTTCTTTGGGTGCTGGGGCTCTAGAAGTTGTTCAGAGTCCCCTTTTACATAGTTTGGAGGTAATCTGTGGGGGAGAGAGCCTTGGACGTGCTGTTTCTACTCCGTCATCTTGGCTCCGCCTCCCCACTATAATCTTTAAGAAATTAAAATTGACAATCATCCAAAGAGCAGTGGAGAAGAAAGGACATGGTGAATTGAGGAGGCTGCCTCAATGATGTACAAACACGTTCTTTTTTTTCCCCCGAATGCTTTATTAACTTCTGGTTTACATCATTCATTTCCATCAGATTTTGAGTTACAATTTTTTTCCCCGTTTTCCCCCTATCCACCACCCCAAAATAGCAGTCCCACCGGATATCCCCTCCTCCAATCTGTTCTCTCCCATATCTTCTCCCATACCCATTTCGACTTTTCCAGTAGGGCATGGTGGATCTCTATGCCCCAATGCCTGTATATTTTTTTTCCCAATTACATGTAAGATATTATTAGTAATAATATTTATATATTTTTAAACCTTTGAATTTAAAACTTTGAATTCCAGATTCATTTTCTTTCTCCCTTGTCACCCACCCTTACTGGGGAGATAAGCAGTTCAGTATATGTTGTACATGTGTAGCTATGAAAAACATTACCATAGTAGATATATTGTAAAGCACTGCTTATATTTCCCTCCCTCCTATCCCACCTCCCACTCGTTCCACTCTCTACTTTGATACTGTCCCCTTTCAAAAGTGGGTGCTTCCAACTTCCCTCCCCCTCAGCCTGCCTTCCCTTCCATCATCCCCCCTCTCATCCCCTTCTCCCCTACTCTTCTGTAGGGTGAGAAATCCTATTTGGTACGTATGTCATTCTCTCCCTGAGTCAGATTCAATGAGAATAAGGTTTTGCCTTTTTGCCTTCCTGTTCTTCCCCCTTCATTGCAGCCATTTTCCCTTGCCTCTTCTATATGAGATAGTTTACCCCATTCTTTCTCTCCTCATCTCCTCCCGCCATATTCCTCTCTCACCTCTCAATTTCACCCTTTAAGCATCATCCCTTCCTATTAAAATGGTCCTGTGCCCTCTATTTATGTATACCTGTAAACATATTTACACAATTCACATATGTATTCATATATCCATATACCCTTCTTCAACTATTTTCATACTGAGAAAAGTTTTATAAGTTATAATTATTGTTTTTCCATGTAGGAATGTAAATAGTTCAACTTTGATAAGTTGCTTTTGATTTCTTTTCCCTGTTTACCTTCTCAAGCTTTTCTTGCTTCTTGTGTCTGGATGTCAAATTTTCTATTCAACTCTGTTTTTTTTCTCAAGAATACTTGAAAGTCCTCTATTCCACTGAATGACCATATTTTCCCCTAAAACATGATACTCAGTTTTTCTGGGTAGGTGATTCTTGGTTTTAATCCCAGCTCCTTTGCCCTCCAGAATATCATATTCCAAGCCCTTTGGTCCCTCAGTGTAGAAGCTGCCAGATCCTGTGTTATCCTGATTGTGTTTCCACAATATTCAAATTGTTTTTTCCTGGCTGCTTGTAATATTCTCTCCTTGATCTGGGAATTTTGGAACCTGGTTATAATATTCCTAGGAGTTTTCTTTTTGGGATCTTTTTAAAGAGATAATCGGTAGATTCTTTCAACCTCTATTTTGCCTTCTGCTTCTAAAACATCAGGGCAAATTTCCTTGAGAATTTCTTGAAGGATGATTTCTAGGTTATTTCTTTGATCATGGCTTTCAGGTAGTCCAGTAATTTTTAAATTATCCCTCCTGGATCTGTTTTCCAGGTCAGTGGTTTTTCCCATGAGATATTTCACATTGCCTTCTAATCTTTCATTTGTTTGGATCTGCTTAACAGCATCTTGATTTCTCATAAAGTCACTAGCTTCCATTTGCTCCACTTTAATTCTGAAGGAATAATTCTCCTCAGAGAGCTTTTGAGATTCTTTTTCCATCTGGCAAATTCAGCTTTTTAAGGCATTCTTCTCCTCATTGCTTTTTTGAGCTTCTTTTGCCATTTGAGTTAGTCTATTTTTTAAGGTGTTATTTTCTTCAGGTTGTTGACTCTCATTTCATAATTTTCTTGCATCATTCTCATTTCTCTCCCCAATTTTTCCTCCACTTCTCTTATTTGCTTCTTAAGGTCCTCTATGACGTGCAACCAGCTTGTATCTTTCTTGGAAACTTTTGGTGCAAGAGTTCTGACTTCACTGTCTTCCTCTTGTTCCATGCTTTGATCCTTTTTGTTGCCAAAGTAGGAGTGTAAAGTTGGGGTACTCTGTTTATTTTGCTTCCTTTGCCTACTCATGTTGCCACTCAGTTACTTGACTTTTGGGCTTTTTGCCACAGTAGGACTCTGCCACCAGCCATGGGAGCTTCCGTCCCAAACTCTGGGGTTTTCTCAGCTGCTGGAGGTATTAGTTGGGTACCCTCTCTGAAGCCTCCACACACTCTGGCAAGCTGGTCACGCACCACAGGACCTCCACCCTAAACCACAATCCAGATCCAAGCAGGTTAAAGCAAGAGCGATTACCCCCAAGACTGGTCGCTTGGTCCCCCTACAGTCAGCAGGCCAGGAGCTGAAGCTGCAACCTGGCGAGGGCTGTGCCTAAGCCTCTCAGTGGCTTCTTGCCCTGGGGGCAAAAGCTCTACCCACTATTGGTCCCAAAGTCCACAGTGCATTGACCTCTCACTTTGTCCTTGGCATCTATGTGTTGGTAATTCTGGAAACGCCACAGCTGTTGGTGTTCTGGAGTCCCTCCAGCTGGCTGCTGGTCAGGCCTGCTCTGGGGCTAAAACCTCTGGCTCACATGGGGCTAGGGTTGGCTCCCAGAGCGCTGTGCTGGCCACTCCCTGCTGGGCTGCCGGGCTGTCCTCAGTGGGAGGTTAGCTTCTCTGTGTTATTTTGTGTGTTCTGTAGCTCCAGAGTTTGTTCAGAGTCCCCTTTTACATGGATTGGGGAAGTGGGGAGCTGGAGCTGCTCAGTTGTCCTGTTTCTACACTGCCATCTTAGCTCCACCTCTCCCAAACACGTTCTTATGAAGTGATATAAGGATGTCATTGATGAAACTCATGATTAAAAAAAAATAGAATAGGTTGGTTATGTAATAAGGACAAGGAATAATGGATGGATTGCTTGTATGTACCATTGTCATCTTTGGCATATCAAAAGGACTTGAGGAAGGCTGCCAACATGTTGGGTGGACCCCCTGTGGTGGACTTATGGGAAAACATGCTCAAAAGTTAAGTAGGATAGAGAGGTTTGGAAAGGCAGTCATTTGCAGTAGTGGAGGGAAATCCCACACTGACATAAATTTTTGTGTATTGAACAAGAGAGCAGGTATTCTAAGGCAGAGGTATCAAAGTGTATGACTCCAGACCCACCTGAATTAGATTAAAATATAATTAGGAAATGTTTAACAAAATAAATGAAAATTTAATACAACGTAGATAATGTTTATTTATGGTTTTCTAAGCCAATATATAGTTCTCAGAAATCTTCTACTTGAGTTTGACACCATTGCTCTAAGAGATTCTTCTGTGCTGGTTCAGAAGTAACACCAATTTGGGGGGACCCCAGTAGTCACTCAGTATCCCTTCTGAGGTATTATGGGATTAGATACATCGAGCAATTGATACAACCTCTGTACTGATGCCCTGACCGACAGTGTTAGGACCATCCTGATTGGCTAATTAACATGAGAGCCAGCAGGGAGAACTTCTTTTTGTCCTTTAAAAATTTTTTTTAAAGCAATACTTCTTTTTTTTTTTTTTTTTTTTTGCTTTTTGGAGGGCAATTAACTTGCTCAAGGTCACCTGGCTAGGTTTTTGTTTGTGTGTGTGTTGTGTCTGAGGCCAGATCTGAACTCAGGTCCTTCTGACTTCAGGGCCAACACTCTACTCACTGCGCCACCTAGCTGTTCCGTAATATATATATATTTTTTTATGGGAGTAAAATAATTCACTTGGAAATGGATAGTTCTTGCCATTTGGCCATTGACTACTTTGGTGATAAAAGATGAAACTAAATCATCCTTTGGACTGAGTTTGAAACACTTCATATTTCTCTAAGATGTGAATGAAACCTGAGAGGCAGTACTTATTTACAGTGATTCATGGATCATAACCCATTGGCATAACCATAGCAGAATGATCAGAGACATCACCTTAGGCATGGAAGATCAGAAATAAAGTGGTATGGGATAAAACTTTTTAGGAGGATCTTGCAGAATGGGATTGTCATTTAACCATTTTACCAGTTCCATATTTTTGTGCATCAGAAACACTCCATCTTCAAAGAAGTACCACAGGGTTGCTTACTGCTGAGATCAGCAGTAATATGGGAGGCTGACCACTGGCTTTGCCTAATGGGCCTAGGAGGAGAGTGGATGTGGTAAAAGACATGGAGGCCTTGCATGACTTAGTGAACATAGAGGTCTGTTAACCAAGCCTGCTGCCTTACTGGCCAGTACAGATGACCTGCTTTGTACCTCCATAGATTGCAAAATCCTCCAAAGGGGGCACTCATTAGTGGCAGATTGCTGACTTAGGGCTTCTTCTGTTGTAGAGAGGGAGAGATTTGCTGGGGCCTCCATTGACCCATAGTCAGGATTTGACTTTGCATTCCTAAACACAGAGTAAAGGCAGAAACAGCCAGTAGAGGATTAACAAAGTGTCATATGCATGGCTGTAATCAATAGCTTTGGGTAAAGGTACCATTAACTAAAAAGGAAGTATAAGAGTAGATCTGGGAACATGAAATAAAATAGATTTTCCCCATACTGTACCAGAATCATATAATTGGCATTATAGGATGATGGAATGGGCTCTTAAAAGCTCACAACAGCTTCTGTTAAGACAAGGTCTATGAATTCTGGGTTGGCTTATAGCAGATAGTAACTTGTGTCGTGGATCAGTGACCATCCCATGGTTTGCTTCTTCTTTGGGAAGGAGACATGGATCTGGGAGTCAAGGATTTGAGAACCCAGGGAAATAAGACATGAATTGTTAAAAAAAAAAGTTTTTGTTTCCCACCTATGCCCTCTGGCACTTCTGGCTTAGCCATGCCCTTCGCTTTGCAGTGATCCAGCTACACTGGCTTGTTTGTTGTTTGCACTTGACACTCCATTGCCAAACTAGATCTGTTCATTAGCTGTCCCTATCACCTAGAACATTTCTTCTACATTAAGATTTGCAAGGCCTCCTTTCAAAACCTCGTGCTGCTCCTGCATAGGAAGGTTACTTAAGTGGGCTCCCACGGTCTTCTTCTTTCTGAAGCATGACTTTCTGTTGCCAGAGGTTGGCCTCTCATGTTTGTAGTTAGCTCTGTTCTTTGTTGTCAGCTCTTTGAAGCTTCTCCCTGCAGGAAGCAGTGTATCCTACTGGGACAATTGTTTTTCCTTCATTCTTGAAGAGGACAAATGACACCAAGAGGGTGATGTCTTGACTTGCTTGTAATTTGGATTTAAGTGAGGCAGAGCTGCCTTACTCTTTTCTCCAGTCATCAAAATCCAGTGACAGTGTAGTAGTTGAGATGACTGGCGATGACCCAGGATGCATTGGATGACCTTTGGCCTTTCAAAGTAAAGTCTTTCTCAGGTCGCAGTTTGTCTGGGGCAATGCCCATTCAATGACTAGAAGCTAGGTAACAATTGAGATGGGCAGCTAGGTGGTTCAATGAATAGAATGGCAGGCCTGAAGTCAGGAAGACTTCCTAAGTTTAAATCTGTCCTCAGACATTTACTAGCAGTGTTTCTGGGCAAGCCTCTTCACTCTTTGCCTCAGTTTCCTCATCTGTATAATGAGCTAAAGAAGGAAATGACAAACTACTCTAGTATCTTTGCCAAGAAAATCCCAAATGGGATCAGGAAGAGTTGGGAAGAGTTGAATGTATCTGGAACAATGAGAATAATGGAGACAAAAGATGGCTCAATTTATATTGCAAATCCCTATAGAGAGAGAAAATCCATTCTCCTCACTCCTCCCTACCTGTCAGGGACTAGCTACAGAATTTGGCATTGGGGTGTGGCCAATCCTTACCTACTGTGAAATGTCGCTCTAATTCTACCAAGGGAGCAGCAGAGTGTTAGGGCCCTGCTATATTCATACTCCATTTCTCTTATCTGCCCCTTTAGGTTTTGTGATTACAGCTATCTTTATATGTAATTTAACACCTTTTTATTTGTGATTACATCTTGGACTGGAGAAATTAGTTTTTCAGGTTATTTTGCCTAATTTTGCCAATTAATTTGCCAACTCTCCTTTCCCTCCTTACGTTTATAATACTTGATGTTTGTGATAACTGAGTGGTAAAATGTAATTGGGTGTATCACTAGAATTCTAGATTGATATTGCCACATTCATAATGTTTTTTGTTTTTGCTCTTTTTGTTTTTGGAGGGCAATTGGGGTTCGGTGACTTGCCCAAGGTCACAAGGCTAGTTAAATGGTAAGTGTCTGAGGCCAGATTTGGACTCAGGTTCTCTTGACTCCAGGGCTGGTGCTCTATTCATTGCACTACCTAGCCGCCCCATAATGTTTTTTAAATAATGTTATCATATATTATATTTAATCTACATGGTAAGTGAGCAGTGAAACATAATAGAATAAATTAAACAGCTTTATGACACAAGGTTTATCACATACATTCCTTTGCTACTGTACTTGTGAAATTAAATGTCTAGTTTGTTCATTAGGGAAAAGCCTACCCAGTCATTTTCCTCTTTGATTGTCCAGGGCATGGTACCAGGGCCTTATTCAGATGATTTAGTGCACATTACCCTGATAAGGATCTTTCATAAGTATGGCAGAAGCTATGGCTTAGTGTGTGTTTTGGCCAGGGGAAAACCCTTAATCTCTGATGGCAACATAATTGGTTTCCCAAGGGGAGAATGGAGTGGGATACAGAGGAACTGTGTGGTATTAAGATTGAGCAAAAAGGCTACACAAAAACAGCATGGATGAAAGTATAAAGCATGTTCTCCTTTCTTTATAAGGTCAAGGACCTTAAGAAGTAGAACCCAGTATATATTGTTGAAAGTGATTAATAAGTTTTACTTATTTTACTTATTAATTACAGTTAATTAATTAATTAAAGCAGTTTCACTGCTTTTTTTCCTCTTTTGTTAACGAGTGTACCTGTCTGGGGAGAAAATGGAGAATGATATATTGGGAAAGGCAGAAGATATAAAAACAAAAGATTTCAATAGAATAGAATGAAAGGTATAAATATTTGCCTAATGAAAAGCTAAAAAGAGGTCTGTATGAGGTGTTGCAATTTTATCTGTGACATTTGGTAAGATTGCACTCAATCAGATATCAACAAATTATAAATCTTAGCAGTTGTCTAGACAGAAGACTGGAGGTGGATAGGGAGGAAAAAAAAATATATATATATATATACATATACATACACACATATTTCTAGCACTAAGTGGGATATATAGCTAGCATGATCAGAATATTATTAATGAAATTAAAGTGAGCTCCATGTTGCTGTAACTCATTGACATCCTCCATGGCAGTCTGGGGGTAGGTAGTACAGAGCCAAAGTCTCAGTGGCATTGTATTATATGGAGTTGGACTTAATAGGGCATGTGAAGACAGAAGCCGTTCTATCTTTTCTTTTTTAAAAAAATCAGTTTTATTTTCGTTTCTGCATTCTCACCTTCCCTTTTCCTTCCTTGAGACAGCTAGAAAAGCAAAACACCTGGTACAAATGTGTAATTGATCAGTACAAATTTCAGCATTAGCTATGTCCAAAAAGATATCTCAATCTGAACTCTTGAGTGTTAGGATGTGGGTAACACGTTTCATTGTGAGTCTCTGGAATTGGGATTGTGTTTTTTTTTTTTTTTTGGTGAGAGTTTTTGTCTTTCAAAGTTGTTTTTACAATAGAGTTGTTATTGTAGAAGTTATTCTCTGGGCTCTGCTGATCTCACTCTGTATCAATTCATAAAAGTCTTCCCAGGTCTCTCTGAAACTGTATTCTTCATCATTTCTTATAACACAATAGTATTCCATCACATTCCTTACCATACCTTGTTCAACTCTTCCCCAGTTGATGAGCACCACTTCACTTTCCAGTTCTTTGACATCACAGAAATCTGTTATAAATGTTTTGGTGCATGTGGCTTCTTTTTCTTTGATGTCTTTGGAGTATATATATTTCTAATAGTTATGCCTCTGGGTCAGAGGGTATGTAGATACAGTTTAATAGTTTTGGGGACATAATTTCAAATTGATTTTTTAGAATGATTAGTCCAGAGTTCCACTATCAGTGTATTAATGTAGCTGTTTTCCCATAGCCCCTCCAGCATTTGTTATTTTCTTTTTTTGTCAACTTGACCAATTTGATGGGTGTGAGTTGGAACCTCAGAGTATTTTAAAATTTTTATTTCTCTAATTATTCATAAGTTAAAGGATTTTTTCCTTGAATCTTGGGTTTCTTCCTTTGAAAACCAGCAGTTGTTTCTTAATGCAGTAAAGCTTCATCTAATTAGAACTCTTGATAAACTGAAGTTTTTACTTTCCTTCAAGGGGAGCCCACTGACTAGAAAGTAAGCATATATAAGGAATTTAGTAAAATACTAATCTGGGATCAGTTTAGTCTTCTGTGTCTTGCATGAAAACCCTAGAGTTCTAACTCTGTCATCCAGTGATCTGTAGAATGATTGCATATGGGGACAAATAGTATCTGGGATGATTCTAAGATATATCAAATTTTAGCCAAGGAAAATTTAAGTAGATTCGTTGTTCCTACCTTGATCACGGTTTTTACCAAGGCAACATAAAAGCATATTTTTGCATCTTAGAAACATTTTCAACAAGGAATTGAATCCAAAAGGTTTTTCTGGTTAACTGTTACAACAAATGCCTCCACTCCCTTAAATATAACTATGGATCAATTTTTTTTTTTTGGAGATGGGAAGGCAAGACAATTGGGGTCAAGTGACTTGCCCAAGGCCATACAGCTAGTAAGTGTGTCAGGTGTCTAGGGCTGGATTTAGCTTAGGTCCTTCTGACTTCATGGTTAGTGTTCTATTCACTGTGCCACCTAGCAGCCCCCAGATCAAGATTTTAATGAATGGTATCCAACTCTACCCAGTAGGTATAATTGCTCTCCTTAATAATGAGCAAGTCTGTTAATCACCACGCTAGGATTTTCTTTCTCTATTTGAGGGGAATAATGCTGTCATATTCTCCTCTCCAGGGTCAATCCCTTTATAAAATCATGATTCTACTTACCTCAATCTCCTAGCAGATTACCCTGACACTCATCTCCCTTCTCTTTTTAATCTTCATTCTCTCTCCATCTATTGGCTTCTTCTTTTCTGTCTAATGAACATCCTCAGGTCTTTCCCATTAGAAACAACAACAACAGTAAATCTTACCTATCATCTTTTATTTTTTTTTCATTTTATGTCCATACTCCTAAAAAAAGTTGTCTACTCTCATTGTCTCCTCTCCTCTCATGGCTCAGTCTTTGCAGTTTTGCTTCTGACTTGTTCAATTGAAACTACTTTCTTCAGAGTTAAAAATACTCTCTCTTTGGGGGGGGCGGTGCTAGGTGGCGCAGTGAATAGAGCACCGGCCCTGGAGTCAGGAGGACCTGAGTTCAAATGCAGCCTCAGCCATTTAACACACACGAACACAAAAACTAGCCTGTGACCTTGAGCAAGTCACTTATCCCCAATTGCCCTCCAAAAAAAAAAAAAAAGATCTCTCTTGGAAAATAATAGAAACAAAGCAAAAAAAAAAAACTCACAAAACCTTTATTTTTTTTTTTAACAAAAAACTTAAAATCATGAAGTACTCTGTACCTTTTGAAGACACTAGTTGTGAATGGGCACTTTTCTCCTTCTGTTAGAACATTAACAGTTTCACCATACAGCTTTGTCGAGTTCCTCAAATAAATTTACCTTTCTAAAAAGGTTTATT
The DNA here is from genome assembly GCA_011680675.1 of Gymnobelideus leadbeateri. Classification (NCBI taxonomy): domain Eukaryota; kingdom Metazoa; phylum Chordata; class Mammalia; order Diprotodontia; family Petauridae; genus Gymnobelideus; species Gymnobelideus leadbeateri. Next base: position 643,612 of record WOXC01004225.1, on the reverse strand, counting down.
TGTATTCTTGTGTTTATATTTTTAGAGTATCTACTCAGCTTTTTTTTTTTTTAATCAGAAATGCTTGAAATGTCTTCTCTTCCATTAAAGATCAGTTTTTATTTCCCTTTAGGATTGTACTCAGGTTTTCAGGGTATGTGAATTTCAGTTGTAAAGCCAGTACATTTTGCCATTTGAAACACTGTGTTTCAAGTTCTCCTTTCATTCATAGTAGAATCTTCCAGGTCTTGACTGTACTTTCTTGTTTACTTGACTTGTTTGTTTCTGGATGTTTGTAGTATTTTTCCTTGCTGTAGATTTTGGCTGTGGTATTTCTGGGACTTTTCCTTTTCAGGAAGTAGTTAGTGCATTATATTAATTTTTCCTTTATCCTCTGGTTGTAATAGATGTGGGCAGTTTCCGTTTATAATTTTTTGAAATAAGTTGGCCAGGTGTGATGTGAGTAGAATCAAGGCTTTAGACCAGGGGAAGGCTATTGACTATCATAAGTATAAAATGAAAATGGAAATCATTTTAAAAAAGTGTAAGCACTTAATATGTGCAAAGGCTAGAAGTAAGTACTGGGTAGGTACAAAGGCAAACCAGATTGTAGATGGTTAGGGGCAGGGATTGAAAGTAGTAGTATTACCATTCAGCATAATCTTGACCTGTGTCTGTGGATAGGAGGAGAAAGTAGCATGGAAGTAGATTAATGACAGAGAGAACTAGAATAAGTAGCTGAAGATTATTGGTTCATGGAGAGTGATCAGGTCAAGCAGGCAGATGGAGGGATTAAGTTTTCATAGAGGGAGGAGAACCAAGTCATACTTAGAGGTGGGAGGATGCAGCTGTCTTAAGTCTAGGTACCAGATGGAGAATTGAAGGTTAATTTCATATTCCCATTTATTTGTTTAAAACTAAATTAAATTTATTTTTTGTTAGATTTTAAGTTCTAAACTGTATCCCTCCCTCTTTCTTCCCCCAGCAATAGGGAGAGCTACCCTTTCTCTCTCTCTCTCTCTCTCTCTCTCTCTCTCTCTCTCTCTCTCTCTTTCACACACACACACACACACACACACACACACACACACACACACACACACACACACCCCTTACTATGCATAATTCTGTATATCAGTTTTTTCTATAGAGGTAGATAGCATCTTCCTTCATAAGTCTTTTGTAGTTGATTTGAGTATTTATAATACTCAGAATAATTTAGTTATTTACGAATAAGTTATTCTTTGAACAGTATTACTGTTACTGTATACAACATTCTCTTGGTACTGCTCATTTCACTCTTCATTATTTCATGTAGGTCTTTCCATGTTTTTTTTAAGTATAAACATTTTTATTAAGCATCTACCAAATGTCAGAAAATGTTCTAAGTGCTGGTGGTACACAGGAAAGCAGCAACAACCCCAGCTCTCAAGGACCTCAAGGTCTAAAGGAGGAGACAGCATGAAAACAGTTTTGTGAATACAAGATATATAGAAGATTGGTTGGAGATAATCAACATAGGGAAGACACTAACATTATGGGGAATTTCCATGTTTTTCTAAAATCAACCTGCATGGTAGTATTCCATCACAGTCATATACCACATATTCCCATTTCTTTTTTCTTTTTTTAAGCAATTGGGGTTAAGTAACTTGCTCAAGGTTACACGGCTAGTCATTATTTATGTGTGGGTGCTCATTTTCTGAGGCCGGATTTGATCTCGGGTCATCCCAACTCTGAGGCCAGCGCTCTTACTCACTGCGCTGCCTAGCTGCCCCTTTTAGGGCAATTGGGGTTAAGTAACTTGCCCAAGGTCACACGGCTAGGTTTTTGTTTGTGTGGGTTAAGTGTCTGAGGCCGGATCCGAACTCAGGTCCTTCTGACTCCAGGGCCGGTGCTCTACTCACTGCGCCACCTAGCCGTCCCTATATTCCCATTTCTAAAGATAATTCTTTTTTTTTCCCCACTTGATAGTATTTTATTTTTTCCAATTATATGCAAAGATAGTTTTCAACATTCACTTTTACAAGATTTTGAGTTCCAGATTTTTTTCTCTCTCCATTTCCTCAAGCCTCCCCAAGATGGCATGCAATTTGATACAGACTATATATACATGTACAATCAAATTAAACATTTTTCCTCATTAGTCATGTTATGAAAGAAGAACCAGAACAAAAGGGAAAAACCACAAGAAAGAAAAAACAAACAAAAAAGAGAAAATAGTATGTTTTAATTTGCATTCAGATTCCACAGTTCTTTCTCTGGATGTGGATAGTATTTTTCATCATGAGTCTTTTGGAATTGTCTTAGATCACTGCACTGCTGAGAAGAGCTAAGTCTGTCAAAGTTGGTTGTAACACAGTGTTGCTGTTACTGTGTACAATGTTCTCATGGTTCTGCTCACTTCACTGAGCATTAGTTCATGTTAAGTCTTCCAAGTTTTTCAGAAATCTGCCTGCTCATCATTCCTTATAGAACAGTAGTATTTCATTACATTCATTTACCACAGCTTGTTCAGCTGGTCAGTTGATGGGCATCCCCTCAATTTCCAATTCTTTGCCACCACAAAAAGAGCTGCTGTAAATATTTTTGTACATGTGGGTCCTTTTCCCATTTTTATGAACTTTGGGATACAGACCTAGTAGTGGTATTGTTGAATTAAAGGGTCTGCACAGTTTTATAGCCCTTTGGGCATAGTTCCAAATTGCACTCCCAAATGGTTGAATCAGTTTACAACTCTACAAACAGTGTATCAGTGTTAATTTTTCCTGAGTCTTCTCCAACATTTATCATTTTCCTTTTTTGTCATATTAGCCAATCTGTTAGGTGTGAGGTGATACTTCAGAGTTGTTTGAATATACATTTTTCTAATCAGTAGTGATTTAGAGCATTTTTTCATGTGACTATAGATAGCTTTAATTGCTTCCTCTGAAAATTTCCTATTTATATCCTATGACCATTTATCAATTGGGGAATGACTTGTATTCTTATAAATTTAATTCAGTTCTCTATATGTTTTTATTTTTTATTTTTTAAAGCTGTTGGGGTTAAGTAACTTGCTCAAGGTTACATGGCCAGTCATTATTTATGTGTGGGTGCTCATTTTCTGAGGCCGGAACTGATCCTGGGTCCTCCTGACTCTGGGGCCGGTGCTCTTACTCACCGCACCACCTATCCACCCCAGTTCTCTATGTATTTTAGAAATGAGATCTTTATCACAGACCATTGCTGTAAAAATTGTTTCTCAGCTTTCTACTTCCCTTCTAATCTTGGTTGCATTGGTTTTGTTTGTGCAAAGCCTTTTTAATTTGCTGTAATCAAAATTATCCATTTTGCATTTCATAATGTCTTCTATTTTTTGTTTGATCTTAAATTCTTCCTTCTTCATATATCTGACAGTTAAACAATTCCTTGTTTTCCTAATTTGCTTGTGGTATCACCCTTTATATCTAAATCATGTACCCATTTTGACCTTATCTGAATATACAGTGTAAGATACTGGCTTGTGCTTAGTTTCTGCCATACTGTTTTTCAGTTTTCCCAGCAATTTTTTGTCAAATAGTGAATTCTTATCCCAGAAGCTGGAGTCTTTGGGTTTATCAAAAAGTAGATTACTATGGTCACTGACTACTGTGTCTTGTGTACCTAACCTGTTTCACTGATCCAACACTCTTTTTCTGTTTCCAGATAGTTTTGATGATTGCTGCTTAATAATACAGTTTCAGATCTGGTATGGCAAGGCTACCTTCCCTTCCATTTCCTTTCATTAATTCCCTTGATATTCTTGGCCTATTGTTCTTCCAGATGAATTTTGTTGTTGTTAAATTAACAATTTTTTTTTGTGATTTGATTGGTATGGCACTAAAGAGGTAAATTTATTTAGGTAGAATTGTCATTTTTTATATTAGCTTGGCCTACCCATGAGCACCTGATATTTTTCCACTTATTTGGATTTGACTTTATTTGTGTTAAAAGTGTTTTGTAATTGTGTTCATATAGTTCTTGGGTTTGTCTTGGCAGATAGACTCCCAAATATATATTGTCTACAGTTATTTTAAATGGAATTTCTCTATCACTTGCTGCTCTGCTTTGCTAGTAGTATGTAGAAATGCTGATGCTTTATTTGGGTTTATTTTATATCCTGCAACTTTGCTGAAGTTGCTAATTATTTCAAGTAGTTTTTAGTTGATTCCCTAGGATTCTCTAAGTATACTACCGTATCATCTTCAAAGAGTGATAGCTTTGTTTTTTCATTGCCTACTCTACTTCTTTCAATTTTTTTTCTTCTCTTATTGCTAAAGCTAACATTTCTAGTCCAACATTGAATAACAGTGGTGATAATGGACATCCCTGATTTACCCTTGATCTTATTGGGAATGCTTCTAGCTTATTCCCATTACATATAATGCTTGCTAATGGTTTAAATAGATGCTATTTAATATTTTGAGGAAAACTTCATTTACTTATGCTCTCTAGTATTTTTAATAGGAATGGGTGTTGTATTTTGTTAAAAACTTTTTCTGCATATATTGAGATAATTATATGATCTCTGTTAATTTTGTTATTGATATGGTCAGTTATGCTGATAATTTTCCAAATGTTGAACCAGCCCTGCATTCCTGGTATAAATCCCACCTGGCTATAGTGTATTATCCTCGTGATAAGTTGTAATCTTTTTGCTAACATTTTATCTAATTTTTTTGCTTCAATGTTCATTAGGGAAATTGGTCTATAATTTTCTTTCTCTGCTTTGTCTTTTTCTGGTTTAGGTATCAGCACCACATTTGTATCATAAAAAGAATTTGGTAGGACTCCACCTGTTTTTCTTTTTCACTTTCCTTTTCTTTCTTTTCTTTCTTTTTTCCTTTCTTCCTTCTCTTCTTTCTTCCTTTTTTTTTTTTTTTTCTCTTTTGGAGGGGGGGAAGGTAGGGCAATTGGGGTTAAGTGACTTTCCCAAAGTCACAAAGTTACACGTCTAGTGTTGTGTTAAGTGTCTGAGGTCAGATTTGAACCTGGGTTCTCCTGACTCCTGGGCTGGTGCTCTATTCACTACACCACCTAGCCACTCCTCACCTATTTTTCCAAATAGTTTATATCATATTGGAATTAATTATTCTTTCAGTGTTTGGTAGAATTCACTTGTAAATCCATCTGGACCTGGAAATTTTTTCTTTAATGTCTTGTTCAATTTATTTTTCTGAAATGGGGTGAAGTATTTTATTTCCTCTTCTGTTAATTTGGACAATTTATATTTTTGTAAGTATTCATCCATCTCACTTAGATTGTTCAATTTGTTGGCATACATCTGGGCAAAATAATTCCTAATTATTGCTTTAATTTCCTCTTCATTGGTGGTGAATTCATCCTTTTCATTTTTGATATTAGTAATTTGATTTTCTTCTTTCTTTTCTAATGAAATTAACCAAAGATTTATCTGTTTTACTGGTGGTTTTTTTTTTTTTTTTGCTTTTTGGAGGGCAATTGGGGTTAAGTAACTTGCCCAAGGTCACACGGCTAGGTTTTTTTTTGTTTGTGTGTTGTTAAGTGTCTGAGGCCGGATCCGAACTCAGGTCCTTCTGACTCCAGGGCCGGCACTCTATTCACTGTGCCACCTAGCCGCCCCAGTTTTTTTTTTTTTTTGAAACAATTTCTTAGTTTTATTTATTAGCTCAATAGCTTTCTTAATTTTAATTTTATTAATCCTTTGATTTTTGAAATTTCTAATTTGGTATTCAGTTGGGGATTTTTAATTTGCTCTTTTTCTAGATTTTTTAGTTGCATGCCCAATTCATTGATCTGCTTTTCCTCTATTTTGTTCATGTAAGCGTTTAGAGATTTAAATTTTTCCCTAAGAACTGCATTAACTGCATCCCATAAGTTTTGGTATGTTTTCTTATTATTGTTATTCTCTTTAATGAAATTATTGATTGTTTCTGTAATTTGTTGTTTGACCCACTCTTTTTTTAGGATTATATTATTTAGTTTCCAGTTAATTTTTAGTCTCTCTTTTCATGGCCCTTTATTACATGTAATTTTTATTGCATTATGATCTGAAAAGGATGCCTTTAATATTTCTGCCTTTCTGCATTGGATTGTGGAGTTTTTATGCCCTAGCACATGGTCAGTTTTTGTGACCATAGTGACATGGACTCCTGGGGAAAAAGGTATATTCCTTTCTATCCCCATTCAGTTTTCTCCAGAGGTGTACCATATCTAACATTTCTAAAATTCTATTCACCTCCTTAACTTCTTGTTTATTTTGTGGTTAGATTTATTTAGTTTTGAGAGGGGTAGGTTGAGGTCCCTCACTAGTAGTTTTGCTGTCTATTTCTTCCTGTAACTCACTTAACTTCTGTAAGAATTTGCATGCTATTCCACTTGGTGCGTATATGTTTAGTATTGGTATTACTAAATTGTCTAGTTTCCTTCCTTATCTTTTTTTTAATTAGATCTATTTTTGCTTTTGCTTTGTCTGAGATCAGGATTGCTATCCTTGCTTTTTTTTTACTTCACTTGAAGCATAATATATTCTACTCTAGCTTTTTACCTTTACTCTCTGTATATCTCTGTGCTTCAAACGTGTTTCTTGTAAACAACATATTGTGGGATTATGGTTTTTAATCCACTCTGCTATCTGCTTCCATTTATGGCAGACTTCATCCCATTCACATTCACAGTTATGATTACTGTTTCTTTTTTTCCATCCTGTTTTACCCCTGTTTATACTTTTCTCTCTCCTTTCACTCTTCCGCTCTTCACCAGTGTTCTATTTCTGATGACTGCTTTCCTCAATTTGCCCTCCCTTCTATAAGCCCCATTCCAATTTCTTTCTGCTACTACTTCTTCCCTCCATTTTTATCAGCCTCCTCCTTTTTCTTTCCTCTTTTCTCCCCGTACTTCTCTATAGAGGAAGATAAACTTTCTACAGCCAACTGAATGTGTAAATGTTATTCCCTCTTTGAGCCAAATCTGATGAGAGTAAGGTACAAACAATGTTCACCGCCCCTCTTTTCTTTCACTCTACTGTAATAGGTTTTTGTGCCTCTTCATGTGATGTAATTTACCCTATTCTGCCTCTCCCTTTTGTATTCTCCCAGTACAATCCTTTTTTCCACCTCTTAATTAATACTTTTTAACATCACATCAAAATCAAACTACATCCATACTTTTTGTCTATGTATACCCCTTCTAAATACCTTAATAAAGATACAATTCTCAAAAATTACAGTATCATCTTCCTGTGTAGGGATTTAAACAATTTGACCTTATTGAATAACATGTTTTTTTTTTTCTTTCCTGTTTAACTTTTTATGCTTCTCTTGAATCTTCTATTTGAAGATCAGATTTTCTGTTCAGCTCTGGTTTTTTCAGCATAAATGATTGGAAGTCCCTATTTCATTGAACATCCATCTTTTCCTCTGAAAGATTGTGCTCAGTTTTGCTGGGTAGCCGATTTTTGGTTGTAATCCAAGCTTCTTTGCTTTCCAGAATACCATATCCCAGGCCCTCTGACCCTTTATTGTAGAAGTTGCTAAGACCTGTGTAATCCTGACTGTAGGTCCATCATACTGAAATTGGTTTTTTTTCTGACTCCTTGCAGTATTTTCTCCCTTGACCTCATACTTCTGGAATTTGGCTATAATATTCCTTTGAGTTTTCGTTTTGGGATCTCTTTTAGGTGATCATTAGATTCTTTCAGTGACTATTTTACCCTCTGGTTGTAGAATATCAGGACAGTTTTCCTTGATAATTTCTTAAAAGATGTTGTCCAGGCTCTTTTTTTTTTTTTTTTTTGGCTTTTTGGAGGGCAGTTGGGGTTAAGTAACTTGCCCAAGGTCACAGGGCTAGGTTTTTGTTTGTGTGTGTTAAGTGTCTGAGGCCAGATCCGAACTCAGGTCATTCTGACTCCAGGGCTGGCGCTCTACTCACTGCGCCACCTACCTGCCCCCCCAGGCTCTTTTTCTTTAAATCATAGTTTTCAGGTAGTCCAGTAATTTTTAAATTATCTCTCCTGGATCTATTTTCCAGGTTAGTTGTTTTTCCAGTAAAGTATTTTAGGTTTTCTTTTATTTTTTCCTTCTTTTAATTTTATTTAACTGATTCTTGATGTCTCATAGAGTCATTAGCTTCTATTTGCCCAATTTTAATTTCTAAGGAATTATTTTCTTCAGTTAGCTTTTGTACCTCCTTTTCCATTCTAACAATTCTGTTTTTAAGGGGTTCTTCTCTTCAATGAATTTTTTATACCTCCTTTTCCATTTGGCCAATTCTACTTTTTAAGGAATTGTTTTCTTCAGTGGATTTTTTTCCTATTTGGCCAATTATATTCTTTAAGGAATTATTTTCTCCAGTCAATTTTTGTCCTTCCTTTTCCAAGCTGTTGACTCTTTTGCATACCTCTTGTTTCTTATCCCAATTTTTCTTCTACCTCTTATTTTTCTTTTAAAATCCTTCTTGACACTGTCACCCCTGTTGCTCAATTTGGTACTAGAAATGTTTGCTGTAGCAATAAGAGAAGAAAAAGAAATCGAAGGAATTAGAATAGGGAAAGAAGAAACTAACTTATCACTCTTTGCAGATGATATGATATACATAGAGTATCCTAGAGAATCAGGTAATTGGAATACTACTTGAAATAATAAATAACTTTAGCAAAGTTGCAGGATTAAAATAAACCCACATAAATCCTTGGCATTCCTATATATTTCTGTATATTCCTTTATATTTCTAATGAAACCCAAGCAAGAAATAGTCAAGTTCCATTTAAAGTTACTGTAGACATCATAAAATATTTGGGAGTCTACCTGCCAAAACAAACCCAGGAACTATATGAACACAGTTATAAAATACTTTTCACACAAATAAAATCAGATCAAAATAATTGGAAAAACATCAGTTGCTTATGGTTAGGTTGAGCTAATATAATAAAAATGAAAATTTTACTTAAATGAGTTTACTTATTTAGTGTCATACCAATAAATCTACCAAAAAGTATTTTATAGAGGTAGAAAAAATAACAAAATTCATGTGGAAGAACAAAAGGTCCAGAATATCAAGGGAATTAATGAAAAGAAATGTTAGGGAAGGTGATTTAGCCATACCAGATTTTAAACTGTATTATAAAGCAGCAATTATCAAAACTACTTGGTACTGGCTAAGAAATAGAGGGGTAGATCAGTGGAATAGATTAGGTACAAAAGACATAGTACTCAATGACTATAGCAGTCTAGTGTGTGATAAACCCAAAGACTTTAGTTTCTGGGATAAGAACTCATTGACAAAAACTGCTGGGAAAACTGGAAAATAGAATGAATCTTATACCTTCTACCAAAATAAAGTCAAAATGGGTTCACAATTTAGATATAAAGGCTGATACTATAAGCATTCTGGGAGAGCAAGGATTAATTTACCTGACAGATGTATGGAGAAGGGAAGAATTTATGACCAATCAAGAGATAGAGAACATTATAAAATGCAAAATGGATAATTCTGATTACATAAAATTGAAACGTTTTTGTACAAAGAAAGCCAACGCAACCAAGATTAGGAGAAAGGAGAAAATTGGTAATCTTTACAAGCAATGTCTCTGATAAAGGCCTCATTTTTAAAATATGCAGAGGGGGTGGCTAGGTGGCACAGTGAGTAAGAGCGCTGGCCTCAGAGTTGGGATGACCCGAGATCGAAACTGGCCTCAGAAAATGAGCACCCACATATAAATAATGACTAGCTGTGTAACCTTGAAGCAAGTTACTTAACCCCAATTGCTTTTTTCTTAAACAAATGCTTTATTAACTTCTGTTTTACATCATTCATTTCCGCCAGATTTTGAGTTACAGTTATTTTCCCCCCCTGTTTTTCCCCTACCCACCCTCCCAGAATAGCAGTCCCACAAGATATCCCTTCCTCCAATCTGCTCTCTCCCATATCTTCTCCCATACCCCCTTAGACTTTTCCATTAGAGGAAGGTGAATCTCTGTGTCTCAATGCCTGCACATCTTATCTCCCAATTACAAGCAAAAGAGTATTAATAATAGTATTTATATATATTTGAAACATTTAATTTTAAGACCTCGAATTTCAGATCCATTCCCTTCCTCCCTTGTCACCCATTGCCTCTGGGAAGATGAGTAATTCAGTATATGTTGTACATGTCTAGCTATGCAAAACATTACCATAGTAGATATATTGTACAAGGCTGCTTATAATTCCCTCCCACTCATCCCACCCCCCCACCTGGTCCATTCCCTACTTGATCCTGTCCCTCTTCTATAGTGGGTACTTCCAACCTCCCCTCCCCCTAAGGATGCCCTCCCATCCATCATCCTTCCTCTCATCTCCCTTCGCCCTATTCTGCTGCAGGTTGAGATATCCCATTTAGTATGTATGTCATTCTCTCCCTGAACCAAATTCAATGAGAATGTGGTTTTGCCTTTTTGGCTTCCTATACTTCCCCTCCCTTGCAGCCACTTCCCCTTGCTTTTTCTACATGAGATAGTTTACATTACCCTGTCTCTCCCCATCTCCTCTTTCCACTTTCCTCTCTCACCTCATAATTTCACCCCTTGAGTATCCTCCCTTCCCAACAAATTCAACCAATACCCTCTATCCATATAGAACTGTAAACATAAATACACACATTCACATATGTATTCAACTGACCATACACCCTTCTTCCATTATTTTCATACTGAGAAAGATTTCATCAGTCACAGTTATTGTTTTTCCATATAGGAATGGAAATAGTTCAACTTTGATAAGTTCTTTTTGATTTCTTTTCCCTGATTACCTTCTCAGGCATCTCTTGCTTCTTGTGTCTGGATGTCAGATTTTCTATTCAACTCTGGTTTTTTCCTCAAGAATGCTTGCAAGTCCTCTATTCCACTGAATGACCATATTTTCCCCTGAAACAAAATACTCAGTTTTGCTGGTTAGGTGACCCTTGGGTTCAGTCCCAGCTCTTTTGCCCTCTGGAATATCATATTCCAAGCCCTTTGGTCCCTCAGTGTAGAAGCTGCCAGGTCCTGTGCTATTCTGATTGTGTTTCCACGATATTGAAATTGTTTCTTCCTGGCTGCTTGTAGTATTTTCTCCTTGATCTGGGGATTCTGGAACCTGGCTATAATATTCCTGGGAGTTTTCTTTTATGGATCTTTTTCAGGAGGTGATGGGTGGATTCTTTCAACCTCTATTTTGCCCTTTGGATCTAAAACATCAGGGCAGTTTTCCTTGAGAATTTCTTGAAGGGTGATTTCTAGGTTCTTTCCTTGATCATGGCTTTCGGGTAGTCCAATAATTTTTAAATTATGTCTCCTGGATCTATTTTCCAGGTTAGTGGTTTTTCCCATGAGATATTTCACATTGCCTTCTAATCTTTCATTTGTTTGGATCTGCTTAACAACATCTTGATTTCTCATAAAGTCATTAGCTTCCATTTGCTCCAGTCTAACTCTGAAGGAATGAATCTCCTCAGTGAACTTTTGAGATTCTTTTTCCATCTGGCAAATTCAACTTTTTAAGGCATTCTTCTCCTCATTGCCCTTTTGGGCCTCCTTTGCCATTTGAATTAGTCTATTTTTTAAGGTGTTTTCCTCAGTCAGGCTGTTGACCCTCATTTCTCTTCCCAATTTTTCCTCCACTTCTCTTATTTGATTTTTAAAGTCCTTCTTAAGGTCCCCTATGGCCTGTAACCCGCTCATATTTTCCTTTGGGGCTTTTGGAGCAGGATTTCTGACTTCACAGCTCTCTTCCTGTTCTATGCTTCGATCCTCTTTGCCCCCAAAGTAGGAGTCTAATGTTTCATTTTTCTGTTTAATTTGTTTCCTTTGCTTTGGCAAGTTGCCACTTAATTACTTGAATTTTGGGCTTGTTGCCACAGTATGGCTCTGCCGCCAGATAGGGGCACTTTCGTCCGAACGTGTGGGGGGACAACTTCCGTTTCTGGCAAGTTGGAAACCCACCCATGACCTCCACCCAGATCACAATCCAGATCCAGGGAGGTTAAAGCAAGAGCGATTACCCCCCAAGACTGATCGCTGGATCTCCTACAGTTCGCAGGCCAGGAGCTGGAGCTGCCTCTGAAAACTACAAAATGGTGTGTCTCCTCAGTGGCTTCTAGCCCCCAGAGGAGAAAGCCAACGTGTTCCCCAAATACTGGTCCCAAAGTCCATAGGGCACTAACCTCTCACTTTGTCCTAGGCATGTATGTGTTGATAATTCTGGAATCACCACAGCTGCTGGTGTTCTGGGGTCCCTCCAGCCGGCTGCTGGCCTGGCCGCCCTGGGGCTAAAATTGAGACTCAGGCAGACCTGTGATTGGCTCCCCGCCCACTGCACTACCAGCTCCCATAGTGCTGCGCTGGTCCTTCCTGCAGGGCTGCTGGGCTGTCCTCAGTGGGAGGTTAGCTTCTCTGTGTCGTTCTGTGGGTGCTGGGGCTCCAGAAATTGTTCAGAGTCCCCTTTTACATAGTTTGGAGGTGATCTGGGGGAGAGTGGCTTGGACGCGCTGTTTCTACCCCCAATTGCTTTTTAAAAAAAAATTATATACAGAGAACTGATTCAAATTTATAAGAATACAAGTCATTCCCCAATTGATAAATGGTTAGTTTTCAGAGTATGAGATTAAAGATATCAATAACAATATGAAAAAATGATCTAAATCACTATTGATTAGAGAAATGCATATCAAAACAACTCTTAGGTACCACATCTCACCTGTCAGATTGGCTAACATGACAAAACAGGAAAATTATAAATGTTGGAAAAGGTATGGGAAAATTGGAACACTAATGCATTGTTGGTGGAGTCGTGAACTGATCCAGCCATTCTGGAGAGCAATTTGGAATTATCCCCAAAAGGCTCTAAAAATGTGCATACACTTTGACCCAGCAAATACCACTTCTAGGGTTATATCCCAGAGATCATACAAGTAGGAAGAGGACCCATAGGTATGAAAATATTCATAGCAGCTCTTTTTGTGGTGATAAAGAATTGGAAATCAAGAGGATGCCCATCAATTGGGGAATGGCTGAACAAGTGGTATATGAATGTAATGGTATGCTATTGTGCTGTAAGAAATGAGGAACAGATGGACTTCATAATATCCTGGAGAGACTTACATGAACTAATGCTGAGTGAGGGGAGCAGAACCAGGAGAACATTGTGTGCAATTACAGACACATTGTATCTGTGATGACTACCTTTGATAGATCGGGGTTTTCTCAGCAGTGTAAGGTTATGAGATAACTCCAAGAGACTCATGATGGAAAAGGCTATCCATATCCAGAGAGAGAATTATGGAGTCTGAGTGAAGTTTGAAGCAAGCTACTTGCTCTCTCTCTTTTTTGTTTTGTTTCATCTCTTTCACTTGGTTCATTCCATTGGTTATAATTCTTCTTTACAAATTGACTAATGTCTAATGTGAAGGTATATGTAGAACCCATATCAGATTCCATGCTGCTATGTTGGGGAGGAGGGAGGAGAGGAAGGAGGAGAAAATTTGGAACTCAAAAACTTGTAGAACTGAATGTTGTAAAATAAAAGTATACAAATTTAAAAGAAAACAAAAATCCTCTTGAGCTCTTTCAAGAAGGCTTTTTGGGCTTGAGACCAATTCATATTCCACTTTGAGATGTAGGTATATTGACAGTGTTTTCCTCTTCTGAGTTTGTATTTTGGTTTTCTCTGTCACTGGAATGACATAGTGGTCAATGTTTGCTTTTGTTTTTTGCTCATCTTTTTGCCTATTTCCTGGCTTTTAAAGTTGAGCTCTCCTGCTGGAGCAGGGGGGGCACAAGCTTCTTGTGCTGGGGGCCAGGAGCCTGGTCACTGTCTTTTTTGTGCTGGGGCATAAGGTGCTGGCAGCTGGAGGCTGTAGGTGTCTGGAAGCTTACCTGGTGCTGAACTGGGGTCCTAGTGGTGGTGTCTGCCATGTGCTGAGGCCAGGTGGATTTTTTTTGCCTTTCCCTGGGGCTATGCTAAAACACATGGAGGTTTGGCCCCTGGAGGATACCTACCTACCCTGGGCTGCAGTGGAGCTTGTGGTGGTTCTTCAAGCTAGAGTATGCTGGTTCCCTTGGCTACGTTAAGATACATGGGGGGGTCTTGGTATTGGCGTTTGCCAGCTCTCCACCCCCTGGGGCTCAGTATCTCTCTCTGGTTTGTTGAAATGGGACTTGCTGCTGGCTTGCTGGGATGCTTCCTGTCTTGGAATGTGCTCCCCTTTTATGTGAGTGAGTCCAACCTTTCTTGCAGCCTCTCCTCCAAGTTTCCTGAGCTAAAAAACTGCTCCATCCCACCTTTCCACTGGCTCCACTGTTCCAGGATTTGTTGTGGGGGGGGGGTGCTACTTTATAGGAGAGCATCATGAAAATGGGCTATAGGAGAGCTATGAACATGGGAGGGCAATAGTGCTTTGCTGCTTATTCTGCCCTCTTGGCTCCCAGAAGTCCCCAGCCTCCTAAAGAGAATTCTTTTAAAGTGTGTTGATATTTCTGTTGGGTTTTGAAAGTTCCTTCATGGCATTTTTTATATTCACACAATCTTGGCAAGCCTGCTGACATTTGTAATAAACTCCCTAGTTGAGGAGGAGTGAAGAGTTATTTTGGACTGTGTGCTCAGCCTCTGTAGACTGTGCCCCAAATTTCTGTGCTTTTCCTTCCCTCTTTTCTGTCTGGGTCAGTGGTTAGAAGTTGTGAGTCACTTAATAAGTACTGATCATATTCCATAGAATAGGCATCTGTGTCCTGAGCAGAATTTGAGTTGTGGTTGTTTTTGCATATGAAGATGATGCTAGTGGTCAATTTTTTTTTTCAGTAATGAAGATATGTTTTCATTCATTTCTGCTATAATCATTTGCTTGATCCCATTGTGAACATATGTTTGCAGGAACTGTGGCTTGAATTACGGTATCCAGGACAAATTGGTCCAAATGGGAATGAACTTTAGTTCAGTGCTCCAACCAGCTGAGCTTGCCAGTTTTGCAGATGGAAGAACTAAAACCTAGACAACACCTGCCTTAATACAACTTAGTGAAAATAGAATAGATAATATAAACCAAAGTGTAATTAATAAATAAAACATAGGCCAAATTCCATTACATATTACAACATTCCATTACAACAAACTTCAACGTAACTGAGAAGTCCCAGAACACTTTTATTTCAGATAATCTTTTTTTTCTTTTTGGAGGGGCAGTTGGGGTTAAGTGACTTGCGCAAGGTCACATGGCTAGGGGTGTGTGTGTGTGTGTGTGTGTGTGTGTGTGTGTGTGTGTTAAGTGTCTGAGGCCAGATTTGAACTCAGGTCCTCTTGACTCCAGGGCTGGTGCTCTATTCACTGTGCCACCTAGCCTCCCCTTCAAACAATATCTGATAGAAAAAAAGTTCTAGTACAGCAAAAGAACTGGGATCATTTCTTGGATTTTATTGAAATGGGATCTGACAGGCATACATTACACAAGTGTTTATTAGTCAACTCTGTGTTCATGAATTATGTAATTTGTGGATTTTTCTCTAGCAAATTTTTAATCCTAGATTTGTTTCCCCTTATCTTCCCAGTTTTCTTGTGGTCAGCTAGGAATTCTCAAATATTAGTATAAATGAGCCATCAGGGTAATGAAAAGAATAGCTACACACCAAAAATAAAAAATAAATGTAACAAATTTTAAGCAACTTGCCTAAAAATACTGATCTCCAAATCTGAATATCATCTTTCAAATATACACAATTTTGCCTCATTTGCCACACATTTCCCTTTCATTAGACCCACCACCTATAATATACATTCATTAGAAGATGATTTTTATGTTTCTTATTTGTCTTCAGGTTTCCCTGTCTTATGCCATCAAAAAGAACAAACATTTCCTCAAATAGGAAAATCATTTTGACCCCAGAGGGTCAAAATAAAGAAATTAACAGATTGCCACAACAGGAGTACCTGAAACTGTTAAATTAGTAGCAGTAAATAGCAGTTCAGTCAGGACCTTATCCCAGTCCCTGGGCTTATTGACATGGGAGGTGTCTTGTTCGCTCCGCCCTCATTTCAAGGGAAAGCATTGAAGGTTTTTCATTTCTTGGTTCAGCCAGGGAGACAACATCATTTAGGAGATAGGAATGAAAGATATTACTGAACTAAGAGGAGAAAGTTTTATGATGGTAATACTGTTTTATGAGGGCTAGATGGAATCCATCTTCCCTTCCAGGGTTCTCCCAACATAAACCTCCGCTTTATACTATTGGTACTCTTGACTTTTTGAGGGAAGAGAATGGAACACTAAGAAAGAAAGAAGGAATGAAGAGGAAGGAAGCCCTTCTTTCACAGAACTGAAAGAAAAGAAGCCTTAGGTGCCAAGGGGGCACAGATAAGTTTAGGAGCTAGGGACTAGGTTGTTTTTTTTTCCCCTTAAAAAACAGTAAATCACTGTTAGAAGGAAATTTTGAGGTGAGGTGTCGGTGTGTTGCAGGAATGTCTGCTATCAGTTACTCAGGAGCCAAATAGTGCTATGTAGATCCCCACCCCTTCTTTACTTGCTGCTGTTTGGCTAATCATTTGCTCATGTGCACGTTATCTGGGGTCTTGGTTTCCAAAATTTTTTTTTTTTTTTTGAGGGCAGTTGGGCTTAAGTAACTTGCCCAAGGTCACACGGCTAGGTTTTTGTTTGTGTGTGTTAAGTGTCTGAGGCCGGATCCGAACTCAGGTCCTTCTGACTCCAGGGCCGGCGCTCTACTCACTGTGCCACCTAGCTGCCCCAGTTTCCAAATTTTTTTGATCACATACCCAGTATAAATGTTTGTACACCTACCCCCAAGACCTGTATATTCATTTATAAATCATACATATATACTAATGTACTTGTGTACATTATACACTATATATACATATAAATTTCAAAAGGACAAGATAAAAATGAAATAAACAGTATTTAAATTTTTAAATTTTATTTATCAATGGTACAAAAACCTTTTTGCTCTCACTAAAAATATTATGAGAACAATATAATTGAATAGAATTCATTATTTAAAAAAATCTCAGTTAAAATTTCATTATACAGTTTTTTGAGGGTTTGGTTTTAAGTTCATTGCTGAGCATCCTGGATAGATAGAACCCATATGAAAGCTTTTTGGGGAGCCTCAATAATTTTTAAGTGTAAAGGGGTCCAAGGCTGATGCCTTGGTGTCAAGGCCACATCTTGGGTTAATCTCAGGGATCTTGGTTGCAGAATCGAGGCTGCCTTCACCCAAAGTACTAGTGAAGGTGATGGTTGACCTGATAGTAGGTTTGACAGGAGATGTGTCTCCTCTATCCCTCAGGTTGCATTGTTGTTTCAGTTAGTTTGGCTTGCCTGACTGTGGTAGTTGTTGTTGGTGACAGACAAGAAAGTAACTTATATTCAGGCTCTCCTAGCCCTCTCTTATCTGGTCTATAATGGAAAATGGGTTGTTATGATGATAACCATGATTCCAGAGGGTTTAGGATGTGGCGTGCTGCTCACCTCCTGATAGAGAGAATGCAGAATGAGACATTCTAAAAATCAGTTTTTGTTGTTCTCTTCTGTTTGTTTCATCATCATTGTTACCCCATGTGTCCGACCCCTCCCCCCAGAACCATTCCATATAACAAAAAGGATTTTTTTGGAGAGGGGAAAAAACTTTAGCCCAACAGATCAATACATTAAAAAGACTGAAAATATATGCAATGTATAGTGCTTTGGAACCTCCCATCTCCATGCAGGGGTAGGTTGGGGGGGGGCGGTTCTCTTTCTATCACTTCATTTGAGTCATACTTGATCCTTATTATATCTATTTTTGATATGGAGTTGCTCTTTCCATTTACATCATTGTAGTTACTGTGTATATGATTTTCTTGCCTCTGCTTACTTCATTCTGTATCAGTTCTTTTATATCTTTCCATGTTTCTCTGTCTTTATCACACACATCATTCTTTACAGCACAGTAGTATTCCATTACGTAAATGTATCACAATTTATTCAGCCATTCTTCTAGTTGATGGGCATCAGCTATGTTTCCAATGTTTAGGTATCACAAAAAAGTCATGCTATAAATGTTTTGCATATGAGGACTTTCTTCTTATCGATGGAGTCCTTGGGGGGGGGGGGCGGGTATGGAGTCTCAGGTTCAAAGGGTATGGATATTTTTAATCACTTTATTTGCATAATTCCAAATTGTTTCCCAAAATGGTTGTACTGTTTCACTGCTCCCTCAGTATATTAGTAACTGCTCCAACATTGACTTGTTGCCACTTTCTGTCATTTTTACCAATTTGCAGGATGTAAGGTAAAACCTGTGAGACACGTGCACATCTATTTATTTGTTTATTTTTGGATGTGGCAAATATAGGAATTTGTTTTGCTTGATTATACATGTTCATGCCAGGGGATTTATTTTTCTTATTTTCTCAGTGGGGAGGAAAGAGGGAAGGTAAGAGGGAGAAAAAGTTGACTTTTCAGTGAATACATTGTTATGGAGCTTGGGAAATGTCTAAAATTATTCACTTTCTATTTGGAACAGGTTTGAAGAACTACTAACAAACTTATATAATGAGAAAAATCATGTCATAAATGAATTGGTGACACATTTAGTGATTAAGAAGTTTTTACCTAAGCAGAAGCAGGAAGCACAGAAGGCCAATCCAGAGATGTCCAAGCCCCAGGATGATGCTGTGCCCACAATGGTTCTGGATGAAGCTCAAAGGAGCAGACTCCAGCAACAAATGCAGCAGGTGAGAGTTCACTTACAGGGGAATATTTGGTCCTCATGGAGCCCAAGGCCAGTAAGAGACTTTTTCATATCAATAAAAACTAAATCGTAGCTTCTTTGAGAAGGGCTCTCCCAGGATCTGTCATGAATAATTATGCCAAACATATTTATAGTCTTCAGCATACAAGATAACAGATATCCATCTACAACACACTCTAGAATTTAATAGCCCTCACAGAGTAAGGGGGGGGTTTTCCTTCTATCTAATCTAAATTCCTCATGCTCATTTCTTCTGTTTTTATATCTGATAAATGCAGGACAGAAAGCATATTAAAACTGCTCAGTATCTTCCACAGGAAGCACAATATTTGGTAAAATCCACCTAGGTCCCTGAAACAGTAACACCTTCCATGTCTCTGATGTATTTTGTCTTTTTTTTCTCCCTCCCCAGCATGTTCAGCTCCTGACTCAGATTCACCTTCTGACCAGCACCAACCCCAGCCTCAGTTCGGAGGCCAGTACCACCAAGATGTTTCTTGTAAGGCCTTGTTTATACATGAGTCTGAAAGTTAAAGTGCAAAATCAGCTTGGCAAATAGTTGTCCAAAATCTCTCATCCTCCATGATTTACATCGATCCTTTCATTTACATTAACCAGTTCTCTTTGATCTTTATCTTAGCTGTTTTTATCTTTTTTTTTCCTATTTCTTCCTGTATTGGCTAAGAGTTCATAGGCATCTGCTTACTACTTTGTTCCTCCCATGACATCAGGTTCCTATGAAAGGACAGAGAATATATTGTTTCCACCACCTCATTGATGTCCATTAGTTCTGCTTAATTTTGTGTAGGTATGCTGGCTTTTTTTTTCATATCTTAGCGTGTGCAGTGTTTTAAAAGCAACAGTTAACCACTAGTGATTTATATACCAACTTTATTTTGTACAACGTTAAAAAATACCATGATAGAGGAAGTGAGAAGAAGAGGCAGAACTTTAAATCCTGAAATTTCTTCCATTATAAAGTTGTTCTTGATGTTGGTAATGGGTTTGATGAGTTGTTTCTTAGATACAGGCATTTGAATGATAAAGTTTCTAGCCTTTAATCTTTTCCGTGGCAGTATTTGAGTGCCTGTTTACATACACTCTCATTTGAGCCTCACAGCAACTTTAAGAAGGTAGGTGCTGTTATTTCACTTATATTACAGACAAGGAAACTGAGTCTTAGGTAAAGTACCTTTTCTACAGTCCTAGTGCTGGTAAGTATCTGAGGCAGGATTTGAACCTGGGTCTTTCTAGGTTCCAAATTCAGTGTTCTGACCAGTCCTGCATTTTGTAGACCTGCTTCTCAAATAGCTGATATTTTAATTTGAAAGAAAACACACTGAAAAAAAAGACAGACATTTACAATGAAAATAAATGAATATAAAATGAACAGGAAGAGTATGTGCTTCTAGCATTTTGACTAAAGAAAGAATCAGAATGGATTGAGGCTTATTAGGAAATACTTTCTTAAAGAGGCTCTAAATAGAATTTGTTTTGCCACTAAAATGCTATTTTCCACCTTATAGCCCTTCCCAGTAGGTATGAAGTTTCTTGACCAGGATTTGTGGGTTGCATGGTGTTCCTTATGTATTTCTGTAACACAGCTTAACTATTGTGTTCTATGTTTTCCCAGAGGGAACTGGGGACCTTTGCTCAAAGCTCTGTTGCCCTTCACCAGCAGCTCAATCCCAAGTTTCAGACTACATTCCAGCCTTGTAACCTGAAGGGTGCTGTACAGCTTATTGAAGACTTTCACTCACACATCACCATTGACTTGAGCCCTCGAAAAAATGTCCAGAAGAGCGATGAGGGCCAAATCCCTGAATATGCAAGTAGGGTTCTGAGTGTGTGATGATTATGGTCTGTTGGGGAAACTTGTCAAATGTGACCAGGGCTGGCAAGAGACAGGATGGTACTTTATGTTCTGTTCTCTCTTGTCTTTCCCCTTTGGGACTCTTCCACATCCTTTACTTAGTTTGGATGGTTTAAGGCAGGAAGAGAACATAGGTGGGTGACAATGGAGGAAGTATATTGGGAAAAAAGTTATTTTCCAAAGTAGAGATAGAGACAGGAGTGAGATTAAATATAAGAACTGGGGTGCTGGAGTGGGGAGAATATAGGCCTAATAAGTTGGGGCATGTACATTTCTGGGAATTTTTCAGGTTTCTGCATTGAGGTCACTTGAGTGCATGTCTAATAAGAGTCATAATTTGTATAATGAATTTATATTTCAAAGACCCATCTTTTTCACACATCTTTGCAAGGCAAGTAGATTTCCATTTTGTAAACAGATAAACTAAGTAATTTTGTTTGGTCTGTGTAGTTAGTAATGATGGAACTGGAGCTAGAGCCCAAGTTTCCTAAGCCCTAGTATATGATTTTTTCCAGCAATTTCGATGAAATGATATGTGAATTCAGGTCAGATATAGCTCTAAGACATTCCATGTGACTGTTTTTGTAGTGCTATATTACTACACCAAGGACCTGTGATTTCAATGGTGTGGACCCGTTTTGCACCTGGGAAGATTACACCCTGTCTATAAGTAGTAGTAGTAGTAGTAGTAGTAGTAGTAGTAGTAGTAGTAGTAGTAGTAGTAGTACTACTACTACTACTACTACTACTACTACTACTACTACTACTAATCCTCCTCCTCCTTCCCCCACCCTCTGCCATTCCCCTTCTTCGTCCTCCTACTCTTCTTCTCCTCTTGCCCAGGGTCACACAGCTAGTAAGTGTGTCAGGTGTCTGAGGCCAAATTTGAACTTAGGTCTTCCTGATTCCAGGGCCGGTACTCTGTTCATGGCACTACCTAGCTTCCCCCTATAACTTATTCTTCAAGAGTTGTTTGAAACTAAGATGCATTAAATAACTTGCCTCAGACTTCTCACTGAGTGAGAGGCAGGTCTTGAAACTAGCAGATCTTTTTTTTTAAACAAATGCTTTATTAACTTCTGTTTTACATCATTCATTTCCGCCAGATTTTGAGTTACAATTATTTTTCCCCCCTGTTTTTCCCCTACCCACGCTCCCAGAATAGCAGTCCCACAAGATATCGCTTCCTCCCATCTGCTTTCTCCCATATCTTCTCCCACACCCCCTTCGACTTTTCCATTAGAACTACCAGATCTTCTGATTATCTGAACTCTGCCACAAGTTGTATAAAACATAAAGTAACAGGTTTAGTTCTCATTCACATTGGTTTACTAGGTACTTTTTTTGGTGGGGTTGGGGAATAAAGTTTTGATTTGACTTACTATTCACTAAAAATAAACATATACATTAAATTTGGATCAATATCAATATAGTTGTATTGTATATATAGGTCTGTACCTTTGTTTATAGTTTGGTTTGAGTCAAAGTGTTTAAAGGACATACAATCACCAAGATCCCCTCTACAGAATCCCTTGATTGCGAGTTCACTGATGGACGTTCAAAGTTAGTATCCTGTATTTCTAGAGCCAAAATAATTTTTCTTCTGGGAACTTTGAAGCATTTTTTTAGAAGAAGAAATGAATTCAGCAGGTCTGTCCAGAATGACAAGTGACATTTAGAAGTGAACAGGCATTGAGGGACTTCAGTTGTTTCAAGTCCTCTCAGGATTTTCTAGTTACAGCTTATAAGGGACAAGCTTGGTATGACAATCAGAGAACCATGGAATCTAGGAACTGTGAGAAAGAAAGGTTAAAAAACTGGCAACTTTGGACCTGTTGGAGAAGGCTTTAGGGAATCAGCACAGTCCATTTATATACGAGGATTGGGGTGGCAGGTATGTAACTTGTCCTTCAAATATGTGATAATTATTTTGGAAAATGGGACCAAGTACATTTTACCTAAAAGGAAAGGAGGACACTTAGGTTGATGTCTAGGGTTGGAGGAAGTATTTGAAAGATCCAGTCAGTTGCCAAATCTTGCCATTGCTGCCTCCATGACATCTCTTGTATCTGAGCCCTTTTCTCACATGGCCACCACCCTTTGCCCTTTATTATCTTTTGTCTCTTAATTAGTCTTCCTGCCTCATTTCCTCACTTCAGACCAGCCTCCGAAGAGCTTCCTTAAGTGCAGATTGTCACTTCTTTACTCAGTAAATTCCAGTGGCTTCCTGTTGCCACTATAATAAAACATAAACTCCTCTGTTTGATATTTAAAGTCCTTCAAAAACTAGTCTGGACCTATCTTTGTAACTATATTATGTTAGACCAGGGATTCTTAACTTGTGGTCTACGAACTTGTTTTTAAAAATTTTGGTAACTATAATTCAGTATTATTTGATTTCCTTTGTAATCATCTGTATTTTATTTTATGCATTTAAAAACATTATTCTGAGGGAGGATTCATCAAACTACCAAATGGGCCTATGATACAACAAGGTTAGAACCCTTGTATTTAGACATTACTCCCCTTCCTGCACTCTCTGGTTCCAATCAGAGGGAAGTATTTGTTCCTCACACACAGACTCCATCTCCTGAAATCTGTTGTCTTTGCCCTGGCTATCTCCCATACTTGGAATATATTATTTTCTCACCCCTACTTCGCATAATTCCTGTCTTTCTACATGAAACCTTTCCTGATCTTCTTCCTCTCCCTTTCCCTAGACAGCACTAGTTTCCTCCCTAACAATTTTGCATTTAACTTCTTTAAATTTTATTCTTTAAATCTCAACATATTTGTTCTGTACATACTTAATAAATGTGCTTGTTGTCTCTCTTAAGGGAAATATAAGCTCCTTTAAGACTTAAAAAAAAAAAACCCAGCATCCCCAGTGCCTAGCAGAGTGCTTGGCGTATAGTAGACACTTAATAAATGCTTGTTGATTGATTGCACAATCTTTTGTAATTGCCTATTCTAAAAAATAGTGTATATGATTTAAAGACAGCTTGGGCTTGAGAGTGCAGAGAAAGAGGTATACTAGTTGATCTGTGAACCCTTACGGTTCCAGCGTTCTATGAACTGTAGATTTTTCTTCCAGCCAGTGAATTTCCCTGTCTGCCTAAGCAAGTGGCCTGGATTCTGGCCACAAGCAAGGTCTTCATGTACCCAGAGCTGCTCCCAATACGTTCCCTGAAGGTGAAGCATCCCAAGGATAAGATATTCTTCACCAAAGCAGAAGACAAGTAGGTATTCAGTGTTTGCAGGGAGAAGTCACAAGTCCTTCCCTTGGGGAACAGCCAATTCAATGGGGCAGATAGAACATAAACAATATGACAGACACCAATAATAGAATTAAGTGTAGAAAAACTGGTTGGACAGAACTGTCACCATCAGTCACTGAGGGTTGGGGCCACAGAAAGAGAAGATCATAGAGCTGGGGGGTGGGGAGAGGGATGGAAATGAGTATGGGGAGTTGGCAGTATTTGGAAGGAGGAGTAAGGTCTGTTTTTGAGTCTGTGCCTCTTTTTCAGTTTATTAGCTTTGGGGCTGAAACATTTTGAAGGGACTGAGTTTCCAAAGCCTCTAATCAGTAAATACCTCCTGACTGCCAAGTCTGCTCACCAGCTAACAGTGAGAATCAAGAACCTCAACATTAGCCGGGCTCCTGACAATATCATTAAAGTGAGCTGCCCTTTCTTTATCCTTTACCTCTCTACCCCATGCTCTCTACCTTCTGTGGAAAAGGGTAACTTTGCTTGATATAATGTGGAATTGGGTACCCTAAGTTTTAAATTGAACTCCCTTGTTTTGAAGCATTGTATTAAACTTTGTCATCGTGTGCCTCTCTTCCTCTATGTACACACACATGTGCAGGGTGTGCCCAGGGTAAGGGGCAGTGGGTGCCCTTCTCTTGACTCTTTGCCTTGTTATTGTACTTCCCCCTGGGGAGCTGAGCAGGACCTAAGCAGTGTGACTGCTTCATCTTCATTTCCGCTATTATTTTCCCTTCCTTCCCCTCTCTCCAGCTGTGTAGAGGAGAAAGAAACAGGACATTGGAACAAGGGTGGGATCATGCTAATTAAAGTATTAATTTAGACTGAGGTACAAAAATCCCCAACTTGACATTTCTGTGAATCCTATGTCTACTTGCATCCACAGGAAAAGAAAATGACCTTGATTTCCCATGTGTTACTCCCTCCCAACCCCAACCTGGCATTATAACATGACGATTATCAGTTGTGTTTGTTCTTTGTTCTCAGTATTATAAGAAGACAAAGCAGCTGCCAATATTGTTTAAGTGCTGTGAGGAGCTTCAGCCTGATCAGTGGAAGCCGCCTGTGGAGAGGGAAGAGCGACATCTCCCATTCTGGTTAAAGGTATGGTCCTTATTGTTCCCTGAAAGACTCTACAAGAAAACCAGAGAGAGCATGGGAAACTTACTGTAAGAGACTTAGAAGGTCTAGTTCAACCCTGCAAGGCAGCGGTCATAGAATTGGGCTGTTTAGAAAGCTTAAGAAATATTCTCATTTACCTTGAACTTCTAACTAGGTGAGAATCTCTTTTGTGTTGGAGGTGCCTTATAGAGATGGTACAATTTCATTTTGTTTTTAGCATAACTGGATATAAAACTGGGTACTTTGAGAAAAAAATTCTAAGCTTAGTAACCATATATAAAAACACCTTCAAATAGTCAAACAAGAATAAAAATGATCATATATGAAATAGTAAACTCCATTATTTATGGTTTGTTAAATATAAATATCGTTTAAACAATATAGTAACACATTCCCTTTTTTGCTTTCATGGTCCTTTCAAAACTTGTTTTCCTGATTTTGATATAATAAAATTCTAGTTTTCCATGGGAAGGTTTTTAGGACTTGGGGAAGGAGAAAGTGTCTAGACTACAATCAGAATCATTATTTGGGAAGTAGACTCAGTAGAAATTGTCAATAGGGAAGGAATAATATCTTTTTAATTTAGAGAGAGGCCTTAAAGTTCCACAAAATGTATCAGATTCTTGACAACCTCCTTATTTCTCAACTCTAATAAGAAATAACCAGAGTACCTGTCTTCCCCACAGGCCAGTTTGCCAGCTATCCAGGAGGAAATACAGCATTTAGCTAATGATGGTGGAGAATCTGGATTAGCTGAGACGAGTTCTGACCCAGGTCTGGAGTCAGAGAATGATAGCAGATATCCCCTGCTGCTGCCCAAGGGTGTGGTGCTGACATTGAAACCACTTGCCAAACGATTTTCATCTAGGAGAATTTGGAGGCAGAGAGCATCAGTCCTGAAACCCCTCCTTATCCGCCCTGCCCCTTCTCTCCAACTTTGTTCAAATGACAATAGTCGAGTCAGATTAGCCCAATCAGAAGCGCCTCCAAGGAAAGTGAAAGTGGAAATCCCAGACTCCCAGCTGATCCAGCCCTCCACCTTCTTGCAGACAGTGCCAAAGTCTTCACCTTTGGGTGTCACTGGGAGTAATGGCACTGAGATTCCCATGACATCGCCAGCTGTAGCTCCCAAGAATACAGCCAAGTCCCAAATCTTCCTTTCTCCTGCCCCACCAGCCTTCAAGCCCAGAGTCTTGTTGCCATCACCTTTCCGTAGGGATCTAGAGATGAAGCCCCCAAAGAAAAAATGGGCCAAGGGCTCCCGTCCCTTGAAACCTGCCCCTGTTGTTCCCTCTCCCCGAGTAATCCTCACTGTTCCTGCCACCACTGTGGAAGTTGTGAGGCTTAACAGCAGTTTTAATGTGATCCAGCCTCTTAGAGCTATAGCTCAGAGCTCTCAGACCATCCCCATAACTACTCTCTTGGTTAGCCCCACATCTTTCATCTGTCCCTTAAACCAACCCCTTATAGCCTCTTCTATTCCGCCTTTAATCGTTTCTGGTAACCCTGTGAATCTCCCTGTGCCACCTACCCCTGAGGTGAAACCAAATATTCCTTGTCCTCAGACTGAAGGGGAAAGTGCCTTTCCAGTTCTGGAACCCAAACTGGAACCCCAAGAGTCACCTCCTATTTGTTCAAGTCTGTACCCCAAAGAAGAACACAGCCCAGGGCCTCCCACACCAAGCAGGGAGAGTCAGGCAGACTTTGAGGGTACTGCTCACAGCTGGACTGTGAAGACAGTGGATGGGAGGCATGTGCTAGAACCACTGTCTTGTACCTCTCAGAGAGTCTTCGATTTTCTGCCAGGGAATTTACTGAACATTGTTAAAGTAGAGCCTGAGGAGCCTGAGGAGGAAGCTAACTTGACTTGGAATGGGTTCCCTGAGCCAAACATTTGTGATGAAATAAAAAAAGAGGTCTTCATGGAACTGGATGTGGGCCCCCCATATGAAAAGGCAAGTAGAACTCAAGAAGTGAAGAAAGAGACAGATATACAAGAGGAGGAAGGTGAGGCAGCAATGACATCCTCATCCCCCCAGGTGACTCAAGGTGAACAGAACCCAGGAGGAAAGATGAACACTCTCTTTTCCACTAATCCTGATGCCGTGTTTAGTAGTCCTCTAGCTGAAGACTCACTCAGTCCTCTTGACCTGACATTGAGGACCCGAGCTAGGGCAGGAACAGGGGCTGAGAAGGATAGGCCAGAAGAAGAGGATCTTGACCAAGATGAAGAAATGGCATCAATCTCTGAAGAAGCTGTGCCACTTGTCCCAGAGCTTCAGGTGGGAGTTTGGGGTATAAATATTGTAACTGAAGATTTAAATATATGTTTAAGGTATATTATCTCTTGATTATCCTGGGGTGGGTGTAGGGACTCCAGGAGGGATAGATGGAGAATAATAATAGCACAGATAACCTGAAAATAGTTTTATTTGGCTTTGAAATATATTGAGTGGCTCTTATCCCCTTCCCCCTCCCCCCTTTTTTATAGTATACTGAGAATGTTAAAAATTACTGACTTAATGGAAGGGAACTGGGCTTGCATATTTTCTAGGGATCAATTACAACAGAAGTGGTCTAAATAGAGATAATTGGGTTTCTTGTGGATAGTTACACGGGAGAGTGTGAGTGGGCATGGTTGGGAGTGCTGGAGAAGGGGGGGAGGGACAGCAGTAGTTCAGGATGAGAGTCCAAGAGATTATCCAGCCAAGACCCTTCCATTTTTATGGATGATAGAATTGAGAAAGGGTTACACAGGTGGTAGTCAAGTACTATAGGTAGTAGAGTTGGGATTCAAACTCAGGCACTGACTCCAAAACTAGGTTGCTGCCTTTCAGTTTCCTAGAGTAGATAATGCTGAAGATCTCCAAGAAAGAAAAACCATGGAGTGTTCATCTTGTTTCTTCTGTTACCTTTAGGGAAGCTAGCAGGTTCCCACCTAACTTTTAATTATCCTCCTAGCACATAAATTAAGAATCATGGCCAGATAGTGGAGGTTTTTTCCCTACTGCTTAACATCTTTTTCTGTTGTATTTGTAAATTTGGATTCTCACTGGATGGAGATATGAGCAGTGATAAAAAGGGTTTTGTAGGAGGCCATGGAGAAGCCGACATGTCCGGTGTCTGGGAGGTACATGGGCCAGGAGAGTGATTCTGAGGAAGAGAAACCTCGGAAAGAAAATTCTGGGCCTGAGGTTGTGGTGAAAGTGGAGAAAATGGAAAACCCTCAGAGAGATGAGGTGATGGATGAAGTGGATAGAGATCCTTCCGGAAACCTTCGCTTCACCTAAGGTGGTCCCAGAAGTGACCAAAAGGACACCCAACCCAGGTGAGTTTGTTAGGAGGAACTCGCCAGAAAGATGGCCATTTGTGGCTCTTCAAAAGCCCTGACCAAGCATTGGAAAGAGGGCTCAGTTCCAAACTTGTGTGCAGGATTTCCATTGAAATACCAGCCAAAGTAACGAATGTAACTTCTTTCAGGGCAAGGACCGTGTCTTATGCATTTCCTCCATTCATCAGAGGGCCTAGCACACAATAAGTGATTTTCAGCAAATATTTATTGGTCGAATCTCATCAAATGCCAGTTTTCCATTTTCCCTCCTCAGCTTCTTTATGCCAGTCCCTTACCATCTTCTTAAAGTTGAAGCTCAAAGGTCACCTGTTATGATAAAGTCCTCTTTCCACCCAAACACAGAAAGAAATCCATGAGGACTGAATACAAAGAAGAAATTGGAGTTGATTCAATTTGTTTGAAACCTGCTGCCCAGAATTTTGAGGCAATATGCCAGTTGGCAATATGCTCGAGCCCTGTCCCATTAATACTGGCCAAGAGGGCAGTTTTGTAGGTCTCTCTCCTGTCTTTCACTGACTGCCATCTGTTGATGGCCCTTGGAAGGATGTGCATTATTATCACAGGGATTATTTTTTGTCCAGATCTGTGCCTTCATTAGTGAAAGGAACTCCTAATGAGTTAATTGCTTCTTCTAGTAGGGTCAGTATCTATTTTGTACCTTAGTCTTAGCAGTGTAGAATCAGCATGTGTAGGAGCCATGACTTGATTACAGAGCTTTCTGAATCCGAGGCCAACTTTCTACTAGACCAGGCTGCCTAGCAATTTCTCTTAAATTAATTTTTTTTTCCTGTCATCAAATAAAGCCAAAACTTTCCACTGTGCTTTTAGGGGAAAGCACCAAAGATGTTGGACATCGGGAGCTAGTGAAACCCTGTAGGGGCCAGAAGGGACACCCTAAAGCCACTATTCCAGTACAGTGAGTGCATCCTAGAATGGAACTTCCTGAAGGAAAAGTGTGGTGTATTGTTCCAGTGGACCTAGCTAGCATAAGACCACAGATGCCTATGGGACTTGCTTTGGACAGACCGTCTCTGTTTCCTGAATTGACCTACCTCTATTCAGATCGGCGCTCACACAGCCAGTTCTCAGATTTGTTCTTGTGCCTTGATCTCACCTTGTATTCCTGTATTTTTTTCTGTGTGTACATCTCGCAGCTGGTCCAGGTAATCCACAAATGGTGCTTAACCCACCATGTGTGATTGGCTAGAATTTCTGTAACCTGGTTAGCTTATCATTTTGTCCTTGGTTGTTAAACTTTTGCTTTAACTGGTTTGCTTGCATCTAACTGCAAGAGCATGCCCTCATTTGAAAGATGTATAAAAGTCTGCAACAGCAGATACCTCCTTGTGTGCTTTTCAAACTGTGTTGAGGCCAGGGAAAATGCCCAATGTTGGGAATCCTACACTGAAAGGGACAACATTCCCATAGCTGTCATTGTTTTATCTACCATTCCTTGACTGAGCATTCTTCCAAAGCAGGTGGTTTATAATAGCCTACCAGTGTTATGGGGTTTTTGAGGTCAGGAGTGACTCTGGATTTCAAAGGCACATGTTTCCTCTTAAGTATCCTTGTCAATAAATTCCCTTTTTCAACGTGGTAGTGAGTGTGGCTTTCTTCCTTGTCTCATACTGGAATTAGAACACTGAAGTGTCACAGACTTGCACACGTAGAATTTGCCCAGGCTTACAGGATTCAAATAAAACAATCACCCGATGCTCCCAGCCCATCAAATCTAGGCCCTGAGTTTCTTATTTATGGAACCCTGCCCTGGCTGCTGGGAGGAGATCCAGAGGAAGAAGTAGACATGATGTTCAGAGAGCTCTTAATCTAACACTTATGCTGCTTTAGAAAGATAAGTAACATGAAATTGGTTTGATTTTGAGATTTTTTTTACAGGACATCATTTTGAAATATTTAATAGGCAGTGATATGGCTCTAGAGGTCAGGAGAGAATTAGGCTGAATATCACCTTCAGAGATTATAAGTGAATCTCTGGGAGCTGATGTCATCAAATGAGAGTGTTGAGAGAAGAGAAAATCCAGTTAGAAGCGGGTGGTAAATAGTGTCATAAATAAAGACACAAAGAAAGATGGAAAAAAAAGGGAAATGAGATGAAGATTAAGAAATGCCATTGGATTGGCAGTTAAGAGATGATTACTGATTGGAGAGAGCATATTCAGGTACAGTATGAGGTTGGAAGCAATACTAAAAGGTTGAGAAATGAGAGAAAAACATCGAAGTAATGAATGTAGGCAGTTTATTCTATAAGTTTGGTTGAGAAATGCACTCAACTATATATCCTTCCTCAATAGATTTTGAATCATTAAGGACTAAGTAATTTTGAGATGTGATTTTTTTTTCCCCATTGGAATATAGTAAATACTAACTGGACAGAAAGAGGAACTATAGTGATAAGGAATTTGGGAAACAAATCATAAGCCTGATGTGGAGCCATGATATAGTACATTGGTGGGGAAATCTCAATTATACACACATCTGTGGGAGTACATTTCTGGAAAAAAATGTAGCTTAATAAATTTTTTTTTTTGCTTTTTTGGAGGGCAATTGGGGTTAAGTAACTTGCCCAAGGTCACACGGCTAGGTTTTTGTGTGGGTTGTGTCTGAGGCTGGATCCGAACTCGGGTCCTTCTGACTCCAGGGCTGATGCTTTCTACTCACTGTGCCACCTAGCCGCCCCTGCTTAATAGATTCTTGACTGGCCTTAGAAATAATTTCATCTTTTGGGATTAAGGAACCAATAAGGGGAACTTCTTTTCTGTATATGATTTTCATTGACAGTGTGGAATAGATTGCTGGGGCAGAAATAATAGAGGAAAGTGGCTGTTTTCTTTGAGTATTTATAATAGAGAAGATATTCAGGTCTATTCTGACATTCTTGTACTCTAGATTTTGAAAAAAAGTGAGTTTTGAAGGTTTAGTGGAAGGATGGGTAGGATCCCAGGGATTAAAATTCTCTATAGGAAAGGTGAGTCCATAAAGGATGGACAATGCCCAAAAATGAAATTCTGAAGACAAAGGGAAACAATTATAATGAAGAGAAAAAATAGAACTTTGATGATGTGGATTCATCAATAAGGAACCAACATCAACCCAGAAAAATGGGAGCTAAGTTAAATAAATGAGAATGGCTTCATAAGGTCAGGAATGGAAAACCTACATGAGCTGAAGTTGGTAAGGGCAGCTAAGGACTACAAAAATTTCTTTTTTAAAAAGAAATACTGGGAGAAAAGGGGACAAGATGATCTTTTCTTGGGGGTGAATGGGATGTTTGACAACAGAGAAGCAAAGCTACTCCATCTTAATTTTGCTTGTTTTTTTTTCCTGTCAAGCAGAATGACCTCTGCACTGCAAATGACAACGGAAGTGTCTTAATAGCAAGGTGCTGTCCTAGAAAGGTAAGGAGATGGCAAGAGAGCACCTAGCTGCCCTTGCTGAACTATGCCCTTGGATACTAAGAATAGAGAAGCAAAAATTGCCCTGTTTAAAAAAAAGTCAGTGTCATAGACAGTCTGAAAACTATTGGACAGTGAACTTGATTTCAGTTCCTGGGAAAATTCTACGAAGATCATGGAAAAGATGGTTAGTGAACATGTAGGAAGGGAAGCAGTGATAACAAAAGCCAGCCTGGCTTCCAGACAGGTTGTGTCAGGATAACTTTATTTCCATTAACAGGGTTATTACTAAACTGGTAGGAGGGCAATGCTGGTGATATATTTATTTTGAAAAGGAATTGGGGTTAAGTACTTGCTCAAGGTTACAGGCCAGTTTTTTTTGTTTGTTTGTTTTTTGTTTTTTTTGATGTGGGTGTTAAGTATCTGAGGCCAGAATCTATCCCGACTCCAGGGCCAGCACTCTTATTCACTGCGACACCTAGCTGCCCCTGTGTGTTTTTGATAAAAACAGTATGATAACCTCATACTGTTCTGGTAGAGAGAGAGGTATGTGGATTCACAACTGATGAAATGGTTGGATTAAAAAACCTAGTTGTTTAGGGCTCAGTACCAAGTGGCAGGTCTCCAGTGGACTCCCCTATTTGTGCTTTGCTCTGTGCTGTTTAAGTGTTATCAATGACTTGGATAAAGGTGTAGAGAGCATGTTACTTAAATTTACAGATGAAACAAGCTGGGGTGGAGAGGGAGATAGGTAGCTAATATGCTGGGTGACAGAAACACAAAATAACTTGAATCATTAGGGCTGAACAATAAATAATTTATAGAGGGGAGGTACCGTTAGCAGTTTGCCTGAAAAAAGACTGTGGGGTTTAGTGGACTACAAATTTAATATTAATTAGCAGTATGATGTGGTAGCCCGCCCCCACCTCCAGAGAAGCATGGGTTGTAGGAATAAGGAGGTGAAATTGATGCAATTTCTGGACTTCCATTCCCCCCACTGGATTTTTTAAAGTGAAAAAATTAAACACACCACCAGATACAGTGACCACCCCTGGTAACGTATACTTTATGATCAGTAGTCATCTCATTTCCACTGTTAAAAGACATAACCATCAACTTTCAGTTACTCTGAAAAGAATTTGGCTTTCCTTTGGTGATCTTTTTCATTACATTTTTACAATAATTTAGTGTATATATATATATGTGTATATATATATATATTCTCTTTTGGCGGTGTTATTCTTGATTGGCTGTATTATCATTAGTTTTTCCAGATATTAACTTCCCCTCCCTTTAATAATAAGTTTATAGAATTTTTGCCAAGAACTTAAGTAAAGCTCACTGGTTTTACTGACAGGCTTCATTCTCTTCTCCCTCCCCTAAACCCCTCTTAAAAAAATGCTTTTCCATCTCTAATTCTGTGGTATTTCTCCCATTCTTCAATTCTCAGAGATTGCTAAAATCGTCATCTGTCAGTTTAGTACTATTAGATTTAATTCATTTAAATTTGAGTCAGGTTGACTTGGTTCCTCATCTGTCAAATAAGCTGGAGAAGAACATAGCAAACCACTCCAGTATCTTTGCCAAGAAAACCCCAAAAGGAGTCACAAAGAATAGGACATGAGTGAAATAGCCTGAAGGATAAGAGGTGCCTTAAGACTCAGCTCAGAGCAGTGACGTTCTTTTAACCCTACCCTTCCTTAAGCGGGGTATCGCCTCGCTACTCCTCAGTTTTGTCCTACCTAGTTCAGAGTTCATTCCCCAGAGCAGAGAAAATAAAATAAGGTCTTTTCCCTTCTCTCCATGACGTGTAATCCCCATAAAGCTCCCCCCGCCCCTAATCCTTCTGTCTCCTTACCCTCATGATGGTCCCAAGCTTTCCTTCTGCCTCGGCTTCAGGGAGCGCAGACCCGGATGGAGGCGTGATGGACAGCATTGCGCTGAGCGGGCCCCCACCCCACTATTCACATGATTGGAAGCAATGGGTCGGACCTTCCGGTGGTCAGTTAAGAGGCCGTGTGGGCCGGAGGAGGCCTGGTTTTGCAGGTAAGGAGCTGGAGGCCCGATGAACCTAGGCATGATCTGTTCCTACATCTGGGCAGGGTTCGCCCTGCCCGCCGCTGGACATGAGGGCTCTGGACGGACAGCTCGGAGTGCCGTCCTGCGGGGCTGTGGGGGTGCCGATGCGGCGGGAGGGAGCAAAGGGTCTGCTGGTTCCTAGGACACTGGAAATCAGAATTCAGGGTCCCAGAAGTTAGAGACCGATTGATCGGCCTGCGGAACTGGGGCCGAGCTCGCGGTCCCCAGTTGGCTCAAGCTCCACCTCTTTATAGACTGCCCACCCCTTTCCAGCTCTCAGAGGACTAGTGGGACTCTCCCTTTGGCGCAGCATGTCCCCCTCATTATGGTCCCAAGGGTCCCATACCCTTGGTGGGAACCGACCCCTCCCCCGCCACGGGACTGGTCATGAGCCTGTCTTCAGTCCCAGAGCACCTTTCACCCCTGCTGCCCCTTCACTCAGTGACATTCCAGCATCGTGACCAGTCTTGAAGTTGGAGCCGTGTGCTCCCACCTCACCTGGAATGCTTCCCTGTTGTGTGTAATTGTATGCCTTTCTCAATCTGGAGGATCCGAGCCAACAATTTGCCAGCAGATTGTTTTACTTCCCTAATGCTAGAAAGTTTCCCTCCTTCCTCTATGCCTCCAATCTCAGAGATGACGTGATCTGCCTTCCGGCTAAAGGACTCCAATCCCATCATCACTCATTTAATCTTCAGTCTCTTTTGGGTTCCTTCCCTTCCACCTAGAAACAGGTCTTTCTTAGATGCCCCCCACCCCCAACGTCAATTTTGTTAGCCTATAAGATAGGTTCTGTTGCTATCATCCCAGATCTATGGCTTCAGGTAACGGAGTTTCATAGCTGGTGATGTCATAGGCATTATTCAAGATCAGGTCTTCCTTTCCTTCCTTGTTAAATTTACTAAGTGCAGTCTGAATTCTGTCTCCACTTCTTTTTTCTTTTTGGAGGGCAATTGGGGTTAAGTAACTTGCCCAAGGTCACACGGCTAGGTTTTTGTGTGTGCGTTAAGTGTCTGAGGCCGGATCCGAACTCAGGTCCTTCTGACTCCAGGGCCGATGCTCTACTCACTGTGCCACCTAGCCACCCCCTTGTCTCCACTTCTTTGACAGATCCTCTTTAACCCCCTTGGAGCCTAGCTTAAGTCCACACCTACATGACACTCTTAAAATGCCCTCCTTAACTCTACATTACCATCTCTTGATTCTCGGGTTTCAAAACCTTGGGCTGTCATTTCACTTAGAGTATTTCCTCGTGCTCACTTTTGCTAGTTGTGATGAAGCAAATTGAAAGGCCAATCTAGGTTCAAATACTGTGTGCCTTTGGACACCACTCCTCTTATCCGGTTACATTTATGAAAGGTTGATGGGAACATCTGCAACACCCATTTCAGAGTTGTGAAGAAAGCACTTTGCAATACTTAAATGCTACAGATGGGGCAGCTAGGTGGCACAGCGAATAGAGAGCACTGGCCCTGGAGTCAGGAGAATCAGAATTCAAATTCGACCTCAGACACTTGACACACTAGTTGTACGACCCAAATGCCCTCCCTTACCCCGCAAAAAGAAGACCAAAAAAATGCCGTAGTTGTATGAGGTGTTACCATTAATGAAAATGCTGGACCTTGTCTGTGAATTTCTCACAGGTGGCTATGAGTATGGCCTTGTAAGATTTGGGGTATCCTTATCCTAATTTCTATTCACACAGACTATGGGATCCCAGGGCTGTCATGGCTTCTTATCTCCCTTGAGTTCTGAGGGTTACTTTTTTTTTTTTTTGCTTTTTGGAGGGGGGAAGGTAGGGCAGTTGGGGTTAAGTGACTTGCCCAAGGTCACACGGCTAGTTTTGTGTTAAAGTGTCTGAGGTCACATTTGAACTCAGGTCTTCCTGACTCCAGGGCCCATGCTCTATTCACTGTACCACTTAGCCATCCCCTGAGGGTTACTCTTTAGGGGTGATAAGGGTAGCTTTCCCTAATGCCATGGATTGATCCTCAGTTGGTCTGCCTCTCCCAAGACTGTCAGTGGAGAATCACTGTCAGCTAGCCTTAAGTAGTTTTGTTAGGTTATTTACTAGGGAAGTAATAGTAATCTCAGTTGGTACAAATATGCCACCTCCCCCAACCTATCTGTGACATACTTTCTCTCAATTACATATGGAGTATGGGGGAAAGTGGGGTCCCATGTGGCAAAGATGTAATTCATAACTTCTGGTTTCTCTAAGATCCTTTCTCTCATTCGAGTGCTTAAGCACAGTGAATCTTCATAACCTGCCCTGGTCCAGGCCCTACTGCTTGCCAGTCTGTAGAAGCCACTTAGGACACCACTGGGAAGATAGGAAACTGCCCCTGTCCCTAGGAATGCAATGCTAGGACACCGGCAAAGTCTAAAAGTCTTCCATCCTCCAAACCTTTCAAAAGTGGAAGGTCCTTTTCCAGTCAAAAGGGAGAGGAGAGGGAGACTTGGCTGAGGCCAAAGGCCCACAGAGCCTTTTAATTCCCCCAGGTGATTCCTTCTCAGAGAGTCTGGCTAGAACTTCATATTCCACTTTCTGGAATTTAACTCCTAAGCCCTAGATTGTGGTCAAATTCCTTTGCCTTTCTGAAGTTTCTTGTGCAACACTCAAGGCCTTTTATTGTTGAAACATATTTTCACCTAGTTAAGGCATCCACAATAAATGGGATAGGGTAGTTTCTACCTCATTATGTGAGGAAATTTGCTAAATTATGAACCCAAAAAGCCTTGTATTCAATAAAGCATTTGTTGAATGCCTATTGTTTCACACACTGTGCTAGGTATTAACAAGGAAAAAAAAACTGTCACCACTTTCAACATACTTAAATTTTTCTGGTGGTGGATGGGGGAGAGGAATACAATAGTATATACACACACACACACTTGATAATTTGAGGCAAGAGAGAGAGCACTAACAACTTTGTTGTTCAGTCATGTCCTGATTTCATGATCATATTTGGGATTTTTTGGGCAAAGATACTGGAGTAGTTTGTCATTTCCTTCTCTAGCTCATTTGACAGATAAGAAACTGAGGCAGTCAGGGTCAAGTGACTTGCCCAGGGTGACACAGCAATGTTTTAAGCTGGATTTTAACTTGGATCCTCCTGACTTCAGGCCTGGTGCTCTATCCACTTTGCCACCAGGCTGCTCTAACAATTGGTGGGTGGGGAGGATCAGAAAAATTGGGAAAAAGCTTCTTTCCTGGAGAAGGTAACAGCTGAAATGAGCCTTAAAATGAAGCTAGGGATTGTAAAAGTTTGAGGGTCGTGCATTTCAGAGATCCTTACTAAAAAACCAAAGAGGAGATATGATGTAGACTCTGACAAGACAGCAAGTACCCCAACTTGCCAGTGAAAGGGAATAATGTGAAATAAGCTGGAAAAATAGGCTGGAGGTAGATTAGGAAAGGCTTTAAATTCTCAAATGGGGAGTTGGCATTGTATTGTAGAGGTGATAAAAGGCTCTGGATGTTCTCCAGCAGGGCAGTAACAGTAGGAAGATTATTTTGGCAGCAGTGTGGGAGATGGATTGAGTAGGGGAAGAAATAGGCAGCTGGAAGAATAATCAGAAGGCATTTGTGATAATCTGGGGAAGCCAAACTGAGTAGGTGTGGGACACCCTCAGGATAACTTAGGGTATAAACCAGTGGCTGGAAGGATGGTGATACCCTCAACAAAATAATCACATTTAGAGCACGATGGTAAGAGAGAAATTGTGCTGTTGAGTTTAAGGTGTTTACTGGTAATTCAACTCAAGACATTCAGCAAGCAGCTGGGGGTGTAGGAGGGGCTCTTGGGAGTCTGGGCTGGATATATACATCTTGGGAGTCAGTTGCATGGAGATAATGAACCAACTGAAGTGGATGAGATCACAAAGAGACAGACCACAGACTGAACAGACCTAGGACTGGACCTGAGGGGACACCCATAACTAGAACTATTTCATCCAATTATTTATTACCTGTATGCAAATGACCCCCAAATGTCTCTCCAGATTCAGTACAGTACTTCCTAGGGCCTGGTAGTTATCTCTGCCTGCGTATTCTGACATTCTAAAAATGAATGTATTGGGGTAGCTAGGTTGGTGCAGTGAATAAACAACGGGCCCTGGAGTCAGGGGGACCCGAGTTCAAATGTGGCCTCAGACACTTAACACAAAAACTAACCATGTGACCATGGGCAATTCACTTAACCCGAACTGCCCTCCAAAAAGCAAAAAATAAAAAAATGAACGTATCAAAACCTGCTCTTAATATTTTTTTCTCCTGTTCATGTCACCCAGTTGTGAACTCAGAAATATCTTTTCTCATTCCTGTCCTCTCATATCATCAGTTGTAGGCTTTTTTTTTTTTTTTTTGAGGCGGGGGAAAGGCAGGGCAATTACAGTTAAGTATCTGAGGCTGGATTTGAACTTGGGTCCTCCTGACTCCAGGGCTTCTCTATTCACTGCACTACCTAGCTGCCCCAGTCGAAGTCTTATATTTCTACCTCTGAAATGCCCTATTTTACCTATCTTCATTAGGCAGGTTTAAAGTCACAAGGTAACACCCAGAAGGGAACAATTCATAGGTTCTCCTGTCAGTTTCAGACAGTGTACTTCTTTCTCCTAGGCAAATCACATCAGGAAGAAGTGTGAGAGAAGTGATCATGGCAGTGCACAACATTATGCCTGGCATTCCCTGTTCCCAATTCTAAAATTTTTTGCTCATGCCCACACCATACTTGATGGTAGCATACAATGTCTGATGAAAAATGAAAATGTCACATAGAAGGTATAAGGGATGAATGGAAAAAGAAACCTCAGCACTTATTTGCTAGGTATGGTGCTAAGTGCTGGTGATACAAAACACAAATACAAAAAGCCCACAAGCAGCTTACTCTATTTTTACTTACTCTGTTCTTAAACATATAATTATATATACATATAACTTTTGAGGACCTAGTTGATTTTTAGAACAAAAAAGATTGTATATGAAACCCTGAATCTTTTACACTGCTTGCTTTAAAAAAAATTTATGTAATAAACACATGATGACCCCTTAGCATCAACATTGCTAAAACCCCTCTCATTAACCAAGAAAGGAAAAAACAAAACTCTACAACAAATAAACATAATTAAGCAAAAATGACTCCACAAGGTGGCTATATCCCAAAATAAATCTTTGCCTTTCATGTCTGTCATTTATCAGGAGGAGAGTAACATGCTTTATCATAGTTCCTTTGGAGACATGGTCATTGATTGTACTGATAAGATTTCTTAAGTCTTTCAAAATTGCTTTTCTTTACAATATTATTGTCTTTTTATAAACTATTCTGCTTCTGTCTACTTCACTGTCAGTTTATATTGTCCAGGATTCTCTGAAATCATCTTTTGTAATTTCTTTTGGTGCAGTAATATTTCATTACTTTCACTTACCACAATTTGTTCAAGTCATTCCCTGACCACCTAAGAAACAATCTTAAGACACCCTCATAGATTTTACTCTTCCACAGTCCCTTGAGGAGGATGTAGGATGTAGTAGGACTGCCCAGCAGAGGTTAATGTAATATAAATTTGTAGTGGGAGCAGTCAGAATGGTGGCTTCATTCTGAAGCACTTGTGTGGGAAAGACAGGGATGAATGATGGGAATGATCCAAGGCCGAAGCTTGGATGGGCATACCTGGCACTAGGCTAAGAGAGCCAGGGATTCAGGAGAGTAGGAAGACATGTCTGTCTGTAGGCAGCAGGGGAAGGAACCAATAGACAGATGTTGAAGAGAGAGTTAAGACAAAACATGAAGACGACAAGAAGACAAAAGATAACAAGGACTAGCAGAACCAGTGGCATCAGCCTTGATAGTGTGCTCTGTCGATGTGTGTCCCTCATCCCCACTGTGCTCGTTCTTCCATGGACACTGTATTTATGGAGAATGAGCCCATGGCACAGAGACTGTTTTTAGATACTCTTCATACTTTATCTCACCAATCATCTGGTCAGACATTTTACAAATAAGGATCGTGAAGTCCATCAAATTTAAGTGACCTGCTTAAGATCACAGAGGCAGGGAATAGGGCTTGAAACCAGCACCTTTGATTCCTTATTCAGCACAGATTCTACCCACAGGCAAAAGGGTTATGGGTGAGGTGTGCTTTTGTGCCTCAGGAAGGTCTCTTGGTTCACTCTTGCACACTTCCCTGCTACAGTATCAAATCATTGAAGTCTAAATCTTTGGGTTACTCTTTCAGCTCATCTATGATCAAGAGGAAGAGCTGCCTGCTGTCATTTTAGATTTTTTTCCTCTCCGTAGTAACCACTCAAATCAGATATTATAAAAATTCAAATCATATAATCCTAGTCAGAGAAAGTAAAAGCAGAAGGCAAATAAGAAAATGGCTGAGTTTATGTGAGGGGCAGGAGATGTCATTATCTCCACTTCCTGAACTGAATTGTAAACAGAGAACACAATGATGTAAGAATTCTCTTTAATTGAGGATATGCAGACACCAATAGACTTGCCATGAACACTAAGGCTTTGATGATCATATTATAAACAAACCCAAATGTTTTTAAGAAAAACATTTTATCTTGGGATGGATCATTGAATCCTGTTTCTGAGAACAATGTTCACATTTTGACACAAGTGACAAGACCAGGGATGGAATCTTCAGCTGCTACAAGTCACTTCGACAGGAAGTCTGGCCACCCTTAGGAAGGCTCTTCCCTGAGCTCCAAGCCCTGGGATCTGTTGACAGAGGACTTTGACTGCTTCTGGAGGAAGACTTCTTTCTGGTTCGGACCAATACATACCAAGCACCAGGCCTGATGGAGACTGGTGTGATTTAGAGATAAGCACAGAGTCGTTCTAGCTGCCAGGGATTTGAATTACTAAGGAAAAGCAGCTCCTTTTTTCCTTCTTCTGTGTGAGCTAAAAAGGAGACAGGCATAAGGTAAATGGCAGGTAATCTGCCCTTTGCTATTTCCTGTTACCTTCCTTCTCCCTGTATTACTTAATCATCAGCCACATAGGAATGAATTATTCCACAAGCCTACCCGTTCTCCCAAACTACACCCATTCCCCCTCTTCCACTCTGGTCTCTAGAATGCCTATTCCTTAGTGAACAAGCTGGAATTCTTTTTTCATATTCTTGCCATTGACTTACCCTCACTGAAATTTAATTTCCTCAGATGACAGTGCATCCCTTCACTTACACTAACACAGAGGAGAAGCTGGAATACTAATTACTCTCCATTGCCATTTCCAGTAGGTCAGTCAAGCTTTTATTAAGCACTGACTGTGTCAGACTTACAACCACCCAGCTTACAACAAGTTTTGTAGAAGACAGTACTTGCCCTCAAGGAGCTTACAATCTAATGAGGAAGACAACATTCAAACAAATACATACAAAGCAAGTTACAAACAAGATAAATAGGAAATAATTAACAGAGCGAAAGGCACTGGAATTAAGAGGGTTTGGGAAAGGCATCCTCTAGGAGGTGGGGTTTTAGCTGGGACCTAAAAGAAGCCAGTGAGTTAGTGGTTAGAGTGAAGGAGGGAGAATGTTCCATGCATGGAGGACAGCCAGAGAGATGTGTCATTGGATTTGAAAAGTAAATGTGAGGGAATGAGGTGTAAGACAACTTGGAAAGGTAGGAGGGGAGGAAGTTATTTAGGGCTTTGAATGTCAAAGTATTTTGTACTTGTTCCTGGAGGCAATAAGGGAGTTGGGGTGCAGTGATATAATCAGGAAAATCACTTTAGTGGCTGAGTGAAGGATAGGGGAGAGATGTGAGGCAGGCCCTGGAAAGCAGACTACCCAGCTTACCTTTCTTGTGCTGAAGCCACCTGTTTTCCAAATAATACTGAATACAACTTTCAAACTCTTTTGGGGTATAATTGTAAACTTGGATGGGAACAAAGGGGTCTAGGTCGTCAAAACCTTCCTGGAGGTAAAAATAACAAAAACAGCACAACAAAACAGTGTTAATGCTACCAAGGAGAAAATGAAAATATACTCCTTCATGGAGCTTACTCCTACTGACATAGTAATAACAATTTGCTTAGAATAAAGGGGAACTACAGCCTGAGACAGAATAAGAGGCAACTCAATTAGAACAAAGCATCACAGGCTTTAGCGTAAGAAGGGAACTCTTCTGACAAGTGAAGCCTATTGATTTTGATTTTTTCTTTTTGGAGGGGGGAAGTAGGGCAATTGGTGTTAAGTGACTTGCCCAAGGTCACACAGCTAGTGTTTTTGTGTTAAATGCCTGAGGCTGTATTTGGCCGGGTGCTCTATTCACCGTGCCACTTAGCTGCCCCAAGTGAAGCCTATTTACCCACAATGAAGAGTTAGCTTTTATTTACCTTTCCTAGCAAGTCCTGGGGCAGATAGGCAGCTCTGGGTTTAAAGAGAGAACCAGTCTGGCTCAGACTCACCACGATAGCCCCTCCATGCTGAAACAAAGAAGGAAAGAGATGACCTGTTTTTGCTCCAAGGAGAAAAATACATCTTAATCACCAGATGATGCCTCCTTGTACTTCCTTGTAGTGACATATCTGGAAACATCAAATTCCAGGTACTAGTTCTGCCCCTGATTTACTGTGGTATCTTGTACAAATAACTTAACTGGAGTTCTATGCAGGAACAATTCGGCAACAAATGAGAATCAAGAAAGCTATCTAAGCAACCAGTCCAATAGCCAAGTCACTCCAGTTTAATAGAATGGAAAAAAGGAGTCCAAGGACTTGGATTCTGATCTCGAGTTTGAATGGGCTTAGATCTGACATTACAGGATGCTAGTCATCAATAATGAGTCTAAACCTCTCATTTTATAGATAAGAAAATGCAGGCTGAGGGAGGCTCAGTGAGGTGCCCAGGGTCACAGAGTCAAGAGGAGCCTTAGGCAGGACTTGAACTCTGTTCTAACTCTATACAAACAAACCATACAACATGCCTCTATTATGAGAAGACCTTCCTGATCATAATGGTAGAATTAGACTAAAGTTATTAATTGGGGCCATGGATTAACTGAGACTGTTTTTAAACAAGGGTTGTAAGCTAGGTGTCTGGGATGGATTAGTTATTAGTTATCATCCTCCTACCCCCCTGCACTCACCCAATCGTTGGTCACCATTTTCTTCACATTATGAACAAGTGTCAGCTCCTCTGGGGCAACCTGCAGATCAGGCAACAAAAGACAGACCATCTTTTACTTGTTAAATGATTTAGAATAATCCAATTGGTAACAGAAAGACCCCACCCCCCAAAAAAACCACCCCACCAAAAACAAGACCTACCAACAATTTTTTCTAAGAAGGCTAACTTAAAGTGCCTGTGCTGAACTTCAAAACAAATCTTTGGGCACTTCTGTGTTCCACTAGACTTTTGGAGGGACTATATATGGGATGGGGAGAAGATCAAGGGAAAGGCAGAAATGTAACTCACCCACTGAATCAAACCATCAGAGATGGCAAAGACCTTTTCTTTGCACATGCTCGAGCCTAGGGGTTCTCAGTCTCGGGTCCATGAATTTAGATAGGCAAAATTAAATCTTATTTCAATAAAACTGGTTTCCTTTGTAATCTTGTCTATTTATATTGTTCTAACATGGAGCGTAGTGAGGTTTCAGACTGCCCAAAGGAGCTCATGACACAAAAATGGTTAAAAAGCCCTGCTTTAGACTACTTAAAATTGCCACACCTCTTCTAATTCTCCTGGTAGACCTGTTTATAAGCGACAGAATTCCCCTCTCTAAACTTACTACCAAGAATGGTACTTGGCTG